>CM061559.1:156346366-156502628 GCA_030864225.1 Capsicum baccatum var. pendulum
CTCCCTTCTCGGGTTCCTTCCCCTTTCCCTTTAACTCTCTCATCTTTTGATGCCACTCATTTACTTGGGAGGGAGAAAGAGGGTTAAGTGTGACCTTTCGGCCATCCTTCTCAAGCGTATACCGGTTGGACCTCCCATCGTGTTTAGTAGACCTATCATATTGCCATGGTCTACCTAACAACAAGTGACATGCTTGCATTGGGATCACGTCACAAAGCACTTCATCATGGTAGTTTCCCACCCTAAACCGAATCACACATTGCCTTGTGACCTTCAATTCACCACAATCGTTCAACCATTGTAGCTTGTAAGGACTAGTGTGTAGTGTAGTTGGTAGCTTCAAGAAATTTACCATAGCATGGCTCGCAACATTTGTTGATGCAAGATCCAACCACAACAACTAGAGTTTCGGGTTCCAACTCAACAACTCAACAACAACAAGTTTTAAGTCTTGGTTTTTAGGTTACAACACAAGAGATAGTCTTCGGTTTTTAGGCACAATCCGAGAACAACAAGAGCACAATAATGCTAGGGATCGAAACAAGCCCCACACGGCTCCCTAGACTTCAAGATAAGAAAGATAAACAACACAACAACAATAACAAGATAATGAAGATAAACAACTTGACATACAATATTCAAGAAACTAAGAACCCTAACAAGATGAGAGGACCCTAAGCCTAGTGAATATTAACACCAAGCTCTTACAAAGACCAAAAGGCACTCAAACTACCTTATAACCTTTGTTTCTAGCCAAAGAGACAACACAAGGATTCCTCTCCTTGTGAGATCTAGATCCGGTTTCTTGGAGAAGAAAATGGAAGATATTTTGGTGTTTTAGGTTACAATTTCAGCATTCAAAATTAACTAGTGGATATCTCACTAACACCTTCTATTTATACTACAACAAAAATAAGCAAAAGACCAAGACACCCTTCCTTTGTTGTGGCCTCCTTGAAGACTTAAGTTATTACACTTTAGGCCCCCTCTCCACACATAAGGACGTTGAGACCCTTGGTTGGTTCGGCCAACAACTCGCACACGGCCAATTGCATGAACAAGGCTTGGAGTGTTTGTAACTCCCGCGCTTGGCTTCGTGTGAAAGGCCGTGTACACGTAGGGGTAGTCATAACCGTATCATCCTCTCCATCTTGAGAGGAATTTGACCTCAAATTCGGCACTTGATCATCTTCAACCGCATCCACGAGGGTGAGATCTCCGACGTTGAAGGTGTTGTGCACTTGATATTCCGGTGGTAGGTCAATCTTGTAGGCGTTGTCATTGATCCTCTCAAGAACTTGGAAGGGACCATCGCCTCTTGGCAGCAACTTGGACTTCCTTTGAGCTGGAAACCTATCCTTTCGAAGGTGTACCCACACCCAATCTCCGGGTTCAAGCACTAGCTTCCTCCTCCCTTTGTTTGCCCGCTTTGCAACCTCGTGATTCTTCTTTTCAAGCTTGATTCGCACGGCCTCATGCATCTTCTTCATGGCCTCGGCTCTTTTAGCTCCATCTAAGCTGGTCATAAGATCACTAGACAAAGGGGTGAGATCTAAAGGGGTAAGGGGGTTTAGGCCGTAAACACATTCAAAGGGAGTCATTCCCGTACTCGAATGTATTACCCGATTGTAGGCAAATTCCACCAAGGGTAGGTGTTCTTCCCATGAAGCCAATTTACCTTTAACCATAGAGCGTAACATAGACCCTAAGGTCCTATTTACTACCTCCGTTTGGCCATCGGTTTGTGGGTGGCAAGACGTAGAGAAAAGTAACTTCGTGCCAAGCCTACCCCACATGGACTTCCAAAAGAGGCTTAGGAACTTGGAGTCCCTATCACTCACAATGGTCCTCGGTACTCCGTGAAGCTTTACAACATGCTCAACAAACAATGAAGCTACACTAGGAGCGTCCTCGGTTTTAGCACATGGAATAAAGTGAGCCATCTTGGAGAATCTATCAACAACGACAAAAATACTATCTCGACCCTTCCTAGTCCGTGGCAGCCCCAAGACGAAATCCATCGATATGTCCAGCCACGGTCTAAGGGGAGTAGGGAGTGGGGTGTATAACCCTTGCGGTTGGAGACGAGATTTTGCACTCCGGCAGGCCGCGCATTGACTACAAATCTTAACGACATCCTTGCGCATTTTGGGCCAATAGAAATTTTCCTCTAGGATGCCGAGGGTCTTGTCTACCCCAAAGTGACCCATGAGGCCCCCGTCATGGGCCTCTCTCACGAACAATTCCCTCCAAGAACTGGTCGGGACACACAATCTCCTTCCCTTGAACAAATAGCCATCAAACCGAGAGTAGGAAGAGTGGGTACTTTCCTTGAGCCAACGGTCCCTTCCCCACTCTTCGCATTCCCTAAAAATAGGAGCAAAGATAGGATCCTCGGGATATAACATCCGCAAACTCTCAAAACCCATTAACTTTGAAGACAAGGTAGCAACAAGCACATGCTTCCGGGACAATGCATCGGCCACAACATTTTCTTTTCCCTTTTTGTAATGAATTACATAAGGGAAAGTTTCGATGAATTCAATCCACTTAGCATGACGCCTATTCAACTTGTCTTGGCTTTTAAGGTGTTTCAACGACTCATGATCCGTTCGTATCACAAAATCCTTAGGCCACAAGTAGTGTTGCCAATTTCCCAAAGCTCTAACAAGGGCGTACAACTCCAAATCGTAAGTCGAATAATTAAGAGTTGCCCCTTTGAGCTTTTCACTGAAATAGGCTACGGGCTTACTTTCTTGCATCAAAACAGCCCCGATGCCGACCTTACTAGCATCACACTCTACCTCAAACATTTTATCAAAATCGGGTAATTGCAACAAAGGCGCCGAGACGAGCATAGCTTTCAAGGCCTCGAAAGCCCTAGCTTGCTCTTCACCCCATTTAAAGGGTCCGTCCTTTCGAATTACCTCGGTTAAGGGGGCTGCTATAGAACTAAATCCCTTGACAAACCTCCTATAAAAGCTTGCCAACCCGTGGAAACTCCGGATTTCTCCAATAGTTTTAGGGGTCGGCCAACTTCGTATAGAGTCTATCTTGGAGTCGTCCACTTCCACGCCCTTTGAGCTAACAACAAAACCCAAGAACACAACTTTATCAACACCAAAAGAGCACTTTTCCATGTTGGCATACAACTTCTCCTTTCGGAGCACATCAAACACACATCTCAAATGCATTGTATGGTCATCAATAGATTTACTATATACCAACACATCATCAAAGTAAACTACCACAAATTTTCCGATAAATGGCTTCATCACATGATTCATTAGCCGCATGAAAGTACTAGGAGCATTTGTTAGGCCGAATGGCATAACCATCCATTCATAGAGACCAAATTTAGTCTTGAAGGCGGTTTTCCATTCATCACCGGGTTGCATTCTTATTTGGTGATAGCCACTCCTTAGATCAATCTTGGAAAACAAACACGAACCATTCAATTCATCCAACATATCATCTAACCTAGGAATAGGGTGACGATATTTTACCGTAATCTTGTTGATGGCTCGGCAGTCCACACACATACGCCACGTTCCATCCTTCTTAGGCACTAGTAGTACCGGAACCGCGCACGGACTCATGCTCTCCTTGATGTAACCTTTGTTGAGGAGTTCCTCAACTTGGTGCTGCAATTCTTTGGTATCCGTAGGATTACTCCGGTAAGCCGGCTTATTTGGCAACTGTGAACCCGGCACAAAATCAATTTGATGCTCGATTCCCCGAAGTGGGGGTAATCCTTGCGGAAGTTCTTTGGGAAACACATCCTCATAATCCTGCAACACATGAGAAATCAAAGGAGAAATACAAGGATTAGCGGGGTTAGTGTTAAAGCAATGGGCCAAGAGTAGCATAGGCTTGTTCTCATCATAGTCCACGAAAAGTTCCTTCCTCCTAGCCAACATCACTACGTTCTCCCTTTCCCTCGGCGTTGAGATAGTCTCGGATGTGCCTACCTCTTCACCTACGGCTTCCCTTCCCTTTTCTCCCCTCTCGGGTTCTCCCCCTTTCCCTTTCAATTCTCTCATCTTTTGGTACCACGCATTCACTTGGGAGGGTGCAAGAGGGTGAAGTGTGACCCTTCGGCCATCCTTCTCAAGTGTGTACCGGTTGGTCCGTCCATCGTGTTTAGTAGACCTATCATATTGCCAAGGTCTTCCCAACAACAAATGACATGCTTGCATCGGAATCACGTCACAACGTACTTCGTCGTGGTAGTTGCCCACCTTAAATCGGATCACACATTGCCGTGTGACCTTCAACTCACCACAATCATTCAACCATTGTAGTTTGTATGGACTAGTGTGAGGTGTAGTAGTTATTTTCAGAAAATTCACCATAGCTTGGCTTGCGACATTGGTACAACTACCACTATCAATTACCAAGGTGCACACACTCTCCTTTACAAGGCACTTAGTATGGAATAGATTTTCCCTTTGGCTCGGGTCATCTACCGCCTTACTAACCATAACGCGCCTAACTACAAAGTTCGGAACCACACATTCCCCTTCTTGAGGATAGACATCCTCACCATCATCTACTCCTTCTTCATTCGGTTCATGTTCGGCTTCCTCTCCATCTTGAGGCTCGGCCTCAATCTCCCCCTTTTCGGACACCACCTCCTCACCAAGGTAGTATACCTTCCCTTCCCGTAAGATCACATTACGCCGGTTCGGACATTCATTCGCCTTATGCCCCCAACCTTGACATTTGAAACATTGGAACCCCTTCGGATTGGGGTATTTGTGAGCTTCCGGTTTAGGAGGAAACTTAGGAACCGTCTTGGGTTCGGGCAGCTTCATAGGGCCGGGTTGGTCCTTGTGTTTGGTCCAACCCGAGGGGTTTTGGACCCTTGGCTTGAAAGTGGACCTCTCCTTAAGCTCCCGTTCAATCTCTAGGGCCGCTTGGAATATGCCGTCAATAGTTTCAAACCGATGAAGGGTCAAGTGAGTGGAAATCTCCTTGTTCAATCCACACTTGAACCGAATGATGTCGTGGCTGATTTGTTCCCCCCGGTGATCAAGTTTCAACATGAGTTGTTGGAACTCGTCAAAGTAAGCCATCACACTTTTGCTTCCTTGCCGTAGGCCATATAATCTAGCAAGCAATTCATGTCGGTATCTCTCGGGAAGGTACCGTTGCCTCATCAAATACCTTAGCCGAAACCAAGGTGGTGGCTGCCCTTCAATCAACTCGTTACCAAACCGTTTCACATACTCCCACCACGTGTTAGCATAGCCCTCAAGGTGAGCTATAGCATAGCAACTCTTCTTCTCTTCCGAGATATCATTAACTTGGAAGACCTTGTCACAAGCCGATTCCCAAGTCAAGTAAGCCTCGGGGTCACTTTCACCCTTAAAGATAGGTAGGCTCAACTTGATTGTGTTGATGCCTACGTCTCTCTCTTGGTGTCGGTTTCCCCTCTCTCCATACCCTCGGTATCGTCTCGGTTCCCCCCGGCCCCCTCTCAACTCCTCCTCCCTCATATAGGCATCATCATAAGTTCCCTCGCCATCATACTCCTCTCTACCGTACCCATCAAAGTGGACTGGTCGGCCTTGGCCATTTTGGTTCGGAGGAATTGGAATTTGTGGTCTTTGGTTTAGTGGAGCTTGGAAAGGAGGGTTCGGATTTAGTGGTGGAGCTTGGCGTCCAAATCCTTCGTGTGGAATTGGAGGAGTTTGGAAATGTGGTGGTCTATTGGAGTCTCGGGTTGTAGGAAAAGTGGTAGATTGGTTGGTGGCATTTTGTGGAGCTTGAGGTGCGTTTAACATTTGGTGGACCATTTCGGGAGTAATGGTTGCGGAGGATGTCCGGTCATGGCCATTGGTAGAGACATGTAGAGGAGTCGATGGCCGAGAGTTCCTTTGACTCTCCACTTGATCTAACCTCCCACTAATAGTCGAGACTTCCCCCCTTATGGCTGCCAAATCCCCCCTCACGGCCCCAAATTCCGAGTTCATTCTTTCAAGTGTCCGAGTAACGGCCTCAAGAGTGGCCTTCATTGAATCAAGTGCACTAGTATCCGGATTGTGAGATGTTGTCCCTTCCATCGTCAAGGTATTAGCCGCTTAGTCACCACAAGTTCGGGTCTCACAAGTGTTGTATATTTGGCTAGTAACCGTGAGATTTACAAGGTTTGAGTAAGCTCTTAGCCGGAATGGATTCTTGTTTTGAAGACTCAAAGAATACTTGCCGGACGAGAACCAAAATCAACAACTCATTCAAACGAATAAAAGCACGCAAATAATCGATGACACGAATAGACGGCTCAAGGAACTAGTTGACAACCTAGTGGCAATTACTAGCTTGTTAATTAGTTCTAAGTCCAAATAAGGGAAACCAAGAATCAATCAATTAGCAACAAGGAATATATCCTAGGTTGAGCTTATAGTAATATGTTATCATGCAATGGGTCACACGTTTCTCTTCGGGTTTGGATATATATGTATATATGTATATCTCTCTTTTTTTTTTTTTTTTTTTTTTTGTTTGTCTTGGTTTAATATTCACACAACTTGCAAGAAATTGAAAAGTATTTTTGGTGGGAAATCTTGAAAATTTGAAGCCTTATCTTTTGTTCAATCTCAAGAAAGTGGAATGGGTTGACACTTTCCTCAAAACAAGGTTCCTTAATTTAAGGGAAGTGATGGATAAGACTATAATGTGATGGGTGTAAGTCTTTCACAACAACTTTACAAGTTAACCACTTGAGCACTCAACAAGATGAACACTTCAACAAGAAGAATAAGATGAACACTTCAACAATCTTCAACAACTTCTTTAACACATAAATATATCCACCGATTTTCTTTTGGTCATCAACAATATTCAACTTTCGGCTACTTCACAACATGCAACCTTTCAAGCTCAACCTTGGATTTAGACACCTTAGTGTGGTGAGAAAGAAACCAACACTAGAAACTCACTAAACAATCAAAATGACTCCTAGATCTAAATATACAACTTCTTTCTCGGTTTTCAACTTTGGACAGAAATTTCAGATTTCAGAATTCTTTTTCTTGGTGTAGTTTGGCCTAAACCGTGAACTACTAGCCCAAGATGGGTTGTGTGGGAACACAACCGGTCTTGCTTTGATACCAAATGATGCAAGATCCAACCACAACAACTAGAGTTTCGGGTTCCAACTCAACAACTCAACAACAACAAGTTTTAAGTCTTGGTTTTTAGGTTACAACACAAGAGATAGTCTTCGGTTTTTAGGCACAATCCGAGAACAACAAGAGCACAATAATGCTAGGGATCGAAACAAGCCCCACACGGCTCCCTAGACTTCAAGATAAGAAAGATAAACAACACAACAACAAT
This sequence comes from Capsicum baccatum var. pendulum, assembly GCA_030864225.1. Lineage (NCBI taxonomy): Eukaryota > Viridiplantae > Streptophyta > Magnoliopsida > Solanales > Solanaceae > Capsicum > Capsicum baccatum. The sequence continues at coordinate 156,353,711 of CM061559.1, forward strand.
AACAAGATAATGAAGATAAACAACTTGACATACAATATTCAAGAAACTAAGAACCCTAACAAGATGAGAGGACCCTAAGCCTAGTGAATATTAACACCAAGCTCTTACAAAGACCAAAAGGCACTCAAACTACCTTATAACCTTTGTTTCTAGCCAAAGAGACAACACAAGGATTCCTCTCCTTGTGAGATCTAGATCCGGTTTCTTGGAGAAGAAAATGGAAGATATTTTGGTGTTTTAGGTTACAATTTCAGCATTCAAAATTAACTAGTGGATATCTCCCTAACACCTTCTATTTATACTACAACAAAAATAAGCAAAAGACCAAGACACCCTTCCTTTGTTGTGGCCTCCTTGAAGACTTAAGTTATTACACTTTAGGCCCCCTCTCCACACATAAGGACGTTGAGACCCTTGGTTGGTTCGGCCAACAACTCGCACACGGCCAATTGCATGAACAAGGCTTGGAGTGTTTGTAACTCCCGCGCTTGGCTTCGTGTGAAAGGCCGTGTACACGTAGGGGTAGTCATAACCGTATCAGGTTGTGTGTTCCTTCTAGTTCTTGGAGGGAATTATTTGTGAGGGAGGCCCATGACGGAGGCCTCATGGGTCACTTTGGGGTAGACAAGACCCTCGGCATCTTAGAGGAGAACTTCTATTGGCCCAAAATGTGCAAAGACGTCACTAAAATTTGTAGTCAATGCGTGGCCTGCCGGAGTGCGAAATCTCGTCTCCAACCTCAAGGGTTATACACCCCACTCCCTACTCCCCTTAGGCCTTGGTTGGACATTTCGATGGATTTTGTTTTGGGGCTGCCAAGGACTAGAAAGGGCCGAGATAGCATTTTTGTTATTGTTGATAGATTCTCTAAAATGGCTCATTTTATTCCATGTGCTAAAACCGAGGATGCTCCTAGTGTAGCTTCATTATTTGTTGAACATGTTGTAAAGCTTCACGGGGTACCGAGGACTATTGTGAGCGATAGGGACTCCAAGTTCCTAAGTCTCTTTTGGAAGTCCATGTGGGGTAGGCTTGGAACGAAGTTGCTTTTCTCCACGTCTTGTCACCCACAAACCGATGGCCAAACGGAGGTAGTAAATAGAACCTTAGGGTCTATGCTACGTTCTATGGTTAAAGGTAAACTGACTTCATGGGAAGATCACCTTCCCTTGGTGGAATTTGCATACAACCGGGTAATACATTCGAGCACGGGAATGACTCCCTTTGAATGTGTTTACGGCCTGAATCCCCTTACCCCTTTAGATCTCACTCCTTTGTCTAGTGATCTCATGACCAGCTTAGATGGAAATAAAAGAGCCGAGGCAATGAAGAAAACGCATGAGACGGTGCGGATCAAGCTTGAAAAGAAGAACCAAGATATTGCAAAAAGGGTAAACAAAGGGAGAAGGAGGCTTGTGCTTGAACCCGGAGATTGGGTGTGGGTGCATCTTCGAAAGGATCGGTTTCCAGCTCAAAGGAAGTCCAAATTGCTGCCAAGGGGTGATGGTCCTTTCCAAGTACTTGAGAGAATCAATGACAACGCCTACAAGATTGACCTTCCACCGGAATATCAAGTGCACAACACTTTCAACGTTGGTGATCTCTCCCTCGTGGATGCGGTTGAAGATGACCAAATGCCGAATTTGAGGTCAAATTCCTCTCAAGATGGAGAGGATGATACGGTTAGGGCAGCCTCCACAGGTACACGGCCTTTCACACGAAGCCAAGCTCGGGAATTACAAAAACTCCAAGCTTTGTTCATGCAAATGGCCGCGTGTGAGTTGGTGATCGAACCAACCAAGGACCTAAACGTTTTTATGTGTGAAGAAAGGTCCTAATGTGTAATAAACTACTCTCCAAGGTAGGCACAAGAAGCAAGGGCGGATGGGTCATTTTACCCCTTTGTTTGTAATATAAATAGAACATGTTAGAGAGAGTTAGAGGTAGTTTTTGAATGCTGAAATTTGTAATCTAAAAACACAAAACATTTTCCTCTCTCTTCCACTCTTTGGAGCCGCCCCTAGTATCTCACAAGTAGAGGGATACTTGTGTTGTCTCTTTGGCTAGAAACAAGGGTTTTGAGGTCGTTGAGTGCCTCTTGGTCCTCGTAAGAACTTGGTATTTATATTCATTAGACTTAGGGTCCTCTCTTGATGTTAGGGTTCTTAGTTTCTTGAATGTTATATGTCAAGTTATCTATCTTTCTTTATCTTGTTGTTGTTGTTGATTTTGTTATCTTAAAGACTAGTGAAGCCGTGTGGGGCTCATTTCGATTCACTAGCATTATTTTCTATCTTGTTGTTCTTGTGTTGTAAGCTGAAAAACCGAAAACTAAAACTTGTTGTGCTTGTGTTGTTGTTCTGAAATCCGAGCCCTCTTGAAGTTCTTGGTGTTGTTGGTTTGATCTTGTATCAGTAACTGATGCAAGATCAAAACCAACAACAACAAGATCTTCAAGAAGTCACGGATTTCAGTTTTACAACACAAAAATCAGCAAGTTTCAGTTTCGGTTTTTCCAGCAACAACACAAGAACAACAATCTGTTTTTCGGTTTTTCAGCTTAACAATACAAGAACAGTAAGATGGACAACAATGCTAGTGAATCGAAAAGAGCCCCACACGGCTTCACTAGACTTTAAGATAACAAAATCAGTAACAACAACTAGATAATGAAAGATAGATAACTTGACATAAAACATTCAAGAAAACTAAGAACCCTACTTCAAGAGAAGGACCCGAAATCTGCTGAATGTAAACACCAATTCTTACGAGGACCAAGAGGTACTTAACAACCTCAAAACCCTTGTTTCTAGCCAAAGATACAACCCAAGTATCCCTCTACTTGTGAGGAGATAGTGGCGGCTCCCTAGAGTGAAATAGAGAGGAAAATGTTTAGTGTTTTAGGTTACAAATTCTGAAATCTGAAAAATCTGGTGAATAACTCTCTAACATGGTCTATTTATACTACAAACAAAAGGGCTAAAAGGCCCATCCGCCCCTTGCCTATTGGGCCAGCCTTGGAGGCTAGTTTATTGCCCATTAAGACCCCTTCTTCACACATAAAAGGCCCATCCGCCCCTTGCCTTTTGGGCCAGCCTTGGAGACTAGTTTATGGCCCATTAAGACCCCTCTTCACACATAAAAACGTTCAGGTCCTTGGCTGGTTCAATCACCAACTCACACACGGCCATTTGCATGAACAAAGCTTGGAGTTTTTGTAATTCCCGAGCTTGGCTTCGTGTGAAGGGTCGTGTACTTGTGGAGGCTGTCCCAACCGTATCATGTCTCATCTAGGTGCGGCCATGGTGTGTAAATACACCATGGTAATGTCCAAAAGGTCCTTAGTTAAGGCCCAAAACCGTGAGTCCTCACTCTTAAATGCTCCAAGAAATCTTCCATACGCGAGATGGCTTTGAGTTACGCTCAAAACGGGTCCTCCATGCATGTTCTTGTATCATCGAAGTGACCAATTCTTGATCCTCTATGTGTTGGCCTCCAAAGATGTCACCGAAAGATAAGATGGCCATTTGTCCCGTATCATCCTCCCCTTCTTGAAAAGGATTCGACCTCGAATCCAAACCTTGCAAAACCGAAGAGAGGACAAACAAATACAAACTCCTCATGGCATGAGGGTTAGGGTTAGCATAACAAATCATCTCAACATGCCAAGGTTGCACACATTTGCAATATAACCAAGAATCCTTTGCAAGGAATATTAAAAGCTCAACAAAAGGTGTACAAAGGATTGGGTTATTGGATACATTAAGAGTGACACTTTGCTTGTCATGTAGACCAGGCAACAAGTTTGGTGCACCCACATCACCATTTCTAAATTTGGCACCGGGTTCAAATGGGAAAAGTGGCCATAGACACGGGTCTCGACAAAACTTCCCTTTCCCGTGGTCTATACCCAAACTAAATAACATACTCTCTACAATAACATACATATGATCCAAAGCAAATAGAGAGTAGAGAAAAGTATCACTCAAATCGACTTCTCCTAAGGTGCTCTCATGTGTGTACTCACTACTAGTTTCCCAATAATCACCATGCGCAGCAAAGGAATCATTCACTTCACTCCCCTACTCCTCTCAATCTTTTTTCTCTCATAATAATTCGAATTGGAGTAGGTAGGAACTTCTTTTTGCGGCCCGGGCAGAATGTACGTCTTGAGGCCATTTCCCCATCGGTCTCTTACGATATTAGGCCAATTTTGCATATTTGGAACTTTATGTTGTGCAAACCAATCAGCGCCTAAGCTCATATGACCATAGGTTATGGGAAAAACATCACACCACACCTCCTCATGGTAATTAAATTGGGAGAAGACAACCTTTACCCTCTCGGTAACCTTAAACCTGTCCAAGAAGTATGGAACAAGTAAAGGCTCACAAAACAACCCCAAGTAATCAACCATGGATGGAACAATGTAGTTTCTATAGTACTTATCATCTAACACAATGAGGCAGCCCGGTATCCCACAAATGGTCACCTTTCCGGAGTGTACACTCCTTCTCGGATCAACATTGTAAAGCACATGAGTACCCCTCGATTTTGGAGATGTATATCCTCTTCTTCCTATTGGACAACCTACACTATAGCTAGCATAACCATTCACACTATATCGACCTTGATAAGAAGTACTACAAGGTGGAGAATATGAATCTTCACACTCCTCACGTGTACTCTCATCATAAGATCCATCACGAGGTCCTACGTCATCTCCAAAGTCGCCATAAGCACTAGGCATTTCATTCACCTCATTTTCCCCCTCAAAACAGTAAATTTCAAATCTGCCTATGTTTTGGCCATGGCTATTTTCATCGCCTCCGCAATCTTCCTCAACTTCGTAGCCATAAAAACCCTCACTACAAGCATAGTCTCCCATATTGTAGTCACAATAATCCCCGGCTGTCAAGGTCATGTTCCTCTTATATCACCCCTTAAACCTACAAAAGGAACAACAAGATTAGTAGTAAAGCTCCTTCCATCGTCAAGGTATTAGCCGTTTTAGTTCACCACAAGTTCGTGTTCCACAAGTGTTGTATAATTGGCTAGTATCCGTGAGATTTTAAGGTGTGAGTAAGCTCTTATCCGGAATGGATTCTTGTTTGAAGACTCAAAGAATTCTTGCCGGACTAGAGTCAAAATCAGCAACTCGTTCAAACGAATAAAAGCACACAAATAATCGTTGACACGAACAAACGGCTCAAGGAACTAGTTAACAACCTAGTAGGAAAGTACTAGTTTGTTAATTAATTCTAAGACCAAGTAAAGGAAACCAAGAATCAACAATTAGCAACAAGGAATATATCCTAAGTTGAGCTTTAGTGACGTGGCAGCAAGCAATGGTTCCACACGTTTTTCTTCTCTTTTTTTTTTTTTGTATTAATATTCACACAACTTGTTATAGTTTGAAAAGTGTTTTGGTGGGAAAACTAAAACCTTGTAGTCTTTCACTCTTTTTCAAACTCAAGAAATGGGGTTTGGTTGACAAAATCCCACAAAACAAGGCTCCTTGATTTAGGGAAAGTGGTTGACAAGACTAAAAGGTGATGGGTGCAAGTCTTTCACAACACTTTATAGCTTGTCTTCCACTTGATCACACAACAAGATGAACAAGATGAACACTTCAACCAACTTCATCAACTTCTTTAGCACATAACATACAACCACCGATTTTTTTTTTTTTTGGTCTTTAACAATATGCAACTTTCGGCCACTTCAAGTCACCACACAATGTCCAAATTTTCAAGCTCAACTTTCGGATCTAGACACCTTAGTGTTGGTGAGAAAGAAACCAACACTAGAAACTCACTAAACAAGCAAAATAACACCTAGATCTAAACATATAATATCATTCTCGGTTTTCAACTTCTTGTGGACAGATTTCAGATTTTTTTTTTTTTTTGTTGTTGTTTAAGCCGAGAACTTGCCCAAGATGGGTTATGTTGGAACACAACCGGTCTTGCTTTGATACCAAATGATGCAAGATCAAAACCAACAACAACAAGATCTTCAAGAAGTCACGGATTTCAGTTTTACAACACAAAAATCAGCAAGTTTCAGTTTCGGTTTTTCCAGCAACAACACAAGAACAACAATCTGTTTTTCGGTTTTTCAGCTTAACAATACAAGAACAATAAGATGGACAACAATGCTAGTGAATCGAAAAGAGCCCCACACGGCTTCACTAGACTTTAAGATAACAAAATCAGTAACAACAACTAGATAATGAAAGATAGATAACTTGACATAAAACATTCAAGAAAACTAAGAACCCTACTTCAAGAGAAGGACCCGAAATCTGCTGAATGTAAACACCAAGTTCTTACGAGTACCAAGAGGTACTTAACAACCTCAAAACCCTTGTTTCTAGCCAAAGATACAACCCAAGTATCCCTCTACTTGTGAGGAGATAGTGGCGGCTCCCTAGAGTGAAATAGAGAGGAAAATGTTTAGTGTTTTAGGTTACAAATTCTGAAATCTGAAAAATCTGGTGAATAACTCTCTAACATGGTCTATTTATACTACAAACAAAAGGGCTAAAAGGCCCATCCGCCCCTTGCCTATTGGGCCAGCCTTGGAGGCTAGTTTATTGCCCATTAAGACCCCTTCTTCACACATAAAAGGCCCATCCGCCCCTTGCCTTTTGGGCCAGCCTTGGAGACTAGTTTATGGCCCATTAAGACCCCTCTTCACACATAAAAACGTTCAGGTCCTTGGCTGTTTCAATCACCAACTCACACACGGCCATTTGCATGAACAAAGCTTGGAGTTTTTGTAATTCCCGAGCTTGGCTTCGTGTGAAGGGTCGTGTACTTGTGGAGGCTGCCCCAACCGTATCATGTCTCATCTAGGTGCGGCCATGGTGTGTAAATACACCATGGTAATGTCCAAAAGGTCCTTAGTTAAGGCCCAAAACCGTGAGTCCTCACTCTTAAATGCTCCAAGCAATCTTCCATACGCGAGATGGCTTTGAGTTACGCTCAAAACGGGTCCTCCATGCATGTTCTTGTATCATCGAAGTGACAAATTCTTGAGCCTCTATGTGTTGGCCTCCAAAGATGTCACCGAAAGATAAGATGGCCATTTGTCCCGTATCAGTAACGGATGAGATTTGTTATGCAATTATTAATGGTGTAGATGGAATTATAGAAGCTGCCCGTATAGTTTAGTGTGATGCGACTAAGTTAATGTTAAGTTAACTATTTAAACTTGGAATCGCAAGCTAGTATTTGAATCTAAAGTTTAAAGTGACCAAGTGTGCATAAGTTGAAGGTTAGACTAAAGGGGTTAGAAGCTGAAAATGGAGCAAAATATTGAGGTGCTTGCTTGACTTATTTAAGCTAGTAGGTGAGTCACCTACTTAAGTTGTTTGAACCAAATTAATGGACCCATGGCTATGGATCAGATTTGGGTCTATGCTAATATACTCATTTGGGCCAAATTGAACAAACAAAAAGAAAGAAAATGGATAAGTGACCCAACACACCAATCTGCCAAGGCCGAAATATAATTGAGCCCAACAAGAAATTATGCAAGTAGGTGCATCACCTACTTTGAAGTTTTAGCATCTTAGAACCTTAAGTAGGTGCATCACCTACTTGGACCAATTTGACCAATTTTATGGTCCAAAATGCAGCTAAGGAGGTGGACAAGATAGGGCCTTTAAAAGGCCAAGTTGCTGGTCATTTTACTTCACTTTGAAGTCACAAAAAAAGGAGTATATTTCAGCAAATCTCTCTACTCTCTTAAAAACAACAAGAGCAGCAGCCCTATTTTTCCTTCTAGGGTTCTTGAAGAAACCCTCCCCTTTGCAGCCCAAGGTAAGTGAAAAACACTTAAGATTTTGTTTAATTATCTCATGGGAGATTAGGGAAACAAGTTATAAGTGTTTGACTATAAGTATATGGCTGATTATAGAACAAGCTGGTTGTTCATGTTTCCTTGTTATTGAGGAACTTTTTTCTTCTTCTTTGGTTTAAGTGTGAAGGAAAGTTCAAGCTCTTGAAGAGTTCAATTAAAAGGATAAGTTGCTGAATTGAGGTACGGTGACTGCCCCATTTTATTTTTCTTATATATGAATTTGAGAGGGGATTATGGATGTCTTGTTATTGAGAACTCAAGAGATGATGAGATCAATAATTGATTGCTACAATAAAAGGGGTTTGGGACTGTTTTGTGGACTGTTTTGTATGCATATGTTATGGGCTGCCAGGTTGAAGTTGGATAAAGGGGTGATGAGTTTGTAATGAATTATAGAAGAAAGATGCGGTGATACACCACCGAACTAATGCTTGCTGTCCAATCTATTTTGCGTATTGTTTGGAATGTATAATGAAGTCGAGGTGGTTTTGGTGAACCTTATAAGGACTTATCTGGTATGTGGGTGTAATTGGAGGAAAAAAAGGGTTAAAATAACACCCTTGTTGGATAGAGTAATAGTTGCTGCCCGGTTACTGTTTTGGGTGAAATTAAGTACCTTAAATGTGTTGATTGGTTACTAATACTAGTTTACCATATATTTTATTGTAGATAAGTAATCTAAAAGGCGAGAAGTCAAGTTGGGTTAGTTTCGGAATCAAATAACCAGGTATGTAAGGCATACTCTATTTCACACTCTTTGGCATGAAATCGTACAATTGTTCCATCAAGCAATTTTCTGAGGTTATCCTATAACAAAGTGATGCATAATGGCAGCACATTACCCTCCATGTATCCAATGACCTTGTTCCTACTCTCTAACGCATTAGAATATCTCAATACGTGCTTATTATTAAATCTGCGCGTCTATCTTCACTAGAAAATTTCAGGAGTTCTCCGTTTGTTCAAATAAGACCCATGTGTTATTTCAGCTCCTAAACACTTTATTTGTGTGCCAACAGCTCCCTAGCTCATTGTTGTTGCGTTAAGTGTCTATTTACATGTCTCTTATTAGTGTATTACTGGTTGTATCATAATGTGATGACCACCAAGGTAACAATCTCAAAGGCTAATAAACTAAGTATTGCAATCTGTAAAATGACGAGTGGCAGCTCAGGGGAACTTGCCTAGCATGGGCCAATCTCGATACCTTTATTTGTGGGTGGAAGCTCAGGGGCATAAGCCTAGCATGGGCCGATCCCAATCTTTTTATAGGTGGCAGCTCAGGGGCGTAAGCCTAGCATGGGCCGATCCTAATTTATATATTTTTTTTTACCACTGATCAGCTGGTCATTTGCGTTATATGAATTACAAAGATTATGAAGTAAGAAGGTAAAATGAAGAAAGAATGTAATGTACATTGTCCCACGAGTATTTATAAAGGTGGTCTACTAGTACTCCTTATACACTTGTATCGGATTTCTATTGAGCTTTTGTATCAAGTGTGTTGCTACTTTCCGCCTTACATATTCAGTACATATTTTCGTACTGATGTCCCTCACGGGGGACCTGCATTTCATGCTGCAGGCAGAGGCACTTCAGCTCATACAACTCACTAGTAGGAGCGCAGGTTATTCAGGGACTATTGGTGAGCTCCAGGTTGATTCAGGGCTTTCCGAGTCTGCTCTACATATTTTGGTATTGTACAATAAGTCTAGAGTAGGGCGGGGGTTTGTCCCGACCCTGACTAAGTCTATGTATCTTTTAGAGGCTTTGTAGACTAATGATGCAAGATCAAGCCAACAACACCAAGAGCTTCGGATTTCAGTCCAACAACACAAGACAACAAGTTTTTAGTGTTCGGTTTTCAGCTTACAATACAAGAACTAGTTTCGGTTTTCAACTTACAACACAAGAATAACAAGATGGATAATAAATGCTAGTGAATCGAAATGAGCCCCACACGGCTTCACTAGACTTTCAAGATAACAAAATCAACACAACCACAACAAGATAAAGAAAGATAGATAACTTGACATATAACATTCAAGAAACTAAGAACCCTAACATCAAGAGAGGACCCTAAGTCTAATGAATAGAAACACCAAGTTCTTACGAGGACCAAGAGGCACTCAACAACCTTAAAACCCTTGTTTCTAGCCAAAGAGACAACACAAGTATCCCTCTACTTGTGAGATACTAGGGACGGCTTCAATGAGAGAAGAGAGAGGAAATGTGTTTGTGTTTTTAGGTTACAACTTTCAGATTTCAAAAACTAAGTCTAACTCTCTCTACATGTTCTATTTATACTACAAACAAAAAAAAGGTAAAATGACCCTAACGCCCTTGCTTCTTGTGCCAACTTTGGAGAGTAGTTTATTACACATTAGGACCCCTCTTCACACATAAAAACGTTTAGGTCCTTGGTTGGTTCGATCACCAACTCACACACGGCCATTTGCATGAACAAAGCTTGGAGTGCTTGTAATTCCCGAGCTTGGCTTCGTGTGAAAGGCCGTGTACCTGTAGGGGCTGCCCTAACCGTATCATCCTCTCCATCTTGAGAGGAATTTGACCTCAAATTCGGCATTTGTTCATCCTCAACCGCATCCACGAGGGAGAGATCACCAACGTTGAAAGTGTTGTGCACTTGATATTCCGGTGGAAGGTCAATCTTGTAGGCGTTGTCATTGATTCTCTCAAGTACTTGGAAAGGACCATCACCCCTCGGCAGCAATTTGGACTTCCTTTGAGCTGGAAATCGATCCTTTCGAAGATGCACCCACACCCAATCTCCGGGTTCAAGCACAAGCCTCCTTCTTCCTTTGTTTACCCTTTTTGCAATCTCTTGGTTCTTCTTTTCAAGCTTGATCCGCACTGTCTCATGCATTTTCTTCATGGCCTCGGCTCTTTTATTTCCATCTAAGCTTATAGTGATTTTGTTGATGGCTCGGCAATCGACGCACATGCGCCAAGTTCCGTCCTTCTTTGGTACCAAAAGTACCGGGACAGCACACGGACTCATGCTTTCTTTGATGTATCCCTTGTTGAGAAGTTCCTCAACTTGTCTCTTAAGCTCCTTAGTGTCCATAGGATTGCTCCTATAGGCCGGTTTGTTTGGAAGTTGTGAACCCGGCACCAAATCAATTTGGTGCTCAATTCCCCGAAGCGGGGGCAATCCTTGCGGAAGTTCTTGAGGAAATACATCTTCATACTCCTGCAACACACAAGAAATCAAAGGGGAAATGGAAGAATTAGTGGGGTTAGTATTAAAACAATGGGCCAAAAATAGCATCGGCTTGTTTTCATCATGGTCCACGAAAAGTTCCTTTCTCCTAGCCAACATCACTACGTTTTCCCTTTCCCTTGGCGTTGGGGCAGCCTCGGATATCCCTACCTCCTCACCTACGGCATCCCTCCCCTTTTCTCCCTTTTCGGGTTCCTTCCCCTTTCCCTTTAACTCTCTCATCTTTTGATACCACTCATTTACTTGGGAGGGTGAAAGAGGGTGAAGTGTGACCTTTCGGCCATCCTTCTCAAGCGTGTACCGGTTGGACCTCCCATCGTGTTTAGTAGACCTATCATATTGCCATGGTCTACCTAACAACAAGTGACATGCTTGCATTGGGATGACGTCACAAAGCACTTCATCATGGTAGTTTCCCACCTTAAACCGAATCACACATTGCCTTGTGACCTTCAATTCACCACAATCGTTCAACCATTATAGCTTGTAAGGACTAGTGTGGGGTGTAGTTGGTAGCTTCAAGAAATTTACCATAGCATGGCTAGCAATATTCGTATAACTACCACTATCAATCACCAAAGTGCACACACTCCCCTTTACAAGACACTTAGTATGGAATAGATTTTCCCTTTGACTCGGGTCATCCACCGCCTTACTAATCATGACACGTCTAACCACAAAGTTTGGTACCACACACTCCCTTTCTTGTGGATAGACATCTTCACTACCCTCTAATTCATCATCATTCGGCCCATTCTCGTCTTCCTCTCCATCTTGAGGCTCGGCCTCATTTTCCCCCCTTTCGGAAACCACTTCCTCGCCAAGGTAGTACACTTTCCCTTCTCGTAGGATCACATTATGCCGGTTCGGACATTCATTGGCCTTATGTCCCCAACCTTGGCACTTGAAGCATTGGAACCCCTTTTGATTGGGATATTTGTGAGCCTCCGGTTTCGGAGGAAACTTAGGGACTGTTTTGGGTTCGGGCAGCTTCGTAGGACCGGGTTGGTCCTTGTTTTTGGGCCAACCCGAGGGGGTTTGTACCCTTGCCTTGAAGGTTGATCTCTCCTTAAGTTCCCTTTCAATCTCTAGGGCCGCTTGGAATATACCGTCAATGGTTTCGAACCGGTGAAGGGTCAAGTGAGTGGAGATCTCTTTGTTCAATCCACACTTGAACCGGATGATGTCGTGACTGATTTGCTCCCCCCGGTGATCAAGTTTCAACATGAGTTGTTGGAACTCGTCAAAATAGGCCATCCACTCTTGCCTCCTTGCCGCAAGCCATATAGTCTCGCAAGCAACTCATGACGATATCTCTCGGGAAGGTATCGTTGTCTCATCAAATACCTCAACCGATACCAAGGTGGTGGCTTCCCATCAACTAATTCATTACCAAATCGTTTAACATACTCCCACCAAGTGTTAGCATAGCCCTCGAGGTGAGCTATGGCGTATGATGTAAGATCAAACCAACAACACAAGAATTTTTGGATTTCAGTCCAACAACACAAGAGTAACAAGTTTTAGTTTCCGGTTTTAAGATTACAACACAAGCGATAGTTTCGGTTTTTAAGCCATAATCCGAGAACAACAAGAGATACAACAATGCTAGTGAATCGAAACAAGCCCCACACGGCTTCACTAGACTTTCAAGATAATCAAAAGCAACACAACAACAACAAGATAATGAAAGATAAATAACTTGACATATAACATTCAAGAAACTAAGAACCCTAACATCAAGAGAGGACCCTAAGTCTAATGAATATAAACACCAATTTCTTACAAGGACCAAGGGGCACTCAACAACCTCAAAACCCTTGTTTCTAGCCAAAGAGACAACACAAGTATTCCTCTACTTGTGAGATCTAGGGGCGGTTTCTTGGAGAAGAAGAGAGAAGATATTTTGGAGTTCTTAGGTTACAATTTCAGATTTCAAAATAAACTAGTGGATATCTCACTATCACCTTCTATTTATACTACAACAAAATGAGTAAAAAGACCCATCCGCCCTTGCTTTGTTGTGGCCTCCTTGGGGAATTAATTTATTACACTTTAGGCCCCTCCTCACACATAAGGACGTTGAGGCCCTTGGTTGGTTCGGCCAACAACTCACACACGGCCATTTGCATGAACAAGGCTTGGAGTGTTTGTAATTCCCGCGCTTGGCTTCGTGTGAAAGGCCGTGTACCTGTGGGGGTAGCCATAACCATATCATCCTCTCCATCTTGAGAGGAATTTGACCTCAAATTCGGCATTTGATCATCTTCAACCGCATCCACGAGGGAGAGATCTCCGACGTTGAAGGTGTTGTGCACTTGATATTCCGGTTGATACGGGACAAATGGCCATCTTATCTTTCGGTGACATCTTTGGAGGCCAACACATAGAGGCTCAAGAATTAGTCACCTCGATGATACAAGAACATGCATGGAGGACCCGTTTTGAGCGTGACTCAAAGCCATCTCGCGTATGGAAGATTGCTTGGAGCATTTAAGAGTGAGGACTCACGGTTTTGGGCCTTAACTAAGGGCATTTTGGACATTACCATGGTGTATTTACACACCATGGCCGCACCTAGATGATACATGATACGGTTGGGGCAGCCTCCACAAGTACACGACCCTTCACACGAAGCCGAGCTCGGGAATTACAAAAACTCCAAGCTTTGTTCATGCAAACGGCCGAGTGTGAGTTGGTGATTGAACCAGCCAAGGACCTGAACGTTTTTATGTGTGAAGAGGGGTGTTAATGGGCCATAAACTAGTCTCCAAGGCTGGCCCAAAAGGCAAGGGGCGGATGGGCCTTTTATGTGTGAAGAAGGGGTCTTAATGGGCCATAAACTAGCCTCCAAGGTTGGCCCAATAGGAAAGGGGCGGATGGGCCTTTTAGCCCTTTTGTTTGTAGTATAAATAGACCATGTTAGAGAGTTATTGAGTAGTTTTTGAGATCTGAAAGTTGTAACCTAAAACACTAAACATTTTCCTCTCTATTTCACTCTAGAGAGCCGCCACTATCTCCTCACAAGTAGAGGGATACTTGGGTTGTATCTTTGGCTAGAAACAAGGGTTTTGAGGTTGTTAAGTACCTCTTGGTCCTCGTAAGAACTTGGTGTTTACATTCATTAGATTTCGGGTCCTTCTCTTGAAGTAGGGTTCTTAGTTTCTTGAATGTTTTATGTCAAGTTATCTATCTTTATTTATCTTGTTGTTGTTGCTGATTTTTGTTATCTTAAAGTCTAGTGAAGCCGTGTGGGGCTCTTTTCGATTCACTAGCATCGTTGCCTATCTTGTTCTTCTTGTGTTGTTGTGCTGAAAAGAACCGAAACATCAACTTGTTGTTCTCGGGTTGTGTTATTGTGGCTTAAAAACCGAAAGCTAAAACTTGTTGTTCTTGAGGTTGTTGGACTGAAATCTGAAACTCTTGTGTTGTTGGTTTGATCTTGTATCACCGGTGGTAGGTCAATCTTGTAGGCGTTGTCATTGATCCTCTCAAGTACTTGGAAAGGACCATCACCCCTCGGCAGCAATTTGGACTTCCTTTGAGCTGGAAACCGATCCTTTCGAAGATGCACCCACACCCAATCTCCGGGTTCAAGCACTAGCTTCCTTCTCCCTTTGTTTGCCCGTTTTGCAACCTCTTGGTTCTTCTTTTCAAGCTTGATCCGCACCGTCTCATGCATTTTTTTATGGCCTCGGCTCTTTTATTTCCATCTAAGCTGGTCATGAGATCACTAGACAAAGGAGTGAGATCTAAAGGGGTAAGGGGATTGAGGCCGTAAACACATTCAAAGGGAGTCATTCCCGTACTCGAATGTATTACCCGATTGTATGCAAATTCCACCAAGGGTAGGTGTTCTTCCCATGAAGTCAATTTACCTTTAACCATGGAGCGTAGCATAGACCCTAAGGTTCTATTTACTACCTCCGTTTGGCCATCGGTATGTGGGTGGCAAGACGTGGAGAAAAGTAACTTCGTGCCAAGCCTACCCCACATGGACTTCCAAAAGAGGCTTAGGAACTTGGAGTCCCTATCACTCACAATGGTCCTTGGTACTCCGTGAAGCTTTACAACGTGTTCAACAAATAATGAAGCTACACTAGGAGCGTTCTCGGTTTTTACACATGGAATAAAATGAGCCATTTTAGAGAATCTATCAACAACGACAAAAATGCTATCTCGGCCCTTTCTAGTCCTTGGCAGCCCCAAAACGAAATCCATCGATATGTCCAGCCAAGGTCTAAGGGGAATAGGGAGTGGGGTGTATAACCCTTGCGGTTGGAGGCGAGATTTCGCACTCCGGCAGGCCACGCATTGACTACAAATTTTGGAGACGTCCTTGCGCATTTTGGGCCAATAGAAATTCTCCTCTAGGATGCCGAGGGTCTTGTCTACTCCAAAGTGACCCATGAGGCCTCCGTCATGGGCCTCTCTCACAAATAATTCCCTCCAAGAGCTGGAAGGAACGCACAGCCTCCTCCCTTTGAACAAATAACCATCAAACCGAGAGTAGGAGGAGTGGTTATTTACCTTGAGCCAACGGTCCCTTCCCCATTCTTCGCATTCTCTAAAAATAGGAGCAAAGATAGGATCCTCGGGATATAACATCCGCAAGCTCTCAAATCCCATCAACTTCGAAGACAAGGTAGCAACAAGCACATGCTTCCGAGACAAGGCATCGGCCACAACATTTTCTTTCCCCCTTTTGTAATGAATTACATAAGGGAAGGTCTTGATGAATTCAATCCACTTAGCATGACGCCTATTCAGCTTGTCTTGGCTCTTAAGGTGTTTCAACGACTCATGATCCGTTCGTATCACAAACTCCTTAGGCCACAAATAATGTTGCCAATTTCCCAAGGCTCTAACAAGGGCGTACAACTCCAAATCATAAGTCGAGTAATTAAGAGTTGCCCCTTTGAGCTTTTCACTGAAATAGGCAACGGGCTTACCTTCTTGCATCAAAACAGCCCCGATGCCAACCTTACTAGCATCACACTCGACTTCAAACATCTTATCAAAATCGGGTAATTGCAATAAAGGCGCCGAGATGAGCGTAGCTTTCAAGGCCTCAAAAGCCCTAGCTTGCTCTTCACCCCATCTAAAGGGTCCGTCCTTTCTAATTACCTCGGTCAAGGGGGCTGCTATGGAACTAAATCCTTTGACAAACCTCCTATAAAAGCTTGCCAGCCCGTGGAAACTTCGGATTTCTCCAATAGTTTTAGGGGTCGGCCAACTTCGTATAGAGTCTATCTTGGAATCGTCCACTTCCACTCCCCTTGAGCTCACGACAAAACCCAAGAATATGACTTTATCAACACCAAAAGAACACTTCTCCATGTTGGCATACAGCTTCTCCTTTCGGAGCACATCAAATACACATTTCAAATGCATTACATGTTCATTAATAGACTTACTATACACCAACACATCATCAAAGTAAACTACCACAAACTTTCCAATATAAGGCTTCATTACATGATTCATTAGCCTCATAAAAGTACTAGGAGCATTAGTAAGGCCGAATGGCATGACCAGCCACTCATATAGACCGAATTTGGTCTTGAATGCGGTCTTCCACTCATCACCGGGTTGCATGTGAATTTGGTGATAGCCGCTCCTAAGGTCCACTTTAGAAAACACACAAGATCTGTGGAGCTCATCTAACATATCATCTAACCTAGGGATTGGATGACGATACCTTATAGTGATTTTGTTGATGGCTCGGCAATCGACACACATGCGCCACGTTCCGTCCTTCTTTGGTACCAAAAGTACCAGAACAGCACATGGACTCATACTTTCCTTGATGTATCCCTTGTTGAGTAGTTCCTCCACTTGCCTTTCAAGCTCCTTCGTGTCCATAGGATTGCTCCTATAGGCCGGTTTGTTTGGAAGCTGTGAACCTGGCACCAAATCAATTTGGTGCTCAATTCCCCGAAGCGGGGGCAATCCTTGCGGAAGTTCTTGCGGAAATACATCTTCATACTCCTGCAATACACAAGAAATCAAAGGGGACATGGAAGGATTAGTGGGGTTAGTATTAAAGCAATGGGCCAAAAGTAGCATCGGTTTGTTTTCATCATGGTCCACGAAAAGTTCCTTTCTCCTAGCCAACATCACTACGTTTTCCCTTTCCTTTGGCGTTGGGATAGCCTCGGATGTCCCTACCTCCTCACCTACGGCCTCCCTTCCCTTTTCTCCCCTCTCGGGTTCCCCCCCTTCCCCTTTAATTCTCTCATTTTTTTATACCACTCATTTACTTGGGAGGGTGAAAGAGGGTGAAGTGTGACCTTTCGGCCATCCTTCTCAAGCGTGTACCGGTTGGACCTCCCATCGTGTTTGGTAGACCTATCATATTGCCAAGGCCTACCTAACAACAAGTGACATGCTTGCATTGGAATCACGTCACAAAGTACTTCATCGTGGTAGTTGCCCACCTTAAACCGAATCACACATTGCCGTGTGACCTTCAATTCACCACAATCATTCAACCATTGTAGTTTGTAAGGGCTAGTGTGTGGTGTAGTCGGTAGCTTCAAGAAATTTACCATAGCATGGCTCGCAACATTGGTACAACTACCACTATCAATTACCAAGGTGCACACACTCCCCTTTACAAGGCACTTAGTATGGAATAGATTTTCCCTTTGGCTCGGGTCATCTACCGCCTTACTAATCATAACGCGCCTAACCACAAAGTTCGGAACCACACATTCCCCTTCTTGTGGATAGACATCTTCACCATCATCTACTCCTTCCTCATTCGGTTCATTCTCGGCCTCCTCTCCATCTTGAGGCTCAGCCTCAACCTCCCCCCTTTCGGATTCCACCTCCTCACCAAGGTAGTATACCTTCCCTTCACGTAGGATCACATTACGCCGGTTCGGACATTCATTTGCCTTATGCCCCCAACCTTGGCACTTGAAACATTGGAACCCCTTTGGGTTGGGGTATTTGTGAGCCTCCGGCTTCGGGGGAAACTTAGAAACCATTTTGGATTCGGGCAGCTTCGGAGGACCGGTTTGGTCCTTGTTTTTGGCCCAACCCGAGGGGTTTTGGACCCTTGCCTTGAAGGTTGATCTCTCCTTAAGTTCCCTTTCAATCTCTAGGGCCGCTTGGAATATACTGTCAATAGTTTCGAACCGGTGGAGAGTCAAGTGAGTGGAGATCTCCTTGTTCAATCCACACTTGAACCGGATGATGTCGTGGCTGATTTGCTCCCCACGGTGATCAAGTTTCAACATGAGTTGTTGGAACTCGTCAAAATAGGCCATCACACTCTTGCCTCCTTGCCGCAAGCCATATAACCTAGCAAGCAATTCATGTCGGTACCTCTCGGGAAGGTATCGTTGTCTCATCAAATACCTCAACCGATACCAAGGTGGTGGCTGCCCGTCGACCAATTCATTACCAAATCGTTTAACATACTCCCACCAAGTGCTAGCATAGCCCTCGAGGTGAGCTATAGCATAGCAACTCTTCTTTTCCTCCGAGATGTCATTAACTTGGAAAACTTTGTCACAAGCCGATTCCCAAGTTAGGTAAGCCTCGGGGTCACTTTCACCCTTAAAGATAGGTAGGCTCAACTTGATGGTGTTGATGCCTACGTCTCTCTCTTGGTGTCGGTTTCCCCTATCTCCATACCCCCGGTATCTCCTAGGTTCTCCCCGACCCCCTCTTAACTCCTCCTCCCTCATATAAGCATCATCATAGGCCCCCTCTCCATCATACTCCTCTCTACCATATCCGTCAAAGTGGACTGGTCGGCCTTGGCCATTTTGATTCGTAGGAATTGGAATTTGTGGTCTTTGGTTTAGTGGAGCTTGGAAGGGAGGGTTCGGATTTAGTGGTGGTGCTTGGCGTCCAAATCCCTCTTGTGGAATTGGGGGAGTTTGGAAATGTAGTGGTCTAGTGGAGTCTCGGGTTGGAGGGAAGTTGGTAGATTGGTTGGCGGTATTTGGTGGAGCTTGAGGTGCATTTAACATTCGGTGGACCATTTCGGGAGTGATGGTTGCGGAGGATGTCCGATCATGACCATTGGTAGAGACATGTAGAGGAGTCGATGGCCGAGAGTTCCTTTGACTCTCCACTTGATCTAGTCTCCCACTAATAGTCGATACTTCCCCCCTTATTGCTGCCAAGTCCCCCCTCACGGCCCCAAACTCCGAGTTCATCCTTTCAAGTGTCCGAGTAACGGCCTCGAGAGTGGCCCTCATTGAGTCAAGAGCATTAGTATCCGCATTATGAGATGTTGTTCCTTTCATCGTCAAGGTGTTAGCCGCTTTAGCTTCCCACAAGTTCGTGTTCCACAAGTGTTGTATAATTGGCTAGTAACCGTGAGATTTTACAAGGTTTGAGTAAGCTCTTGTCCGGAATGGATTCTTGTTTGAAGACTCAAAGAATTCTTGCCGGACTAGAATCAAAATCAGCAACTCATTCAAACGAATAAAAGCACACAAGCAACCGTAGACACGAACAAACGGCTCAAGGAACTAGTTAACAACCTAGTGGGAAGATACTAGTTTGTTAATTAGTTCTAAGATCAAGTAAGGGAAACCAAGAATCAACAATTAGCAACCATAGATTATCCTAAGTTGAGCTTATGGTGACATAGTAACATGCATTGGCCCCACACGTTCTCCTTCCCTTCGGATTTTATATACTTTTTTTTTTTTGTCTTGAATTTTTATTCACACAACTTGTGACAAATGGAAAAGTGTTTTGGTGGGAAAACTAAATTTTTGAAGTCTTGACTCTTTTTCAAACTCAAGCAAGTGGATTTGGTTGACAATTTCCACAAAACAAGGTTCCTTGATTTAGGGGAAGTGATTGACAAGGTTACAAAGTGATGGGTGCAAGTCTTTCACAATCAACTTTATAAGTTTACTACTTGAGCACACAACAAGATGAACACTTCACAAGAGGAACAATATGCACAAGTTCAAAAGATGAACACTCCACAAACTTCAACACTTCCTTAGCACATAATCACACAACCACCGATTTTTCTTTAGGTCACCACCACATTCACTTTCGGCCACTTCAAGTTACTACACAATATTCAACCTTTCAAGCTTAACTTTCGGATTTAGACACCTTAGTGTTGGTGAGAAAGAAACCAACACTAGAAACTCACTAAACAAGCAAAATATCACCTAGATCTAGGCATACAACATCATTCTCGGTTTTCAACTTTTAGTGGACAGATTTCAGAATTTTTTTTTTTTTGTAGTTTGTTTAACCCGTGAACTAGCCCAAGATGGGTTATGTTGGAACACAACCGGTCTTGCTTTGATACCAAATGATGTAAGATCAAACCAACAACACAAGAGTTTTCGGATTTCAGTCCAACAACACAAGAGTAACAAGTTTTAGTTTCCGGTTTTAAGCTTACAACACAAGCGATAGTTTCGGTTTTTAAGCCACAATCCGAGAACAACAAGAGATACAACAATGCTAGTGAATCGAAACAAGCCCCACACGGCTTCACTAGACTTTCAAGATAATCAAAAGCAACACAACAACAACAAGATAATGAAAGATAAATAACTTGACATATAACATTCAAGAAACTAAGAACCCTAACATCAAGAGAGGACCCTAAGTCTAATGAATATAAACACCAAGTTCTTACAAGGACCAAGAGGCACTCAACAACCTCAAAACCCTTGTTTCTAGCCAAAGAGACAACACAAGTATTCCTCTACTTGTGAGATCTAGGGGCGGCTTCTTGGAGAAGAAGAGAGAAGATATTTTGGAGTTCTTAGGTTACAATATCAGATTTCAAAATAAACTAGTGGATATCTCACTATCACCTTCTATTTATACTACAACAAAATGAGTAAAAAGACCCATCCGCCCTTGCTTTGTTGTGGCCTCCTTGGGGAATTAATTTATTACACTTTAGGCCCCTCCTCACACATAAGGACATTGAGGCCCTTGGTTGGTTCGGCCAACAACTCACACACGGCCATTTGCATGAACAAGGCTTGGAGTGTTTGTAATTCCCGCGCTTGGCTTCGTGTGAAAGGCCATGTACCTGTGGGGGTAGCCATAACCATATCAGCGTAGCAACTCTTCTTTTCTTCCGAGATGTCATTAACTTGGAAAACCTTGTCACAAGCCGATTCCCAAGTCAAGTAGGTCTCGGGGTCACTTTCACCCTTAAAGATAGGTAGGCTCAGCTTGATGGTGTTGATGCCTACGTCTCTCTCTTGGTGTCGGTTTCCCCTATCTCCATACCCCCGGTATCTCCTAGGTTCTCCTCGACCCCCTCTTAACTCCTCCTCCCTCATATAAGCATCATCAAAGGCTCCCTCTCCATCATACTCCTCTCTACCGTATCCTTCAAAGTGGGCTGGTCGGCCTTGGCCATTTTGATTCGGAGGATTTGGAATTTGCGGTCTTTGGTTTAATGGAGCTTGGAATGGAGGGTTCGGATTTAGTGGAGGTACTTGGAGCCCAAATCCCTCTTGTGGAATTGGAGGCGCTTGGAAATGTAGTGGTCTAGTGGAGTCTCGGTTTGGAGGAAAATTGGTAGATTGGTTTGCGGTATTTAGTGGAGCTTGAGGTGCATTTAGCATTTGGTGGATCATTTCGGGGGTGATGGTTGCGGAGGAGGTCCTATCATGACCATTGGTAGATACATGTAGAGGAGTAGATGGACGAGAGTTCCTTTGACTCTCCACTTGATCTAATCTCCCGCTAATAGTCGATACTTCCCCCCTTCCAAGTTCCAAATTCATCCTTTCAAGTGTCCGAGTGACGGCCTCAAGAGTGGCCCTCATTGAGTCAAGGGCATTAGTATCCGCATTATGAGATGTTGTTCCTTCCATCGTCAAGGTATTAGCCGCTTTAGTTCACCACAAGTTCGTGTTCCACAAGTGTTGTATAGTTGGCTAGTAACCGTGAGATTTTCAAGGTATGAGTAAACTCTTGTCCGGAATGGATTCTTGTTTGAAGACTCAAGGAATTCTTGCCGGACTAGAGTCAAAATCAGCAACTCGTTCAAACGAATAAAAGCACACAAATAATCGTTGACACGAACAAACGGCTCAAGGAACTAGTTAACAACCTAGTAGGAAAGTACTAGTTTGTTAATTAGCTCTAAGACCAAGTAAGGGAAATCAAGAATCAACAATTAGCAACAAAGAATATATCCTAAGTTGAGCTTTAGTGACGTGGCAGCAAGCAATGGTTCCACACGTTTTTCTTCTCTTTTTTTTTTGTATTAATATTCACAAAACTTGTTATAGTTTGAAAAGTGTTTTGGTGGGAAAACCAAAATCTTTTAGTCTTTCACTCTTTTTCAAACTCAAGAAATGGGGTTTGGTTGACAAAATCCCACAAAACAAGGCTCCTTGAATTAGGGGAAGTGATGGACAAGACTACAAAGTGATGGGTGCAAGTCTTTCACAACAACTTTATAGCTATACCACTTGGGCACACAACAAGATGAACAATATGAACAAGTTCAAAAGATGAACACTTCAACAAAAGTCATCAACTTCTTTATCACATAAACACACAACCACCGATTTTCTTTTTTTGGTTACCAACAACATACAACTTTCGGCCACTTCAAGTCACTACACAATATTCAAGTTTTCAAGCTCAACTTTCGGATCTAGACACCTTAGTGTTGGTGAGAAAGAAACCAACACTAGAAACTCACTAAACAAGCAAAATAACACCTAGATCTAAGCATACAACATCATTCTCGGTTTCAACTTTTAGTGGACAGATTTCAGACTTTTTTTTTTTTTGTAGTTTGTTTAATCCGTGAACTAGCCCAAGATGGGTTATGTTGTGATACGGGAAAGAGAAGGGAACACAAAACAAACACCAAATCAGTCCACTAATCTTAAGGATTCGAGGACCAAGATGGAGACCACACTCGGATTCGCTACTAACAACAAGAATACAAGATACAAGAGTGTATATTAACACCAAAACAGCAATGAAACGTGATGAACAAGATGAACAACAATAATACAAGTTTTGGATTCAACGAAGACCCCAAAACAGTCCACTACACAACACATACACGATTTGCAAGAAAATAAAGATAGATAGTGAGACCAAGATTATTACAAGATTAAGAACCAAGTGTATTTCAACACTAACCCCTAATGAATGTAACAATCAAAACCACACTCTTACGGTGACCACCAAGGGAATGAACTAACCTTAAGATCTACCGTTTCCAAGCAAAGATCAATATTGGCTTTTCCAAGCCCTATGCTAAGGATGGCTTTTCCAAGCCCTACAACTAAGGGTGTTACACTCTCAAAAGAGAGAAAATATGTCTTTCAATTCTTCATCTTTCCAAATCTGCCAAGAAATGAGCTAAAATGACCTATTTATAGTGTAATACAAAAGAATATAAAAAGACCACTTTGCCCTTAATGATAGGTGCGGCCATGGTGTGTAAATACACCATGTGTAATGTCCAAAATGCCCTTAATTAAGGTCCACAACCGTGAGTCCTCACTCTTAAATGCTCCAAGCAATCTTCCATATGCGAAATTGCTTTAAGTTACGCTCAAAACGGGTCCTCCATGCATGTTCTTGTATTCTCGAGGTGACCAAGTCTTGAGCCTCTATGTGTTGGCCTCCAAAGATGTCATCAAAAGATAAGATGGCCATTTGTCCCGTATCATCCTCCCCTTCTTGAAAAGGATTCGACCTCGAATCCAAACCTTGCAAAACCAAAGAGAGGACAAACAAATACAAACTCCTCATGGCATGAGGGTTAGGGTTAGCATAACAAATCATCTCAACATTCCAAGGTTGCACATATTTGCAATATAACCAAGAATCCTTTGCAAGGAATATTAAAAACTCAATAAAAGATGTACAAAGGATTTGGTTATAGGATACATCAAGAGTGACACCTTGCTTGTCATGTAGACCAAGCAACAAGTTTGGTGCACCAACATCACCATTTCTAAATTTGGCACCGGGTTCAAATGGGAAAAGTGGCCATAGACACGGGTCTCGACAACACTTCCCTTTCCCGTGGTCTATACCCAAACTAAATGACATACTCTCTACAATAACATACATATGATCCAAAGCAAATAGAGAGTAGAGAAAAGTATCACTCAAATCGACTTCTACTAAGGTGCTCTCATGTGTATACTCACTACTAGTTTCCCAATAATCACCATGAGTACTCTCAACAATGAAATCACACAAAGTAGAAGAAGAAGTAGCTTTCGCAACTACACATTCCTTACCCTTAAGAGGACTCTCATCTTCCAAGAAGAGATTTCCCTCTTTAGGAGGAATATTGTCACACCATAGTGGGTTAGCATATAGGCTATAGCTTCCAAGGCAAGCTATACCATCATTTTCACCACTAGGTTCATTAGGAGTGTTTAAATCATCTTCAAACAAGACATTGTACCTAAAAAGAGTGTGATCTACCTCACGGACAGATTTGGAACAAGCAAGTTCCTCACTCTCTAAATGATCAATATCAAGTTTCAAGGATGTTTCAAACACAATATTACCCCAAGAAGAGCTCTCGGGTTCATTCTCACTTTGATCAACATTTTCAACATCATCACACACTTGAGGTTCATTAATTACATCATACACATCCTCAAGTGGTGGGTAATTTTCACACATAAGTTGATCAACACAAATTTCAGAAGATAATGTACTTTCATTCAACATAATGGTTTCAACACTAGGTGGACATAAATCGATCTTACAAGAAGAGTCTATTCGGTCATCAATAGGATCAACTAGTGTATCCACACTCACAACATGTACATCATCATCAAGTGGCAAAGAAATAATACACTCACATATAGGCAAGCTACAACTCACACTCAATGGGCTACTAGCCACACAATTATCATTCACATGTACAAAAGTGTAAGAGTTTGCCATTTTACCTTGAAGTCCTTGAGTAGATTCTTCTTTGTCATGGTGTGAAGGTCCTCCAAAAGTTTGGGCAGCAACTTTCTTTTGGCATTGTTCTTCTTCGCTTTCCATGTTGCTACCTACACAAATGTCCTTAGAAATAGAAGGACAAACAATGTTAGCATGGTTTGGTGGTAATCCTCTTACTTTGATCCATACAACCTCTCCTTTTTCCACTCTCGGATTACCACCTTTCACTCCCTTACTCCTCTAAATCTTTTGTCTCTCATAATAATTCGAATTGGAGTAGGTAGGAACTTCTTTTTGCGGCCCGGACAGAATGTACGTCTCGAGGCAATTTCCCCATCGGTCTCTTACAATATTAGGCCAATTTTGCATATTTGGAACTTTATATTGTGCAAACCAATCGGCGCCTAAGCTCACATGACCATAGGTTATGGGAAAAACATCACACCACACCTCCTCATGGTAATTAAATTGGGAGAAGACAACTTTTACCCTCTCGGTAACCTTAAACCTGTCCAAGAAGTATGGAACAAGTAAAGGCTCACAAAATAACCCCAAGCAATCAACCATGGATGGAACAATGTAGTTTCTATAGTACCTATCATTTAACACAACGAGGCAGCCCGGTATCCCACAAATGGTCACCTTTCCGGAGTGTATACTCCTTCTCGGATCAACATTGTAAAGCACATGAGTACCCCTCGATTTTGGAGATGTATATCCTCTTCTTCCCATTGGACAACCTACACTATAGCTAGTATAACCATTCACACTATATCGACCTTGATAAGAAGTACTACAAGGTGGAGAATATGAATCTTCACACTCCTCACGTGTACTCTCATCATAGCTCTCATAAGGTTTACGAATGACAGGGTTATACCTAACACCAAATCTAGGTTCGGAGTGGGGAGTGCAAGACTCCTCACATGTCCCAACTTCATCATAAGATCCATCACGAGGTCCTACATCATCTCCAAAGTCACCATAAGCACTAGGCACTTCACTCACTTCATTTTCTCCCTCAAAACAGTAATTTTCAAATCTGTCTATGTTTTGACCATGGCTATTTTCATAGCCTCCGCAATCTTCCTCAACTTCGTAGCCATAAAAACCCTCACTACAATCATAGTCTCCCATATTGTTGTCACAATAATCCCCGGCTATCAAATTCATGTTCCTCTTATATCACCCTTTAAACCTACAAAATGAACAAACAAGATTAGTAGTAAAGCTCCTCACCAACACTCGTATACACTCACCTTTGTGATTCTCACAATTGGAGCGGCGAATATTGAAAGCTGCTTATACTCCGGTAGTCAATAGGATGTCAATTCTACTTGGTGGCCGGAATAGATTCTTGTTTGATCGACTCAAGACACAAAATAAAATTTCCTTACGAACTTGAAATAAAGAAGTTACAACGAATTAAAAATGAGAAAAGCTCACAAATAACGAAGACACGAAAGAAACGGATTCAACAATTAATCTACAACTAAGTAGGTGATTACTAGTTGTTAATTAATTGGAAGCAATAAAATTGAAACTAAGGAACAACAAAAGGAAACTACTAAAATCTGAAATTTGAGCTTATTAATGACGTGAACAGTAGCAAATGGATGACGTGGCAGCATGCAATTGGTTTTGATCCCACCCAATATAATCACAAATTCTGAAATTTTAAATCTTCACACTATTTGGAAAGGGTGACAATTGGTTTTGGAGGGAAAACACAAGTCTTGAATCTCTACAAGTCCACTCTTAAAAGGATGACTTTTGTCTTGTACTAGTCCCACAAGACAAGGTTCTTGAAACAAGAAAAAGTGGGTTTGTCCCACAAAACAAAGTTCTTGAAACAAGAAAAAGTAGTCCCACAAAACAAGGTCTTTGGAATGAGGAAAAGCTGAAAAAGTAGAAGTCTAGTCTAGGAAGTGTTGGGGAATGGTTGATAAAGTCTTTTGTGGTTGTAGGAAAAGTCTTTGAGCCACAAGTCTTACACCTTAAATCTTGGATTTATGCCTTGCAAGACTAACATCAATTCACACTCTCTTTGTTCAACTTATAAGATCAACAACCACCTTTTCTTCAACAACATATAGAGATGGTGAAGAACACCAAGAACACAAACTTTGAGTCTTGAAGTTCCAAGGTTCAAGTTGGACCCCAAACATCAAAAACACTTTTCCAAGCTTAAACTCCACTACACAATCTCCACAATACACGTTCAAACCTTGAACCAACAACACACCACACGTCCAAAACAGTCCAAACTTTAAATCCGCAACAACAATACCAACAACAATCTGTTAAGTCCAAGTTCACAATAACAACATCAACAACAAAGGCTCAAATCAAGATATAGACACAAAGTGTTAGTGAAGAACAATACTAACACTAGAAACACTTAAGACAAGTAAAAATCTCGGCCAAGATACAACAAGAACACAATTTTCGGCCAAGAACACAAAGTGGACAGATTGCTATTTTCTGAAAATTTCAGTTTTCAGTTTTTTTTTTTTTTTTTTTTTTATAACAAGCAAGCCCAAGATTGATCTTGTAGGAACAATATCAAGCCATGCTTTGATACCAAATGATACGGGAAAGAGAAGGGAACACAAAACAAACACCAAATCAGTCCACTAATCTTAAGGATTCGAGGACCAAGATGGAGACCACACTCGGATTCGCTACTAACAATAAGAATACAAGATACAAGAGTGTATATTAACACCAAAACAGCAATGAAACGTGATGAACAAGATGAACAACAATAATACAAGTTTTGGATTCAACGAAGACCCCAAAACAGTCCACTACACAACACATACACGATTTGCAAGAAAATAAAGATAGATAGTGAGACCAAGATTATTACAAGATTAAGAACCAAGTGTATTTCAACACTAACCCCTAATGAATGTAACAATCAAAACCACACTCTTACGGAGACCACCAAGGGAATGAACTAACCTTAAGATCTACCGTTTCCAAGCAAAGATCAATATTGGCTTTTCCAAGCCCTATGCTAAGGATGGCTTTTCCAAGCCCTACAACTAAGGGTGTTACACTCTCAAAAGAGAGAAAATATGTCTTTCAATTCTTCATCTTTCCAAATCTGCCAAGAAATGAGCTAAAATGACCTATTTATAGTGTAATACAAAAGAATATAAAAAGACCACTTTGCCCTTAATGATAGGTGCGGCCATGGTGTGTAAATACACCATGTGTAATGTCCAAAATGCCCTTAATTAAGGTCCACAACCGTGAGTCCTCACTCTTAAATGCTCCAAGCAATCTTCCATACGCGAAATTGCTTTAAGTTACGCTCAAAACGGGTCCTCCATGCATGTTCTTGTATTCTCGAGGTGACCAAGTCTTGAGCCTCTATGTGTTGGCCTCTAAAGATGTCATCAAAAGATAAGATGGCCATTTGTCCCGTATCATGTTGGAACACAACCGGTCTTGCTTTGATACCAAATGATGCAAGATCAAGCCAACAACACCAAGAGCTTCGGATTTCAGTCCAACAACACAAGACAACAAGTTTTTAGTGTTCGGTTTTCAGCTTACAATACAAGAACTAGTTTCGGTTTTCAACTTACAACACAAGAATAACAAGATGGATAATAAATGCTAGTGAATCGAAATGAGCCCCACACGGCTTCACTAGACTTTCAAGATAACAAAATCAACACAACAACAACAAGATAAAGAAAGATAGATAACTTGACATATAACATTCAAGAAACTAAGAACCCTAACATCAAGAGAGGACCCTAAGTCTAATGAATATAAACACCAAGTTCTTACGAGGACCAAGAGGCACTCAACAACCTCAAAACCCTTGTTTCTAGCCAAAGAGACAACACAAGTATCCCTCTACTTGTGAGATACTAGGGACGGCTTCAATGAGAGAAGAGAGAGGAAATGTGTTTGTGTTTTTAGGTTACAACTTTCAGATTTCAAAAACTAAGTCTAACTCTCTCTACATGTTCTATTTATACTACAAACAAAAAAAAGGTAAAATGACCCTAACGCCCTTGCTTCTTGTGCCAACTTTGGAGAGTAGTTTATTACACATTAGGACCCCTCTTCACACATAAAAACGTTTAGGTCCTTGGTTGGTTCGATCACCAACTCATACACGACCATTTGCATGAACAAAGCTTGGAGTGCTTGTAATTCCCGAGCTTGGCTTCGTGTGAAAGGCCGTGTACCTGTGGGGGCTGCCCTAACCGTATCAACTAATGTAAAGTTATGGTAGTGTCCTGATTTTAGACATGGTGGCCCCACCGGCCAAGTGTTGTACATATCAGTTTTGGGAGTGTATGTGTACTCAATTTCATCGATGCATAATATTATGTCGTCAGAACATTTGGTTGTTACAGTTACATGCATGGGAAGTATAAGGTTATGAATTGGTTCTCTCGGGCCTTTACGGCTACGGGTGCCTGTCCGCCCCAATAGGATTTGAGGCGTGACAAAAGTGGTATCAGAGCAGTCGTCCTAGGGTGTTTACAAAGCCGTGTCTATATAGAGTCCTGTTTATGGGCCTGTTGTGCACCATATCTATAAATAGGAGGCTATGTGACATTTAGGGGTTTTCTCTTTTCTTCATATCTTAGATCGTGCAATAGAGCCTATGTTGTAGGTTGTCATATTTAACCATTGAACCTATTTATTTTTTTCCTCTTATTATAGTAAAGATGCCGGTTACAAGAAGGAGGAAGAATACAGGTAGGAGGATAGACGACGCTGCTGGGGAGGGGACCAGCAAGTCACCACCTAGACGAGCTAATCAAAGTGAGGCTCAAGCTGAGTTTGTGTCCCAAACTTCTCCTACCCTTCCATCTCCAGAAGAGCTAAGAAGGAGAAGAACCGCATCCTCAGAACTACCTACCAATGCTGCAGATCAAGATTTAAGGAGTGCAGTACAATTGTTGGGTCGTATAGTTTCTGGACAAGCTCAAGGACAAGCCATTCCAACTACAGGTTCTAGTGTACAGATAGGGCAGCTAGCCTACGAACGCAGGATTTTCTCAAATTGGATCCTCCTACCTTCACCGGATCAGATCTTAATGAAGACCCACAGGACTTTATTGATCAAATCCAAAGGGTTCTAGATGTTATGCATGTGTCGGGTAAAGAGACAGTTGAGCTAGCAGCATATAGATTCAAGGGGGAGGCTATATTGTGGTATGAAGACTGGAAACGATCTAGGTGATACAAAATCAAACCAACAACACCAAGAGCTTCAAATAGGCTCGGATTTCAGTCCAACAACACAAGAACAACAAGTTAAGTTTCGGTTTTTCAGCCCACAACACAAGAACAACAAGATAGATAACAATGCTAGTGAATCGAAAAGAGCCCCACACGGCTTCACTAGACTTTAAGATAACAAAATCAACAACAACAACAAGATAAAGAAAGATAGATAACTTGACATATAACATTCAAGAAACTAAGAACCCTAACATCAAGAGAGGACCCTAAGTCTAATGAATATAAACACCAAGTTCTTACGAGGACCAAGAGGCACTCAACGACCTCAAAACCCTTGTTTCTAGCCAAAGAGACAACACAAGTATCCCTCTACTTGTGAGATAATAGGGGCGGCTTCTATGAGTGGAAGAGAGAGGAAATGTTTAGTGTTTTAGGTTACAAAAATCAGCATTCAAAAACTAAGGAATAACTCTCTAACATGTTCTATTTATACTACAAACAAAAGGGGTAAAATGACCCATCCGCCCTTGCTTCTTGTGCCAACCTTGGAGAGTAGTTTATTACACCTTAGGACCTCTCTTCACACATAAAAACGTTTAGGTCCTTGGTTGGTTCGATCACCAACTCACACACGGCCATTTGCATGAACAAAGCTTGGAGTTTTTGTAATTCCCGAGCTTGGCTTCGTGTGAAAGGCCGTGTACCTGTGGAGGCTGCCCTAACCGTATCATCCTCTCCATCTTGAGAGGAATTTGACCTCAAATTCAGCATTTGGTCATCTTCAACCGCATCCACGAGGGAGAGATCACCAACGTTGAAAGTGTTGTGCACTTGATATTCCGGTGGAAGGTCAATCTTGTAGGCGTTGTCATTGATTCTCTCAAGTACTTGGAAAGGACCATAACCCCTTGGCAGCAATTTGGACTTCCTTTGAGCTGGAAACCGATCCTTTCGAAGATGCACCCACACCCAATCTCCGGGTTCAAGCACAAGCCTTCTTCTCCCTTTGTTTACCCTTTTTGCAATCTCTTGGTTCTTCTTTTCAAGCTTGATCCGCACCGTCTCATGCATTTTCTTCATTGCCTCAGCTCTTTTATTTCCATCTAAGCTGGTCATGAGATCACTAGACAAAGGAGTGAGATCTAAAGGGGTAAGGGGATTCAGGCCGTAAACACATTCAAAGGGAGTCATTCCCGTGCTCGAATGTATTACCCGGTTGTATGCAAATTCCACCAAGGGTAGGTGATCTTCCCATGAAGTCAGTTTACCTTTAACCATAGAACGTAGCATAGACCCCAAGGTTCTATTTACTACCTCCGTTTGGCCATCGGTTTGTGGGTGACAAGACGTGGAGAAAAGTAACTTCGTTCCAAGCCTACCCCACATGGACTTCCAAAAGAGACTTAGGAACTTGGAGTCCCTATCGCTCACAATAGTCCTCGGTATCCCGCGAAGCTTTACAACATGTGCAACAAATAATGAAGCTACACTACGAGCATCCTCGGTTTTAGCACATGGAATAAAATGAGCCATTTTAGAGAATCTATCAACAATAACAAAAATGCTATCTCGGCCCTTTCTAGTCCTTGGCAGCCCCAAAACAAAATCCATCGAAATGTCCAACCAAGGCCTAAGGGGAGTAGAGAGTGGGGTGTATAATCCTTGAGGTAGGAGACGAGATTTCGCACTCTGCCAGGCCACACATTGATTACAAATTTTAGTGACGTCTTTGCGCATTTTGGGCCAATAGAAGTTCTCCTCTAAGATTCCGAGGGTCTTGTCTACCCCAAAGTGACCCATGAGGCCTCCGTCATGGGCATCCCTCACAAATAATTCCCTCCAAGAACTAGAAGGAACACACAACCTCCTCCCCTTGAACAAATACCCATCGAACCGAGAGTAGGAGGAATGGTCATTCTCCTTAAGCCAACGGTCCCTTCCCCACTCTTCGCATTCCCTAAAAATAGGAGCAAAGGTAGGATCCTCGGGATACAACAACCGCAAGCTCTCAAAACCCATCAATTTCGAAGAAAAGGTAGCAACAAGCACATGCTTCCTAGACAAGGCATCGGCAACAACATTTTCCTTTCCCCTTTTGTAATGAATTACATAAGGGAAAGTCTCGATGAACTCAATCCACTTAGCATGACGCCTATTCAACTTGTCTTGGCTCTTAAGGTGTTTCAACGACTCATGATCCGTTCGTATCACAAACTCCTTAGGCCACAAATAATGTTGCCAATTTCCCAAGGCTCTAACAAGGGCGTACAACTCCAAATCATAAGTTGAGTAATTAAGAGTTGCCCCTTTGAGCTTTTCACTGAAATAAGCAACGGGCTTACCTTCTTGCATCAAAACAGCCCCGATGCCAACCTTACTAGCATCACACTCTACTTCAAACATCTTATCAAAATCGGGCAATTGCAATAAAGGCACCGAGATAAGCGTAGCTTTCAAGGCCTCAAAAGCCCTAGCCTGCTCATCACCCCATTTAAAGGGTCCATCCTTTCTAATTGCCTCGGTCAAGGGGGATGCTATGGAACTAAATCCTTTGACAAACCTCCTATAAAAGCTTGCCAACCCGTGGAAACTTCGGATTTCTCCAATAGTTTTAGGGGTCGGCCAACTTCGAATAGAGTCTATCTTGGAATCGTCCACTTCCACACCCCTTGAGCTCACGACAAAACCCAAGAATATAACTTTATCAACACCAAAAGAACACTTCTCCATGTTGGCATACAGCTTCTCCTTTCGGAGCACATCAAACACACATCTCAAATGCATTACATGATCATTAATAGATTTACTATACACCAACACATCATCAAAGTAAACCACCACAAACTTTCCAATATAAGGCTTCATTACATGATTCATTAGCCTCATAAATGTGCTAGGAGCATTGGTAAGGCCGAAGGGCATGACCAGCCACTCATATAGACCGAATTTGGTCTTGAAGGCGGTCTTCCACTCATCACCGGGTTGCATGCGAATTTGGTGATAGCCGCTCCTAAGGTCCACTTTAGAAAACAAACAAGATCCGTGGAGCTCATCTAACATATCATCTAGTCTAGGGATTGGATGACGATACCTTATCGTGATTTTGTTGATGGCTCGACAATCGACGCACATGCGCCAAGTTCCGTCCTTCTTTGGTACCAAAAGCACCGGAACAGCACACGGACTCATGCTTTCCTTGATGTATCCCTTGTTGATAAGCTCCTCAACTTGTCTTTCAAGCTCCTTAGTGTCCATGGGATTGCTCCTATAGGCCGGTTTGTTTGGAAGTTGTGAACCCGACACCAAATCAATTTGGTGATCAATTCCCCGAAGTGGGGGCAATCCTTGCGGAAGTTCTTGAGGAAATACATCTTCATACTCCTGCAACACACAAGAAATCAAAGGGGAAATGAAAGAATTAGTGGGGTTAGTATTAAAACAATGGGCCAAAAGTAACATCGGCTTGTTTTCATCATGGTCCACGAAGAGTTCTTTCCTCCTAGCCAACATCACTACGTTTTCCATCTCCCTTGTCGTTGGGACAGCCTCGGATGTCCCTACTTCCTCACCTACGGCATCCCCCCTTCTCTCCCTTTCCGGATTCCTTCCCCTTTCCCTTTAACTCTCTCATCTTTTGATGCCACTCATTTACTTGGGAGGGTGAAAGAGGGTGAAGTGTGACCTTTCGGCCATCCTTCTCAAGCGTATACCGGTTGGACCTCCCATCGTGTTTAGTAGACCTATCATATTGCCATGGTCTACCTAACAACAAGTGATATGCTTGCATTGGGATCACGTCACAAAGCACTTCATCGTGGTAGTTTCCCACCTTAAACCGAATCACACATTGCCTTGTGACCTTTAATTCACCACAATTGTTCAACCATTGTAGCTTGTAAGGACTAGTGTGTAGTGTAGTTGGTAGCTTCAAGAAATTTACCATAGCATGGCTCGCAACATTTGTACAACTACCACTATCAATCACCAAGGTGCACACACTCCCCTTTACAAGACACTTAGTATGGAATAGATTTTCCCTTTGACTCGGGTCATCCATCGCCTTACTAATCATGACACGTCTAACCACAAAGTTTGGAACCACACACTCCCCTTCTTATGGATAGACATCTTCACTACCATCTAATTCATCATCATTCAGCCCATTTTCAGCTCCCTCTCCATCTTGAGGCTCGGCCTTATCCTCCCCCCTTTCGGAAACCACCTCCTCACCAAGGTAGTACACTTTCCCTTCTCGTAGGATCACATTGCGCCGGTTCGGACATTCATTGGCCTTATGCCCCCAACCTTGGCACTTGAAGCATTGGAACCCCTTTGGGTTGGGATATTTGTGAGCCTCCGGTTTCGGAGGGAACTTAGGGACTGTTTTGGACTCGGGCAGCTTCGTAGGGGCGGGTTGGTCCTTGTTTTTGGGCCAACCCGAGGGGGTTTGTACCTTTGCCTTGAAGGCTGATCTCTCCTTAAGTTCCCTTTCAATCTCTAGGGCCGCTTGGAATATACCGTCAATGGTTTTAAACCGGTGAAGGGTCAAATGAGTGGAGATCTCTTTGTTCAACCCACACTTGAACCGGATGATGTCGTGACTGATTTTCTCCCCACGATGATCAAGTTTCAACATGAGTTGTTGGAACTCGTCAAAATAGGCCACACACTCTTGCCTCCTTGCCGCAAGCCATATAATCTAGCGAGCAACTCATGATGATATCTCCCGGGAAGGTATCGTTGTCTCATCAAATACCTCAACCGATACCAAGGTGGTGGCTGCCCATCCACTAATTCATTACCAAATCGTTTAACATACTCCCACCAAGTGTTAGCATAGCCCTCGAGGTGAGCTATAGCGTAGCAACTCTTTTTTTCTTCCGAGATGTCATTAACTTGGAAAACTTTGTCACAAGCCGATTCCCAAGTTAAGTAGGTCTCGGGGTCACTTTCACCCTTAAAGATGGGTAGGCTCAACTTGATGGTGTTGATGCCTACGTCTCTCTCTTGGTGTCGGTTTCCCCTATCTCCATACCCCCGGTATCTCCTAGGTTCTCCTCGACCCCCTCTTAACTCCTCCTCCCTCATATAAGCATCATCAAAGGCTCCATCTCCTTCATACTCCTCTCTACCGTATCCTTCAAAGTGGGCTGACCGGCCTTGGCCGTTTTGATTCGGAGGATTTGGAATTTGCGGCCTTTGGGTTAATGGAGCTTGGAATGGAGGGTTCGGATTTAGTGGAGGTACTTGGCGTCCAAATTCCTCTTGTGGAATTGGAGGGGCTTGGAAATGTAGTGGTCTAGTGGAGTCTCGGTTTGGAGGAAAATAGGTAGTTTGGCTTGCGGTATTTAGTGGAGCTTGGGGTGCATTTAGCATTTGGTGGACTGTTTCGGGGGTGATGGTTGCGGAGGAGGTCCTATCATGACCATTGGTAGATACATGTAGAGGAGTAGAAGGACGAGAGTTCCTTTGACTCTCCACTTGTTCTAGTCTCCCACTAATAGTCGACACTTCCCCCTTTATTGCTGCCAAGTCCCCTCTCACGGCCCCAAATTCCGAATTCAACCTTTCAAGTGTCCGGGTAACGGCCTCAAGAGTGACCCTCATAGAATCAAGGGCATTAGTATCCACATTATGAGACGTAGCCCCTTCCATTGTCAAGGTATTATCCGCTTTAGTTCACTACAAGTTCGTGTTCCACAAGTGTGGTATAATTGGCTAGTAACCGTGAGATTTTTAAGGTATGAGTAAGCTCTTATTCGGAATGGATTCTTGTTTGAAGACTCAAAGAATTCTTGCCGGACTAGAGTCAAAAATCAGCAATTCGTTCAAACGAATAAAAGCACTCAAATAATCGTTGACACGAACAAACGGTTCAAGGAACTAGTTGACAACCTAGTAGGAAGGTACTAGTTTGTTAATTAGTTCTAGGACCAAGTAAGGGAAACCAAGGATCAACAATTTGCAACCAAAGAATATCCTAAGTTGAGCTTATAGCGACGTGGCAGCATGTAGTGGTCCCACACGTCCTTCTTCTCTTTTTTTTTTTGTGTTAATATTCACACAACTCGTTTTAGTTTGCAAAGTGTTTTGGTGGGAAAAATAAAATCTTGTAGTATTTCACCCTTTTCAAACTCAAGAAAGTGGGGTTTGGTTGACTAATCCCACAAAACAAGGTTCCTTGAATTAGGAAAAAGTGATTGACAAGACTAAAAGGTGATGGGTGCAAGTCTTTCCCAACAACTTTATAGCTTGTCTTACCACTTGAGCACACAACAAGATGAACAAGGTGAACAAGTTCAAAAGATGAACACCTCAACAAACTTCATCAACTTCCTTAGCACATAAACACACAACCACCGATTTTTTTATTTTTTTTTTGGTTATCAACACATACAACTTTCGGCCACTTCAAGTCACTACACAATGTTCAAGTTTTCAAGCTCAACTTTTGGATCTAGACACTTTAGTGTTGGTGAGAAAGAAACCAACACTAGAAACCCACTAAACAAGCAAAATAACACCTAGATCTAAACATACAACATCATTCTTGGTTTCAACTTTTAATGGACAGATTTTCAGCATTTCTTTTTGGTGTAGTTTGTTTAAGCCGTGAACTAGCCCAAGATGGGTTATGTTGGAACACAACCGGTCTTGCTTTGATACCAAATGATACAAAATCAAACCAACAACACCAAGAGCTTCAAATAGGCTCGGATTTCAGTCCAACAACACAAGAACAACAAGTTAAGTTTCGGTTTTTCAGCCCACAACACAAGAACAACAAGATAGATAACAATGCTAGTGAATCGAAAAGAGCCCCACACGGCTTCACTAGACTTTAAGATAACAAAATCAACAACAACAACAAGATAAAGAAAGATAGATAACTTGACATATAACATTCAAGAAACTAAGAACCCTAACATCAAGAGAGGACCCTAAGTCTAATGAATATAAACACCAAGTTCTTACGAGGACCAAGAGGCACTCAACGACCTCAAAACCCTTGTTTCTAGCCAAAGAGACAACACAAGTATCCCTCTACTTGTGAGATAATAGGGGCGGCTTCTATGAGTGGAAGAGAGAGGAAATGTTTAGTGTTTTAGGTTACAAAAATCAGCATTCAAAAACTAAGGAATAACTCTCTAACATGTTCTATTTATACTACAAACAAAAGGGGTAAAATGACCCATCCGCCCTTGCTTCTTGTGCCAACCTTGGAGAGTAGTTTATTACACCTTAGGACCTCTCTTCACACATAAAAACATTTAGGTCCTTGGTTGGTTCAATCACCAACTCATACACGGCCATTTGCATGAACAAAGCTTGGAGTTTTTGTAATTCCCGAGCTTGGCTTCGTGTGAAAGGCCGTGTACCTGTGGAGGCTGCCCTAACCGTATCACTAGGGGTATCGATGCACCTCCAGCCACTTGGAAAGAGTTCAAAGAGGCATTTCTTGATCATTACCTTCCATATGAGATTCGAGAAGCCCGTGCAGATCAATTCCTGAATCTTCGCCAAGGAAATATGAGTGTGAGGGAGTACAACCTTCGGTTTAACTCTTTGGCTAGGTATGCTCTTAATGTTGTGGCTACAATGGATGATAGAGTTCATCGGTATGTGGATAGATTGGATCTATATCTGGTTAGAGATTGTACCATTGCTGCTTTGAACAAGGACATGGATATAGCAAGGATACAAGCATTTGCACAAAAAATGGAGGATCAAAGGCAAAGAAGAAGAACACAAGAGTTAGAAATGGGGTATTCAAAGAGGTCTAGATCTACAGGGCAGTTTATGGCATCCCAAGGAGAGTTTAGGCCTCGGTTTTCTAATAAACCACCTAGGACATTATCTTCTTATTCTGCAGCTAGTGCTCCATTACAATTTCAAGGGTCTAAAGGTAACCAGTTTGGTCAAAGAAATGAGAGTCAGAGTTCGCGAACAACAGGGTATCAAGAGAAAGGGATTATGAGCCAATTAAGGCCTCCTCGACAGCCATGTAGACAATGTAGAAAGCTTCATTTAGGTGCATGTCGGTTTGGAACAAATGCTTGCTTTTGGTGTGGTATGTCAGGACATATGATGAGAGAATGCCCTCAAAGGGGCATAGGTGGTGTGGCACGACCTACTGGATCAGTCGTTGCATCATCATCATCGGTTCCTTATTCAGGTAGGGGTGTACAACCTATGGGTCATGGTAGAGGTGCTAAAGGAACAACTAGCTCTAGTGGAGTTCAGAATCGTACATACGCTTTAGCAGATCGACAAAATTCAGAGGCTTCTCCAAATGTGGTTACAGGTACATTGTCCATCTTTTCGCATGATGTCTATGCATTAGTTGATCCGGGTTCTACAATATCATATGTCACTCCATTGGTGATACAAGATCAAATCAACAACCACAAGAGTTCGGATTTCAGTCCAACAACACAAGGATAACAACCAGTTTTTAGTTTCTGTTTTCAGCAACAACAACACAACAACAACCAGTTTTTTTGTTTTTCGGTTTTTCAGCTTAACAATACAAGAACAACAAGATGGATAATAATGCTAGTGAATCGAAAAGAGCCCCACACGGCTTCACTAGACTTTAAGATAACAAAATCAGTAACAACAACAAGATAATGAAAGATAGATAACTTGACATAAAACATTCAAGAAAACTAAGAACCCTACTTCAAGAGAAGGACCCGAAATCTGCTGAATATAAACACCAAGTTCGTACGAGGACCAAGAGGTACTTAACAACCTCACAACCCTTGTTTCTAACCAAAGATACAACACAAGTATCCCTCTACTTGTGAGCTGTTGGAGGCGGCTCCAAAGAGTGGAAATGAGAGGAATGTTATGTGTTTAGGTTTACAACTTTCTGAAATCTGAAAAATCTGCTGACCAACTCTCTAATATGTCCTATTTATAGTACAAACAAAAAGGCTAAAAGGCCCATCCGCCCCTTGCCTATTGGGCCAGCCTTGGAGGCTAGTTTATTGTCCATTAAGACCCCTTCTTCACACATAAAAGGCCCATCCGCCCCTTGCCTTTTGGGCCAGCCTTGGAGACTAGTTTATGGCCCATTAAGACCCCTCTTCACACATAAAACGTTCAGGTCCTTGGCTGGTTCAATCACCAACTCACACACGGCCATTTGCATGAACAAAGCTTGGAGATTTTGTAATTCCCGAGCTTGGCTTCGTGTGAAGGGTCGTGTACTTGTGGAGGCTGCCCCAACCGTATCATGTATCATCTAGGTGCGGCCATGGTGTGTAAATACACCATGGTAATGTCCAAAATGCCCCGTGAGTCCTCACTCTTAAATGCTCCAAGCAACCTTCCATACGCGAGATTGCTTTAAGTTACGCTCAAAACGGGTCCTCCATGCATGTCCTTGTATTATCGAGGAGTCCAATTCTTGAGCCTCTATGTGTTGGCCTCCAAAGATGTCATCGAAAGATAAGATGGCCATTTGTCCCGTATCATCCTCCCCTTCTTGAAAAGGATTCGACCTCGAATCCAAACCTTGCAAAACCGAAGAGAGGACAAACAAATACAAACTCCTCATGGCGTGAGGGTTAGGGTTAGCATAACAAATCATCTCAACATGCCAAGGTTGCACATATTTGCAATATAACCAAGAATCCTTTGCAAGGAATATTAAAAGCTCAACAAAAGGTGTACAAAGGATTTGGTTATTGGATACATTAAGAGTGACACTTTGCTTGTCATGTAGACCAAGCAACAAGTTTGGTGCACCAACATCACCGGGTTCATATGGGAAAAGTAGCCATAGACACGGGTCTCGACAACACTTCCCTTTCCCGTGGTCTACATCCAAACTAAATGACATACTCTCTTCAATAACATACATATGATCTAGAGCAAATAGAGAGTAGAGAAAAGTATTACTCAAATCAACTTCTACTAAGGTTCTCTCATGGGTGTACTCAATAATAGTTTCCCAATAATCACCATGAGTACTCTCAACAATGAAGTCACACAAAGTAGAAGAAGTAGTAGCTTCTGCAACTACACATTCCTTACCCTTAAGAGGACTCTCATCTTCCAAGAAGAGATTTCCCTCTTTAGGAGGAATATTGTCACACCATAGTGGGTTAACATATAGGCTATAGCTCTCAAGGCAAGCTATACCATCATTCTCACCACTAGGTTCATTAGGACGGTTTAAATCATCTTCAAACAAGACATTATACCTAAAAAGAGTGGGATCTACCTCACGGACAGATTTGGAACAAGCAAGTTCCTCACCCTCTAAATGATCAATATCAAGTTTCAAGGATGTTTTAAACAAAATATTACACCAAGAAGAGCTCTCGGGTTCATGCTCACCTTGATCAACATTTTCAACATCATCACACACTTGAGGTTCGTTAATTACATCATACACATCCTCAAGTGGTAGATAACTTTCACACATAAG
This sequence comes from Capsicum baccatum var. pendulum, assembly GCA_030864225.1. NCBI lineage: Eukaryota > Viridiplantae > Streptophyta > Magnoliopsida > Solanales > Solanaceae > Capsicum > Capsicum baccatum. The sequence goes on from CM061559.1 coordinate 156,394,396, forward strand.
TTGATCAATACAAATTTCAGAAGATAATGTACTTTCATTCAATATAATGGTTTCTGATACAAGATCAAAACCAACAACAACAAGATCTTCAAGAAGTCACGGATTTCAGTTTTACAACACAAAAATCAGCAAGTTTCAGTTTCGGTTTTTCCAGCAACAACACAAGAACAACAATCTGTTTTTCGGTTTTTCAGCTTAACAATACAAGAACAATAAGATGGACAACAATGCTAGTGAATCGAAAAGAGCCCCACACGGCTTCACTAGACTTTAAGATAACAAAATCAGTAACAACAACTAGATAATGAAAGATAGATAACTTGACATAAAACATTCAAGAAAACTAAGAACCCTACTTCAAGAGAAGGACCCGAAATCTGCTGAATGTAAACACCAAGTTCTTACGAGGACCAAGAGGTACTTAACAACCTCAAAACCCTTGTTTCTAGCCAAAGATACAACCCAAGTATCCCTCTACTTGTGAGGAGATAGTGGCGGCTCCCTAGAGTGAAATAGAGAGGAAAATGTTTAGTGTTTTAGGTTACAAATTCTGAAATCTGAAAAATCTCTTGAATAACTCTCTAATATGGTCTATTTATACTACAAACAAAAGGGCTAAAAGGCCCATCCGCCCCTTGCCTATTGGGCCATCCTTGGAGGCTAGTTTATTGCCCATTAAGACCCCTTCTTCACACATAAAAGGCCCATCCGCCCCTTGCCTTTTGGGCCAGCCTTGGAGACTAGTTTATGGCCCATTAAGACCCCTCTTCACACATAAAAACGTTCAGGTCCTTGGCTGGTTCAATCACCAACTCACACACGGCCATTTGCATGAACAAAGCTTGGAGTTTTTGTAATTCCCGAGCTTGGCTTCGTGTGAAGGGTCGTGTACTTGTGGAGGCTGCCCCAACCGTATCATGTCTCATCTAGGTGCGGCCATGGTGTGTAAATACACCATGGTAATGTCCAAAAGGTCCTTAGTTAAGGCCCAAAACCGTGAGTCCTCACTCTTAAATGCTCCAAGCAATCTTCCATACGCGAGATGGCTTTGAGTTACGCTCAAAACGGGTCCTCCATGCATGTTCTTGTATCATCGAAGTGACCAATTCTTGAGCCTCTATGTGTTGGCCTCCAAAGATGTCACCGAAAGATAAGATGGCCATTTGTCCCGTATCATCCTCCCCTTCTTGAAAAGGATTCGACCTCGAATCCAAACCTTGCAAAACCGAAGAGAGGACAAACAAATACAAACTCCTCATGGCATGAGGGTTAGGGTTAGCATAACAAATCATCTCAACATGCCAAGGTTGCACACATTTGCAATATAACCAAGAATCCTTTGCAAGGAATATTAAAAGCTCAACAAAAGGTGTACAAAGGATTGGGTTATTGGATACATTAAGAGTGACACTTTGCTTGTCATGTAGACCAAGCAACAAGTTTGGTGCACCCACATCACCATTTCTAAATTTGGCACCGGGTTCAAATGGGAAAAGTGGCCATAGACACGGGTCTCGACAACACTTCCCTTTCCCGTGGTCTATACCCAAACTAAATAACATACTCTCTACAATAACATACATATGATCCAAAGCAAATAGAGAGTAGAGAAAAGTATCACTCAAATCGACTTCTCCTAAGGTGCTCTCATGTGTGTACTCACTACTAGTTTCCCAATAATCACCATGAGCAGCAAAGGAATCATTCACAAAAATATTTTTACAAGAACAATCATATTTCGGGTTTCCCAAGTAATCAAGCAAATCATGGTCATCTTCACCCGATTGACTATTCCTTTTCAAGACTACACATTCCCTACCCTTAAGAGTACTTTCATCTTCCAAGAAGAGATTTCCATCTTGAGGAGAAATGTTGTCACACCATAGTGGGTTAGCATATAGGCTATAGCTTCCAAGGCAAGCTGTACCATCATTTTCACCACTAGGTTCCTTAGGAATGTTTAAATCATCTTCAAACAAGACATTGTACCTAAAAAGAGTGTGATCTACCTCACGGACAGATTTGGAACAAGCAAGTTCCTCACTCTCTAAATGATCAATATCAAGTTTCAAGGTTGTTTCAAACACAATATTACCCCAAGAAGAGCTCTCGGGTTCATTCTCACTTTGTTGATCAACATTTTCAAATACTTCACTAACTTGAGTCCTATTAAACACATCACACACATACTCAAGTGGTGGACAGTTTTCACAAACAAGTTGATCAACACCCATTACACAAGACGATGTACTTCCAATCAACATATAGGCTTCAACACTAGGTGGATATAAATTGATCTCACAAGAGGAGTGAATTTCATCCTCAATAGGATCCACTAGTGTATCCACACTCACAATATGTACATCATTAACAAGAGGCAAGGAATCATTAAACTCATAAATAAGTAAGCTACTACTCACACTCAATGGATTACTAGCCATACAATTATCATTCACATGCATTAAAGTGTAAGAGTTACCTATTTTGCCTTGAAGATCTTGAGTAGACTCTTTCTTGCCGTGAGGTGCAAATCCTCCATAAGCTGGGGCAGCAACTTCCTTCTGACATTGGTAGCCTTCGCTTGTCATGTTGGTACCTACACAAATGTCCATAGAAATAGAAGGACAACCAAAGTTAGCACGGTTTGGTGGTAATCCCCTCACTTCGCTCAACACAACCTCTCCTTTTTCGACTCTCGGATTACCACCTTTCACTCCCTTACTCCTCTCAATCTTTTTTCTCTCATAATAATTCGAATTGGAGTAGGTAGGAACTTCTTTTTGCGGCCCGGGCAGAATGTACGTCTTGAGGCCATTTCCCCATCGGTCTCTTACGATATTAGGCCAATTTTGCATATTTGGAACTTTATGTTGTGCAAACCAATCAGCGCCTAAGCTCATATGACCATAGGTTATGGGAAAAACATCACACCACACCTCCTCATGGTAATTAAATTGGGAGAAGACAACCTTTACCCTCTCGGTAACCTTAAACCTGTCCAAGAAGTATGGAACAAGTAAAGGCTCACAAAACAACCCCAAGTAATCAACCATGGATGGAACAATGTAGTTTCTATAGTACTTATCATCTAACACAATGAGGCATCCCGGTATCCCACAAATGGTCACCTTTCCGGAGTGTACACTCCTTCTCAGATCAACATTGTAAAGCACATGAGTACCCCTCGATTTTGGAGATGTATATCCTCTTCTTCCCATTGGACAACCTACACTATAGCTAGCATAACCATTCACACTATATCGACCTTGATAAGAAGTACTACAAGGTGGAGAATATGAATCTTCACACTCCTCACGTGTACTCTCATCATAAGATCCATCACGAGGTCCTACGTCATCTCCAAAGTCGCCATAAGCACTAGGCATTTCATTCACCTCATTTTCCCCCTCAAAACAGTAAATTTCAAATCTGCCTATGTTTTGGCCATGGCTATTTTCATCGCCTCCGCAATCTTCCTCAACTTCGTAGCCATAAAAACCCTCACTACAAGCATAGTCTCCCATATTGTAGTCACAATAATCCCCAGCTGTCAAGGTCATGTTCCTCTTATATCACCCCTTAAACCTACAAAAGGAACAACAAGATTAGTAGTAAAGCTCCTTCCATCGTCAAGGTATTAGCCGTTTTAGTTCACCACAAGTTCGTGTTCCACAAGTGTTGTATAATTGGCTAGTATCCGTGAGATTTTAAGGTGTGAGTAAGCTCTTATCCGGAATGGATTCTTGTTTGAAGACTCAAAGAATTCTTGCCGGACTAGAGTCAAAATCAGCAACTCGTTCAAATGAATAAAAGCACACAAATAATCGTTGACACGAACAAACGGCTCAAGGAACTAGTTAACAACCTAGTAGGAAAGTACTAGTTTGTTAATTAATTCTAAGACCAAGTAAAGGAAACCAAGAATCAACAATTAGCAACAAGGAATATATCCTAAGTTGAGCTTTAGTGACGTGGCAGCAAGCAATGGTTCCACACGTTTTTCTTCTCTTTTTTTTTTTTTTTTTGTATTAATATTCACACAACTTGTTATAGTTTGAAAAGTGTTTTGGTGGGAAAACTAAAACCTTGTAGTCTTTCACTCTTTTTCAAACTCAAGAAATGGGGTTTGGTTGACAAAATCCCACAAAACAAGGCTCCTTGATTTAGGGAAAGTGGTTGACAAGACTAAAAGGTGATGGGTGCAAGTCTTTCACAACACTTTATAGCTTGTCTTCCACTTGATCACACAACAAGATGAACAAGATGAACACTTCAACCAACTTCATCAACTTCTTTAGCACATAACATACAACCACCGATTTTTTTTTTTTTGGTCTTTAACAATATGCAACTTTCGGCCACTTCAAGTCACCACACAATGTCCAAATTTTCAAGCTCAACTTTCGGATCTAGACACCTTAGTGTTGGTGAGAAAGAAACCAACACTAGAAACTCACTAAACAAGCAAAATAACACCTAGATCTAAACATATAATATCATTCTCGGTTTTCAACTTCTTGTGGACAGATTTCAGATTTTTTTTTTTGTTGTTGTTGTTGTTTAAGCCGAGAACTTGCCCAAGATGGGTTATGTTGGAACACAACCGGTCTTGCTTTGATACCAAATGATACAAGATCAAAACCAACAACAACAAGATCTTCAAGAAGTCACGGATTTCAGTTTTACAACACAAAAATCAGCAAGTTTCAGTTTCGGTTTTTCCAGCAACAACACAAGAACAACAATCTGTTTTTCGGTTTTTCAGCTTAACAATACAAGAACAATAAGATGGACAACAATGCTAGTGAATCGAAAAGAGCCCCACACGGCTTCACTAGACTTTAAGATAACAAAATCAGTAACAACAACTAGATAATGAAAGATAGATAACTTGACATAAAACATTCAAGAAAACTAAGAACCCTACTTCAAGAGAAGGACCCGAAATCTGCTGAATGTAAACACCAAGTTCTTACGAGGACCAAGAGGTACTTAACAACCTCAAAACCCTTGTTTCTAGCCAAAGATACAACCCAAGTATCCCTCTACTTGTGAGGAGATAGTGGCGGCTCCCTAGAGTGAAATAGAGAGGAAAATGTTTAGTGTTTTAGGTTACAAATTCTGAAATCTGAAAAATCTCTTGAATAACTCTCTAATATGGTCTATTTATACTACAAACAAAAGGGCTAAAAGGCCCATCCGCCCCTTGCCTATTGGGCCAGCCTTGGAGGCTAGTTTATTGCCCATTAAGACCCCTTCTTCACACATAAAAGGCCCATCCGCCCCTTGCCTTTTGGGCCAGCCTTGGAGACTAGTTTATGGCCCATTAAGACCCCTCTTCACACATAAAAACGTTCAGGTCCTTGGCTGGTTCAATCACCAACTCACACACGGCCATTTGCATGAACAAAGCTTGGAGTTTTTGTAATTCCCGAGCTTGGCTTCGTGTGAAGGGTCGTGTACTTGTGGAGGCTGCCCCAACCGTATCATGTCTCATCTAGGTGCGGCCATGGTGTGTAAATACACCATGGTAATGTCCAAAAGGTCCTTAGTTAAGGCCCAAAACCGTGAGTCCTCACTCTTAAATGCTCCAAGCAATCTTCCATACGCGAGATGGCTTTGAGTTACGCTCAAAACGGGTCCTCCATGCATGTTCTTGTATCATCGAAGTGACCAATTCTTGAGCCTCTATGTGTTGGCCTCCAAAGATGTCACCGAAAGATAAGATGGCCATTTGTCCCGTATCAGTTTCAACACTAGGGGAACATAGATCGATCTTACAAGAAGAGTCTATTCGGTCATCAATAGGATCAACTAGTGTATCCACACTCATAACATGTACATCATCATCAAGTGGCAAAGAAATAATACACTCACATATAGGTAAACTACAACTCACACTCAATGGGCTACTAGCCACACAATTATCATTCACATGTACAAAAGTGTAAGAATTTGCCATTTTACCTTGAAGTCCTTGAGTAGATTCTTCTTTGTCATGGTGTGAAGGTCCTCCAAACGTTTGGGCAGCAACTTTCTTTTGGCATTGTTCTTCTTCGCTTCCCATGTTGCGACCTACACAAATGTCCTTAGAAATAGAAGGACAAACAATGTTAGCATGGTTTGGTGGTAATCCTCTTACTTTGCTCCACACAACCTCTCCTTTTTCCACTCTCGGATTACCACCTTTCACTTCCTTACTCCTCTCAATCTTTTGTCTCTCATAATAATTCGAATTGGAGTAGGTAGGAACTTCTTTTTGCGGCCCGGGCAGAATGTACGTCACGAGGCAATTTCCCCATCGGTCTCTTACAATATTAGGCCAATTTTGCATATTTGGAACTTTGTGTTGTGCAAACCAATTGGCGCCTAAACTCACATGACCATAGGTTATGGGAAAAACATCACACCACACCTCCTCATGGTAATTAAATTGGGAGAAGACAACTTTTACCCTCTTGGTAACCTTAACCTGTCCAAGAAGTATGGAACAAGTAAAGGCTCACAAAATAACCCCAAGTAATCAACCATGGATGGAACAATGTAGTTTCTATAGTACCTATCACTTAACACAACGAGGCAGCCCGGTATCCCACAAATGGTCACCTTTCCGGAGTGTACACTCCTTCTCGGATCAACATTGTAAAGCACATGAGTACCCCTCGATTTTGGAGATGTATATTCTCTTCTTCCCATCGGACAACCTACACTATAGCTAGTATAACCATTCACACGATATCGACCTTGATAAGAAGTACTACAAGGTGGAGAATATGAATCTCCACACTCCTCACGTGTACTCTCATCATAGCTCTCATAAGGTTTACGAATGATAGGGTCACACCTAACGCCAAATCTAGGTTCGGAGTGGGGAGTGCAAGACTCCTCACATGCCCCAACTTCATTATAAGATCCCCCACGAGGTCCTACATCATCTCCAAAGTCACCATAAGCACTAGGCACTTCATTCACCTCACTTTCTCCCTCAAAACAGTAATTTTCAAATCTGCCTATGTTTTGGCCATGGCTATTTTCATCGCCTCCGCAATCTTCCTCAACTTCGTAGCCATAAAAACCCTCACTACAATCATAGTCTCCCATATTGTAGTCACAATAATCCCCGGCTGTCAAGGTCATGTTCCTCTTATATCACCCCTTAAACCTACAAAATGAACAACAAGATTAGTAGTAAAGCTCCTTCCATCGTCAAGGTATCAGCCGCTTTAGTTCATCACAAGTCGTGTTCCACAAGTGTTGTATAATTGGCTAGTAACCGTGAGATGTTAAGGTATGAGTAAGCTCTTGCCCGGAATGGATTCTTGTTTGAAGACTCAAAGAATTCTTGCCGGACTAGAGTCAAAAATCAGCAATTCGTTCAAACGAATAAAAGCACTCAAATAATCGTTGAAACGAACAAACGGTTCAAGGAACTAGTTGACAACCTAGTAGGAAAGTACTAGTTTGTTAATTAGTTCTAGGACCAAGTAAGGGAGACCAAGAATCAATAACTAGCAACCAAGACTATCCTAAGTTGAGCTTATAGCGACGTGGTAGCATGCAATGGTCCCACACGTTGTTCTACTCTCGGTTTTTCTCTTTCTTTCTCCTTTTTTTTTTTTGTTCGGTTTTGTGTTAAGATTCACACAACTTGTTATAGTTTGAAAAGTGTTTTGGTGGGAAAACTAAAATCTTGTAGTCTTTCACCCCTTTTCAATCTCAAGAAAGTGGGGTTTGGTAGACAAATCCCACAAAACAAGGCTCCTTGAATTAGGGAAAGTGATTGACAAGACTACAAAGTGATGGGTGCAAGTCTTTCACAACACTTTATAGCTTGTCTTCCACTTGATTACACAACAAGATGAACCATATGAACAAGTTCAAAAGATGAACACTTCCATAAACTTCATCAACTTCTTTAGCACATAACATACAACCACCGATTTTCTTTTGGTTAGCAACAACATACAACTTTCGGCCACTTCAAGTCACTACACAATATTCAAGTTTCTCAAGCTCAACTTTCGGATCTAGACTCCTTAGTGTTGGTGAGAAAGAAACCAACACTAGAAACACACTAAACAAGCAAAATAACACCTAGATCTAAACATATAACATCATTCTCGGTTTTCAACTTCTTGTGGGCAGATTTCAGAATTTTTTTTTTTTTTTTTGTTGTTTAAGCCGAGAACTTGCCCAAGATGGGTTATGTTGGAACACAACCGGTCTTGCTTTGATACCAAATGATACAAGATCAAATCAACAACCACAAGAGTTCGGATTTCAGTCCAACAACACAAGGATAACAACCAGTTTTTAGTTTCTGTTTTCAGCAACAACAACACAACAACAACCAGTTTTTTTGTTTTTCGGTTTTTCAGCTTAACAATACAAGAACAACAAGATGGATAATAATGCTAGTGAATCGAAAAGAGCCCCACACGGCTTCACTAGACTTTAAGATAACAAAATCAGTAACAACAACAAGATAATGAAAGATAGATAACTTGACATAAAACATTCAAGGAAACTAAGAACCCTACTTCAAGAGAAGGACCCGAAATCTGCTGAATGTAAACACCAAGTTCTTACGAGGACCAAGAGGTACTTAACAACCTCACAACCCTTGTTTCTAACCAAAGATACAACACAAGTATCCCTCTACTTGTGAGCTGTTGGAGGCGGCTCCAAAGAGTGGAAATGAGAGGAATGTTATGTGTTTAGGTTTACAACTTTCTGAAATCTGAAAAATCTGCTGACCAACTCTCTAATATGTCCTATTTATAGTACAAACAAAAAGGCTAAAAGGCCCATCCGCCCCTTGCCTATTGGGCCAGCCTTGGAGGCTAGTTTATTGTCCATTAAGACCCCTTCTTCACACATAAAAGGCCCATCCGCCCCTTGCCTTTTGGGCCAGCCTTGGAGACTAGTTTATGGCCCATTAAGACCCCTCTTCACACATAAAACGTTCAGGTCCTTGGCTGGTTCAATCACCAACTCACACACGGCCATTTGTATGAACAAAGCTTGGAGTTTTTGTAATTCCCGAGCTTGGCTTCGTGTGAAGGGTCGTGTACTTGTGGAGGCTGCCCCAACCGTATCATGTATCATCTAGGTGCGGCCATGGTGTGTAAATACACCATGGTAATGTCCAAAATGCCCCGTGAGTCCTCACTCTTAAATGCTCCAAGCAACCTTCCATACGCGAGATTGCTTTAAGTTACGCTCAAAACGGGTCCTCCATGCATGTCCTTGTATTATCGAGGAGTCCAATTCTTGAGCCTCTATGTGTTGGCCTCTAAAGATGTCATCGAAAGATAAGATGGCCATTTGTCCCGTATTAATTGGTTGCTGAAAAGTTCAAAAAACAGCAGAACTACTAGTTAAGCCATTTGAAGTATCTACTCCAATTGGTGAATCTGTTATAGCTAAGAGAGTGTATCGAAATTGTATAATAACTATTTGTGGTCGTGATACAATGGCTGACCTGGTTGAGTTAGAAATGGTAGATTTTGATTCTATAATGGGTATGGATTGGTTAGCTTCTTGTTATGCCATATTAGATTGCCGAACTAAGAGGGTGTGTTTCTATTTCCCAAGGGAGGCAGTCCTAGAATGGAGAGGTAATATTGGTGCACCAAGAGGTAAATTTATTTCTTATTTTAAGGCGAAAAAGATGATTTCCAAGGGTTACATATGTCATCTGGTTAGAGTGAAGGATACAAATGCGGAGACACCAACTCTTCCAACTATTCCGGTGGTAAGTGAATTTCCCGATGTATTTCCTGAAGATCTTCCAGGTTTGCCTCCAGAACGAGAAGTGGAGTTTGGTATTGATGTGGTCCCAGATACTCAACCAATCTCAATTCCTCCATATAGAATGGCCTCTGTAGAATTACGGGAGTTGAAAGAGCAATTGAAAGACTTGCTAGAAAAAGGATTCATAAGGCCTAGTGTCTCCCCTTGGGGCGCACCAGTGTTATTTGTGCACAAGAAGGATGGCTCGTTAAGAATCTGTATTGACTATAGACAACTGAACAAGGTGACTATTAAGAACAAATATCCCCTTCCGAGAATTGACGACTTATTTGATCAGTTGCAAGGTGCCAAGTGGTTTTCAAAGGTTGATTTAAGATTTGGTTACCACCAAATGAGGGTCAAAGAGAGTGACATACCCAAGATAGCTTTTCGAACACGGTACGGTCATTACGAATTCCTAGTCATGTCCTTTGGGCTAACTAATGCACCTGCAGCTTTTATGGATTTGATGAATAGGGTGTTCAAGCCATTCTTGGATGTGTTTGTGATAGTTTTTATAGATGATATTCTAGTTTATTCGAGATCAAATGAGGACCATGCCAATCACTTATGACAGGTGTTGCAGATTCTTCGTGATCGTAAGCTATTTGCAAAGTTCTCTAAGTGTGAGTTTTGGTTAAAATCTGTGGCATTCCTAGGTCATATTGTATCTGATGAAGGAATAAAGGTTGATACTCAAAAGATAGAAGCCGTGAAGAACTGGCCAAGACCTATAACGCCTACAGAGGTTCGTAGTTTCCTTGGGTTGGCAGGTTATTATAGAAGGTTTGTGGAAGGGTTTTCTTCAATTTCTGCACCTTTAACAAAGCTAACACACAAAGCATCCAAGTTTCAATGGAATAATGCATGCGAAAGAAGTTTCCAAGATCTGAAGAATAAGTTGACTTCTACACCCGTATTGGTGCTTCCAGAAGGCACAGAGGGGTATACAGTGTATTGTGATGCTTCAAGAATTGGGTTAGGGTGTGTATTGATGCAGCATGGTAAAGTCATAGCATATTCCTCGAGACAATTGCGGCCACATGAGAAAATTTATCCAACACATGACCTGGAGCTAGCAGCGGTTATATTTGCCTTAAAGATATGGCGTCACTACCTGTACGGGATTCATGTTAACATATACACTGACCATAAGAGTTTGCAGTATATCTTTAACCAGAAGGACTTGAATTTGAGGCAACGAAGATGGCTTGAATTATTAAAAGACTATGATGTTGATATCTTATATCATCCGGGAAAAGCAAATGTGGTGGCAGATGCGTTAAGTCGCAAAGCGATGGAGCCATCTATTGAAAGACAAGGGATGACTAAGGATCTACACCAATTAGCCAATTTAGGGGTTCGTCTTCTTGAAACTCTAGATGAAGGGTTTATTGTGCATAATATAGCAAAATCTTCATTAATAACTGAAGTAAAAGAGAAGCAATATGCAGATCCTATTTTATTACGGCTTAAGGAAAATGTGCAATGTGGGTTGACAAAGGCATTTGAGCTTACACAAGAAGGGGTACTTCGGTGCCAAAACAGATTGTGTGTACCTGATATAGACGGGCTAAGAAAGAGGATTATGACAGAAGCACATCATTCAAGGTATTCTATCCATCCAGGGTCAACAAAAATGTACCATGATTTGAGAGGGATGTATTGGTGGGGTGACATGAAGAAGAACATTGCAAACTTTGTAGCCGAATGTCCAAATTGTCAAAGAGTTAAAGTAGAGCACCAAAAGCCCGGGGGTTATATGCAATGTATGGTTCTTCCAATCTGGAAGTGGGACATGATCAACATGGATTTCTTCACTGGTTTGCCTCGTACATTTCAAAAGTTTGATTCCATATGGGTGATAGTTGATAGGCTTACCAAATCAGCACACTTTCTACCGGTTAGGACCACTTACACAGTTGAAGAATATGCCAAGTTATATATTAAGGAGATAGTTCGACTACATGGAGTTCCAATCTCTATTATATCGGATCGAGGAGCTCAATTTACTGCAAATTTTTGGAAGTCTTTTCAAAGAAATTTGGGGACACCAGTGAATCTAAGTACAACTTTTCACCCTCAAACGGATGGACAAGCAGAACGTACCATTCAAACACTTGAAGATATGCTACGAGCTTGTGTATTGGACTTTAAAGGTAGTTGGGATGATCATCTACCTCTCATCGAGTTCGCTTACAATAATAGCATTCAAGTATCAAAATGGCACCATATGAAGCTTTGTATGGAAGAAAGTGTAGATCACCCATTGGATGGTTTGAAGCGGGTGAAACTGCCTTATTCGGGCCAGATCTTGTTCATCAAGCTATGGAAAAGGTTAAGGTGATCCAACAATGACTAGAAACAGCCCAAAGCAGACATAAGTCGTATGCAGATGTTAGGAGAAGGGGGCTAGAGTTTGCTATAGGTGATTGGGTATTCTTGAAGGTATCACCAATGAAGGGGGTTATGAGATTTGGTAAGAAAGGAAAATTAAGTCCACGTTATATAGGCCCATACCAGATTACTCGAAAGTTTGGACAAGTTGCTTATAAATTAAATCTACCCCCAGAGCTCTCAACAGTTCATCCGGTATTTCACGTCTCAATGCTTAGAAAGTGTGTTGGAGATTTATCTCATACTACCCCTACTGAAGATGTACAAATTACAGAAGATCTCACCTACGAGGAAATACCTATTGCTATTCTAGATCGACAGGTTAACTATTTAAACTTGGAATCGCAAGCTAGTATTTGAATCTAAAGTTTAAAGTGACCAAGTGTGCATAAGTTGAAGGTTAGACTAAAGGGGTTAGAAGCTGAAAATGGAGCAAAATATTGAGGTGCTTGCTTGACTTATTTAAGCTAGTAGGTGAGTCACCTACTTAAGTTGTTTGAACCAAATTAATGGACCCATGGCTATGGATCAGATTTGGGTCTATGCTAATATACTCATTTGGGCCAAATTGAACAAACAAAAAGAAAGAAAATGGATAAGTGACCCAACACACCAATCTGCCAAGGCCCAAATATAATTGAGCCCAACAAGAAATTATGCAAGTAGGTGCATCACCTACTTTGAAGTTTTAGCAGCTTAGAACCTTAAGTAGGTGCATCACCTACTTGGACCAATTTGACCAATTTTATGGTCCAAAATGCAGCTAAGGAGGTGGACAAGATAAGGCCTTTAAAAGGCCAAGTTGCTGGTCATTTTACTTCACTTTGAAGTCACAAAAAAAGGAGTATATTTCAGCAAATCTCTCTACTCTCTTAAAAACAACAAGAGCAGCAGCCCTATTTTTCCTTCTAGGGTTCTTGAAGAAACCCTCCCCTTTGCAGCCCAAGGTAAGTGAAAAACACTTAAGATTTTGTTTAATTATCTCATGGAGATTAGGGAAACAAGTTATAAGTGTTTGACTATAAGTATATGGCTGATTATAGAACAAGCTGGTTGTTCATGTTTCCTTGTTATTGAGGAACTTTTTTCTTCTTCTTTGGTTTAAGTGTGAAGGAAAGCTCAAGCTCTTGAAGAGTTCAATTAAAAGGATAAGTTGCTGAATTGAGGTACGGTGACTGCCCCATTTTATTTTTCTTATATATGAATTTGAGAGGGGATTATGGATGTCTTGTTATTGAGAACTCAAGAGATGATGAGATCAATAATTGATTGCTACAATAAAAGGGGTTTGGGACTGTTTTGTGGACTGTTTTGTATGTATATGTTATGGGCTGCCAGGTTGAAGTTGGATAAAGGGGTGATGAGTTTGTAATGAATTATAGAAGAAAGATGTGGTGATACACCACCGAACTAATGCTTGCTGTCCAATCTATTTTGCGTATTGTTTGGAATGTATAATGAAGTCGAGGTGGTTTTGGTGAAACTTATAAGGACTTATCTGGTATGTGGGTGTAATTGGAGGAAAAAAAGGGTTAAAATAACACCCTTGTTGGATAGAGTAATAGTTGCTGCCCGGTTACTGTTTTGGGTGAAATTAAGTACCTTAAATGTGTTGATTGGTTACTAATACTAGTTTACCATATATTCTATTGTAGATAAGTAATCTAAAAGGCGAGAAGTCAAGTTGGGTTAGTTTCGGAATCAAATAACCAGGTATGTAAGGCATACTCTATTCACACTCTTTGGCATGAAATCGTACAATTGTTCCATCAAGCAATTTTCTGAGGTTATCCTATAACAAAGTGATGCATAATGGCAGCACATTACCCTCCATGTATCCAATGACCTTGTTCCCACTCTCTAACGCATTAGAACATCTCAGTACGTGCTTATCATTAAATCTGCGCGTCTATCTTCACTAGAAAATTTCAGGAGTTCTCCGTTTGTTCAAATAAGACCCATGTGTTATTTCAGCTCCTAAACACTTTATTTGTGTGCCAACAGCTCCCTAGCTCATTGTTGTTGCGTTAAGTGTCTATTTACATGTCTCTTATTAGTGTATTACTGGTTCAAGGTATCATAATGTGATGACCACCAAGGTAACAATCTCAAAGGCTAATAAACTAAGTATTGCAATCTGTAAAATGACGAGTGGCAGCTCAGGGGCACTTGCCTAGCATGGGCCAATCTCGATACCTTTATTTGTGGGTGGCAGCTCAGGGGCATAAGCCTAGCATGGGCCGATCCCAATCTTTTTATAGGTGGCAGCTCAGGGGCGTAAGCCTAGCATGGGCCGATCCTAATTTATATTTTTTTTTACCACTGATCAGCTGGTCATTTGCGTTATATGGATTACAAAGATTATGAAGTAAGAAGGTAAAATGAAGAAAGAATGTAATGTACATTGTCCCACAAGTATTTATAAAGGTGGTCTACTAGTACTCCTTATACACTTGTATCGGATTTCTATTGAGCTTTTGTATCAAGTGTGTTGCTACTTTCCGCCTTACATATTCAGTACATATTTTCGTACGGATGTCCCTCACGGGGGACCTACATTTCATGCTGCAGGCAGAGGCACTTCAGCTCATACAACTCACTAGTAGGAGCGCAGGTTATTCAGGGACTATTGGTGAGCTCCAGGTTGATTCAGGGCTTTCCGAGTTTGCTCTACATATTTTGGTATTGTACAATAAGTCTAGAGTAGGGCGGGGGTTTGTCCCGACCCTGACTAAGTCTATGTATCTTTTAGAGGCTTTGTAGACTAATGTAAAGTTATGGTAGTGTCCTGATTTTAGACATGGTGGCCCCACCGGCCAAGTGTTGTACATATCAGTTTTGGGAGTGTATGTGTACTCAATTTCATCGATGCATAATATTATGTCGTCAGAACATGTGGTTGTTACAGTTACATGCATGGGAAGTATAAGGTTATGAATTGGTTCTCTCGGGCCTTTACGGCTACGGGTGCCTGTCCGCCCCAATAGGATTTGAGGCGTGACAGTACTCTTCCTAGTAGATTATTTATATTATTTATGAGTTGTGGTGGTGGTTGACATGGTCACCAAAGAATTTGGTAGTGATTTATATGAGTTTGATGTTTTAAGTAGTCTTTAAAGTAAGATGTTTGACTTCGGTCAATATTTTTTATTCGAGTGTCAGATGGTGATTATGTTATTAGTTTAATTATATTCAAAATGTCAATTTTTTGTTTGTAGTGTGGTTGGTTTAGGTTTTGAGACTTTATTTTGGATTTTGAGTGTCTAGATGAGAAACTAGTTAGTTTGGACTAAAGAGGTTCTTAGGGGTTAACTTATTGAAAACAACCACTTTTCATATATTTGATGGTTTCATTGAGTCAAAAACATCATGATTTGCCTAGTAGCATAGTTGATTTATTTTTAGGGCTCTCCATTGAATACTTAGGGTCCATTCTGAGTCATTTTTGGTTGTATAATTGAGTTTTCCTAAATATTTTTGTGCAACTTCTTAAGCAGACCTTTTGTTGACTTAGTTGTACTGCCTTGGCAGACAAATGACCGTTTAGCAAAAGTTGATCAGCCTAAAAACCATGCCTAAGTGTATTGTTAGCTGCCTAAGCGAGGTGCCTATGAGGCATGTGACTACCATCTTAAAGGTAGTCTGGCTGACTAGGCGACATCACTTAGGCAATCAGTTGACCTCCTAGGTGGTGATCGTTTTATGGAAACTCTTTTTTTTATTTTACCCAATTTTCACCATTTTTGGACCTTGATACCTCTAGATAGGCAATTTCAAAGAGACTTTTTTTATCAAACATGTTTGGGTAAGCGTCTAAACCTAATTTCTATCATTACCCATTGATTATATTGCTTAAATACCTTTAACACATGGATTAGGAACTTGGGATTTTTATGTTTTACTGGTAAAGTGAGAAAATGGGGTTTTAATGATTTTGAGTTTGATTTTATTTCAATGAGTTTTCTTAATTAGAAGAACCCTTCAATCATGGATTAGTTAATTTTTTAATGAAATTTCCAGCATTACACTTTTTATTTTGGGGTTGATTTTGGAAGTATTTTTGCATCTAGAATGAAATTGGATAACATGTGTATCATTTGATCCCCCATTGACGTGCATATTATGTTTTTGATAAATTGAGTTTATTCCATGGTCGAACGAAAAGGTAAGATTCTTGTTGAGAGGTCCAGGCTCAAGGTTCGGCTTTTAAGTTAGGTTATAGCCAAGTTTCTTCAGACCGTATTGGGTAGTTAATTATTCATTTAATGTATTCTATGAGTTATGGATTTTGTCATGAGATCCTTCTTTTGAGATTATTATTTTATTGGTTTTCCCATGAGGGGGCTTATGTGAATCTTATTATTAACGTGAGAGATTATTATCATTGAGATACCCGTATGGGGGATGGTTTTGTTTTTTATGAGCATTATTTTTCCTTTATTATTATTTTGATTCCTTTGTGCAGAAGTGGATTAATATTATTGATGTATTATATGACTCTCTACTATGTTGGTATGAAAAGTCTAATATCATGATCTATTGGGACTTGAAGTGACTTGAGCTCTTTTATACCATATTTGAGTTGATTTTATTTTATGATGTTGAATTAGTTAATAGCATTCATCCTTATTCTTTTATCCATATTCATGGAACTAGTACCACTAAAAAATGATTTTTAAAAAAATAAATCACTTTATAAAATGCCTAAATCAATGGAAATGCCGATGAGGTGATTGATGAGATTGTGATGATATATGAGTTTCGTACCCATAATGGGTCCTCTTTTGAAGCTTATTCTCAGAAGGTGTATATGGTATGACATTAGGACATTGCATCATTATTATTTTATTTCATTGCACCACTTGCATTATTCTTATGTGATTGATGTAATGTAATTTAGTCTTCCTTTTATGTATACCTATTGTATTGTTACTCTTATACCATTATTGTAGTTATAGTATTTATACTATTAGGAGATGCATGGCTCTAGCCGTCATTGGTAATTTTTTTTGTATTCAGGGGGAAGCACTGCTCATAGTTTCTTTTATATGTTTAGTTTCTACTTTGCTTGTTAGGCCTATGATGCCTACTGAGTAGAAGTACATAATACTCTATCCTAATTTTTATACCCTTTCAATATAGATTCTAATTCGAGTTCTATCCACAGATCATGAGTTCGGGCAGTTTAAGCATTTTAAAGTTAGAATGAGCTCTCTTTTTCAAAGTTGTGCTCCACTTCATCTAGTTTATGTCCTTATTTTAGATTTAGAGACTAAGTTTATGTGTTTCCATAAACTATGTCTGTTTTAGAGTGCCCTTTTCTAATGACACTAGATCATTGAGATTATAGTTGTATCTTTTTTTAGATTTTGTAGAGGTTTTATTTCCTTGACTTCATCCTTTAGTTTTGTATTTCATTATTATGTATCTTCTTTAATCTTTCATATCTCTTGCGGAGTTAGGCTTACTTACCAAGGTTGGGGTTGTATAAGGGCTATCATGACCATAAATTTTGGGTCATGACATTATGTTTTGAACTATAAGTTCAAAAAATAATGAATTAGATCATATCAAAATCAATAGGGCAACAAGAAACCTTGCTATGCTTCAAAGTAGATGTGACATATACAAAATCCATAATAATAGATAAAGACTTTAAGAAATTATTATAATTTACTAAATCGAAAGGAAATTTGAAAGTGGGTTTATAAACCCTAACTAAAATCTTTAATTAAAGAAAACCATGAAATTTTGGGCATGATAATAAAAGAAAATCCACATTGAAGTCTTACATACCTGAATTTTAAGTTAATGATTTCGTGGAGAAAATCTTTGTTGTTGGAACCTTGGAGCTTGAACTTGAGAACCCCTCTATGGAGTTCTTAAAATATGAGAGGAAGAGAATAAGGAATTAAACTTAATGATCTTTGATTTTTCAAAAAATCCCTAACTAATTAATGTCACGAAACTAAATTGAACTTGATTATGGGGAGAACGAGATCATCATACTTCACAGATAACTTTATATACCTTGGAGATGTAGTTTAGGGAAGAATCTTTAAAGAGGAAAACTAGATCTGGATTATTCTTAAAGCTTGATTGGGAGTTTGGGAAAAGAGAAGAAAGGGCTTATAATAGTTAAAAAAAGGATTCTGGATGAAGGCCTTCTTAGTATTGGAAGAATGGTTTTTAAAAAAGAAAAGACCAAAATTTCCTTGAGTTATTAAATAAAACTTAAAATTTCCGTCTGAAGGAGGGGGTGCAGTATGCACCCTAATACACTGCTCTTGGTTGTGCATTGTGCTAACTAAGGAATAAGCTATCTAGTGAGCTCCTTAATAGAGATCCATGGTGTGGGGCCATCTAGAGGCTCTTTTAAGTGTGATGCATGGGATCTTTATATGTCTAAAATTTATTTCTAAGACATGATTTTTGTGATCTGAATTTCCTAGAAAAATCTAAGATCATTGGAAAAAGTTTGAAGTGTTACAATATCTCCCTATGGGATTATTCATCCTTAAATAATGGTGTTAATTTAGAAGGAAAATGAATAATCTAAACTAAACTTATTTCTATGAATATAAGGAATTGAACTCATCCATGCTAACTCAACTATACTAACAATGAGAGTTTGGAAATCCACTACAAGGGACACAAAAGCATAAACTATGGAAATCATAGATATATTTAAAGATATGAATTCATGGAATTAAAAAGTGTTTGACCATAATGAAATACTTAGGGACATGAGTTTGGACGTAGGTTTCATTTGGACTGGATTTATGAGACATGAAATTGGGATGTTCTAGACATAGGGATAAGAGTATTCCCCTTATTTGACAATACAACTAAAAGCCTTTAGGCTTAGCAAAACTTGTAAACTATGCTTCTTCACTTGAAACCTACACTTTAGCAATAATGACTTATAAGACTTACAAGTCTACAAATGACCATTAAACTTTGAGTCTGGCTAAATGTTGCTCTATGTTCAAGACTAACTCGAAGGTACACAATGATATACATAAGGAAAATATACTAGTTTGAACTGCACATTTCTATATTCTCTTCCTTCTTAGAGCTGTCATCCAAAGAATACTACTTTTTCTAACCACATCACCCATAAATTCTAGCTCTAATAAAGAAGTCATCAGGGCACTATGCTGTCATCCATATGTACCCCAAGATGACGTTCAAGCCTATCTCTATTACCACCTCATGGACTCTACTAACCAAACCATCTAAGAATTTTCTTACTTCCCTAATATCTCTATGAATTGTAATATCATGGACTACTATAAGGAGACACATCAACATTCTTATCTAACTATTACATATATCCCTTTGCCTCGACCATCCTCTATAACTATATCCTTAGGAGAAATAAAAATGAGGACATCATAACTTCTCCCTACAAGGGATTTCTATCCATAAATACAAATCATCACTCAGCTACTACTAGCACTATGATACAAGATCAAACCAACAACACCAAGAGTTCGGATTTCAGTCCAATCAACACAAGACAACAAGTTTTAAGTTTCGGTTTTTCAGCTTACAACACAAGAGATAGTTTCGGTTTTTAATCCACAATCCGAGAACAACAAGAGATACAACAATGCTAGTGAATCGAAACGAGCCCCACACGGCTTCACTAGACTTTCAAGATAAACAAAAGCAACACAACAACAACAAGATAATGAAAGATAGATAACTTGACATATAACATTCAAGAAACTAAGAACCCTAACATCAAGAGAGGACCCTAAGTCTAATGAATATAAACACCAAGTTCTTACAAGGACCAAGAGGCACTCAACAACCTCAAAACCCTTGTTTCTAGCCAAAGAGACAACACAAGTATTCCTCTACTAGTGAGATCTAGGGACGGCTTCTTGGAGAAGAAGAGAGAGGAAAATGTTTGTGATTTAGGTTACAACTTTCAGCTTTCAAAAACTAAAGGATGTCTCACTATGAGGTTCTATTTATACTACAACAAAAAGGAGTAAAAGACCCTTCCGCCCTTGCTTTCTTGTGGCACCCTTGGGGATTAGTTTTATTACACTTTAGGACCCCTCTTCACACATAAGAACGTTTAGGTCCTTGGTTGGTTCGATCAACAAATCACACACGGCCAATTGCATGAACAAAGCTTGGAGTGTTTGTAATTCCCGAGCTTGGCTTCGTGTGAAAGGCCGTGTACCTGTGGAGGCTGCCTTAACCGTATCATCCTCTCCATCTTGAGAGGAATTTGACCTCAAATTCGGCATTTGGTCATCTTCAACCGCATCCACGGGGGAGAGATCTCCAACGTTGAAGGTGTTGTGCACTTGATATTCCGGTGGCAGGTCAATCTTGTAGGCGTTGTCATTGATTCTCTCAAGTACTTGGAAAGGACCATCACCCCTCGGCAGCAATTTGGACTTCCTTTGAGCTGGAAACCGATCCTTTCGAAGATGCACCCACACCCAATCTCCGGGTTCAAGCACAAGCTTCCTTCTCCCTTTGTTTGCCCTTTTTGCAATCTCTTGATTCTTCTTTTCAAGCTTGATCCGCACCGTCTCATGCATTTTCTTCATGGCCTCGGCTCTTTTATTTCCATCTAAGCTGGTCATGAGATCACTAGACAAAGGAGTGAGATCTAAAGGGGTAAGGGGGTTTAGGCCGTAAACACATTCAAAGGGAGTCATCCCCGTGCTCGAATGTATTACCCGGTTGTATGCAAATTCCACCAAGGGTAGGTGTTCTTCCCATGAAGTCAGCTTACCTTTAACCATAGAACGTAGCATAGACCCTAAGGTTCTATTTACTACCTCCGTTTGGCCGTCGGTTTATGGGTGGCAAGACGTGGAGAAAAGTAACTTCGTCCCAAGCCTACCCCACATGGACTTCCAAAAGAGACTTAGGAACTTGGAGTCCCTATCACTCACAATGGTCCTTGGTACCCCGTGAAGCTTTACAACATGTTCAACAAATAATGAAGCCACACTAGGAGCGTCCTCGGTTTTAGCACATAGAATAAAGTGAGCCATTTTAGAGAATCTATCAACAACCACGAAAATGCTATCTCGCCCCTTTCTAGTCCTTGGCAGCCCCAAAACGAAATCCATCGAGATGTCCAGCCAAGGTCTAAGGGGAGTAGGGAGTGGGGTGTACAATCCTTGAGGTTGGAGGCGAGATTTGGCACTCCGGCAGGCCGCACATTGATTACAAATTTTTGTGACATCTTTGCGCATTTTGGGCCAATAGAAGTTCTCCTCTAGGATTCCGAGGGTCTTGTCTACCCCAAAGTGACCCATGAGGCCTCCGTCATGGGCCTCCCTCACAAGTAATTCCCTCCACGAACTAGAAGGAACACACAACCTCCTCCCTTTGAACAAATATCCCTCGAACCGAGAGTAGGAGGAATGGTTATTTTCCTTAAGCCAACGGTCCCTTCCCCACTCTTCGCATTCCCTAAAAATAGGAGCAAAGGCGGGATTCTCGGGATACAACATCCGCAAGCTCTCAAAACCCATTAACTTCGACGACAAGGTAGCAACAAGCACATGCTTCCGAGACAAGGCATCGGCAACTACATTTTCCTTTCCCCTTTTGTAATGAATTACATAAGGGAAAGTCTCGATGAACTCGATCCACTTAGCATGACGCCTATTCAGCTTGTCTTGGCTCTTAAGGTGTTTCAACGACTCATGATCCGTTCGTATCACAAACTCCTTAGGCCACAAATAGTGCTGCCAATTTCCCAAGGCTCTAACAAGGGCGTACAACTCCAAATCATAAGTCGAGTAATTAAGAGTTGCCCCTTTGAGCTTTTCACTGAAATAGGCAACGGGCTTACCTTCTTGCATCAAAACAGCCCCGATGCCAACTTTACTAGCATCACACTCTACTTCAAACATCTTATTAAAATCGGGCAATTGCAATAAAGGTGCCGAGATGAGCGTAGCTTTCAAGGCCTCAAAAGCCCTAGCTTGCTCTTCACCCCATTTAAAGGGTCCATCCTTCCTAATTACCTCGGTCAAGGGGGCTGCTATGGAGCTAAACCCTTTGACAAACCTCCTATAAAAGCTTGCCAACCCGTGGAAACTTCGGATTTCTCCAATAGTTTTAGGGGTCGGCCAACTTCGTATAGAGTCTATCTTGGAGTCGTCCACTTCCACACCCCTTGAGCTCACGACAAAACCCAAGAATACAACTTTATCAACACCAAAAGAACACTTCTCCATGTTGGCATACAACTTCTCCTTTCGGAGTACATCAAACACACATCTCAAATGCATTACATGATCATCAATAGACTTACTATACACCAACACATCATCAAAGTAAACCACCACAAACTTTCTAATATAAGGCTTCATTACATGATTCATTAGCCTCATAAAAGTGCTAGGAGCATTGGTAAGGTCGAATGGCATGACCAGCCACTCATATAGACCGAATTTGGTCTTGAATGCGGTCTTCCACTCATCACCGGGTTGCATGCGAATTTGGTGATAGCCGCTCCTAAGGTCCACTTTAGAAAACACACAAGATCCGTGGAGCTCATCTAACATATCATCTAGTCTAGGGATTGGATGACGATACCTTATAGTGATTTTGTTGATGGCTCGGCAATCGACGCACATGCGCCACGTTCCGTCCTTCTTTGGTACCAAAAGTACCGGAACAGCACACGGACTCATGCTTTCTTTGATGTATCCCTTGTTGAGTAGATCCTCCACTTGTCTTTCAAGCTCCTTCGTGTCCATAGGATTGCTCCTATAGGCCGGTTTGTTTGGAAGCTGTGAACCCGGCACCAAATCAATTTGGTGCTCAATTCCCCGACGCGGAGGCAATCCTCGCGGAAGTTCTTGCGGAAATACATCTTCATACTCCTGCAACACACAAGAAATCAAAGGGGAAATGGAAGAATTAGTGGGGTTAGTATTAAAGCAATGGGCCAAAAGTAGCATCGGCTTGTTTTCATCATGGTCCACGAAAAGTTCCTTTCTCCTAGCCAACATCACTACGTTTTCCCCTTCCCTTGGCGTTGGGACAGCCTCGGATGCCCCTACCTCCTCACCTACGGCCTCCCTTCCCTTTTCTCCCCTCTCGGGTTCCCTCCCCTTCCCTTTTAATTCTCTCATTTTTTGATACCACTCATTTACTTGGGATGGTGAAAGAGGGTGAAGTGTGACCTTTCGGCCATCCTTCTCAAGCGTGTATCGGTTGGACCTCCCATCGTGTTTAGTAGACCTATCATATTGCCAAGGTCTACCTTACAACAAGTGACATGCTTGCATTGGAATCACGTCACAAAGTACTTCATCGTGGTAGTTGCCCACCTTAAACCGAATCACACATTGCCGTGTGACCTTCAATTCACCACAATCATTCAACCATTGTAGCTTGTAAGGACTAGTGTGTGGTGTAGTCGGTAGCTTCAAGAAATTTACCATAGCATGGCTCGCAACATTTGTACAACTACCACTATAAATTACCAAGGTGCACACACTCCCCTTTACAAGGCACTTAGTATGGAATAGATTTTCCCTTTGGCTCGGGTCATCTACCGCCTTACTAATCATAACGCGTCTAACCACAAAGTTTGGAACCACACACTCCCCTTCTTGTGGATAGACATCTTCACTATCATCTACTCCTTCCTCATTCAGTTCATTCTTGGCTTCCTCTCCATCTTGAGGCTCGGCCTCAACCTCCCCCCTTTCGGACACCACCTCCTCACCAAGGTAGTACACTTTCCCTTCTCGTAGGATCACATTACGCCGGTTCGGGCATTTATTGGCCTTATGTCCCCAACCTTGGCACTTGAAGCATTGGAAACCCTTTGGATTGGGATATTTGTGAGCTTCCGACTTCGGAGGAAACTTGGGGACTGTTTTGGTTTCGGGCAGCTTCGTAGGACCGGGTTGGTCCTTGTTTTTGGCCCAACCCGAGGGGGTTTGGACCCTTGCCTTGAAGGTTGTTCTCTCCTTAAGTTCCCTTTCAATCTCTAGGGCCGCTTGGAATATACCGTCAATAGTTTCGAACCGATGCAGGGTCAAGTGAGTGGAGATCTCTTTGTTCAATCCACACTTGAACCGGATGATGTCGTGGCTGATTTGCTCCCCACGGTGATCAAGTTTCAACATGAGTTGTTGGAACTCGTCAAAATAGGCCATCACACTCTTGCCTCCTTGCCGCAAGCCATACAATCTAGCAAGCAATTCATGTCGGTATCTCTCGGGAAGGTATCGTTGTCTCATCAAATACCTCAACCGATACCAAGGTGGTGGCTGCCCGTCAACCAATTCATTACCAAATCGTTTAACATACTCCCACCAAGTGTTAGCATAGCCCTCGAGGTGAGCTATAGCATAGCAACTCTTCTTTTCTTCCGAGATGTCATTAACTTGGAAAACTTTGTCACAAGCCGATTCCCAAGTTAAGTAGGCCTCGGGATCACTTTCACCCTTAAAGATAGGTAGGCTCAACTTGATGGTGTTGATGCCTACGTCTCTCTCTTGGTGTCGGTTTCCCCTATCTCCATACCCCCGGTATCTCCTAGGTTCTCCCCGAACCCCTCTTAACTCCTCCTCCCTCATATAAGCATCATCATAGGCTCCCTCTCCATCATACTCCTCTCTACCGTATCCGTCAAAGTGGGCTGGTCGGCCTTGGCCATTTTGATTCGTAGGAATTGGAATTTGTGGTCTTTGGTTTAGTGGAGCTTGGAAGGGAGGGTTCGGATTTAGTGGTGGTGCTTGGCGCCCAAATCCCTCTTGTGGAATTGGAGGAGTTTGGAAATGTAGTGGTCTAGTGGAGTCTCGGTTTGGAGGAAAGTTGGTAGATTGGTTGGCGGTATTTAGTGGAGCTTGAGGTACATTTAACATTTGGTGGACCATTTCGGGAGTGATGGTTGCGGAGGAGGTCCGATCATGACCATTGGTAGAGACATGTAGAGGAGTCGATGGCCGAGAATTCCTTTGACTCTCCACTTGATCTAGTCTCCCACTAATAGTCGATACTTCCCCCCTTATTGCTGCCAAGTCCCCTCTCACAGCCCCAAACTCCGAATTCATCCTTTCAAGTGTCCGAGTAATGGCCTCGAGAGTGGCCCTCATTGAGTCAAGGGCATTAGTATCCGCATTATGAGATGTTGTTCCTTCCATCGTCAAGGTATTAGCCGCTTTAGTCACCACAAGTTCGTGTTCCACAAGTGTTGTATAATTGGCTAGTAACCGTGAGATTTACAAGGTTTGAGTAAGCTCTTATCCGGAATGGATTCTTGTTTGAAGACTCAAAGAATTCTTGCCGGACTAGAATCAAAATCAGCAACTCATTCAAACGAATAAAAGCACACAAATAATCGTTGACACGAATAAACGGCTCAAGGAACTAGTTGACAACCTAGTGGGAAGATACTAGTTTGTTAATTAGTTCTAAGACCAAGTAAGGGAAACCAAGAATCAACAATTAGCAACCAAGAATATCCTAAGTTGAGCTTATAGTGACATAGTAGCATGCAATAGCCCCCACACGTTCTTCTTCTCTTCGGATTTATATATATATATATATATATATATATATTTTTTGCCTTGATCAAATATTCACACAACTTGTGTTAAATTGAAAAGTGTTTTAGTGGGAAAACTAAAATTTGAAGTCTTAACTCTTTTTGCAAACTCAAGACAAGTGGGTTTGGTTGGCAAATTCCACAAAACAAGGCTCCTTGATTTAGGGAACTTGATTGACAAGATTACAAGGTCATCGGGTGCAAGTCTTTCACAACAACTTTATAATCTTCCCACTTGAGTAAACAACAAGATGAACACTTCAACAAGGTGAACAAGATGACAAGTTCAAAGATGAACACTTCAACAAACTTCAACAACTTCTTTAGCACACAAACACACAACCACCGATTTGCCTTTGGTTCTCAACACATACAACCTTCGGCCACTACAAGTCACTACACAATATTCAAGTTTCAAGCTCAACTTTCGGATCTAGACACCTTGGTGTTGGTGAGAAAGAAACCAACACTAGAAACTCACTAAACAAGCAAAACAATACCTAGATCTAAACACACAACATCATTCTCGGTTTTCAACTTTTAGTGGACAGATTTCAGAATTTTTTTTTTTTTTTTTTTTGTAGTTTGTTTAATCCGTGAACTAGCCCAAGATGGGTTATGTTGGAACACAACCGGTCTTGCTTTGATACCAAATGATACAAGATCAAACCAACAACACCAAGAGTTCGGATTTCAGTCCAATCAACACAAGACAACAAGTTTTAAGTTTCGGTTTTTCAGCTTACAACACAAGATATAGTTTCGGTTTTTAATCCACAATCCGAGAACAACAAGAGATACAACAATGCTAGTGAATCGAAACGAGCCCCACACGGCTTCACTAGACTTTCAAGATAAACAAAAGCAACACAACAACAACAAGATAATGAAAGATAGATAACTTGACATATAACATTCAAGAAACTAAGAACCCTAACATCAAGAGAGGACCCTAAGTCTAATGAATATAAACACCAAGTTCTTACAAGGACCAAGAGGCACTCAACAACCTCAAAACCCTTGTTTCTAGCCAAAGAGACAACACAAGTATTCCTCTACTTGTGAGATCTAGGGACGGCTTCTTGGAGAAGAAGAGAGAGGAAAATGTTTGTGATTTAGGTTACAACTTTCAGCTTTCAAAAACTAAAGGATGTCTCACTATGAGGTTCTATTTATACTACAACAAAAAGGAGTAAAAGACCCTTCCGCCCTTGCTTTCTTGTGGCACCCTTGGGGATTAGTTTTATTACACTTTAGGACCCCTCTTCACACATAAGAACGTTTAGGTCCTTGGTTGGTTCGATCAACAAATCACACACGGCCAATTGCATGAACAAAGCTTGGAGTGTTTGTAATTCCCGAGCTTGGCTTCGTGTGAAAGGCCGTGTACCTGTGGAGGCTGCCTTAACCGTATCACACTACCAATATATTATAAGGATGAGTTTAAGAATATGAGCCTAATTTAAAACATGAGGGCATATTTATGTGCTATATAACGTAAAATAAAGTTCATAGATTTATTGAGCATGATTAGGACCACTGAGTGAAACTATTACATTTTTATATTAGGAAATAAAATTAGATGTGAATTTGTGTGAAGTGTATGATAAGCGCAAGGGTTATAGGCTTGATGCTGATATAAAAGACATAAGTAGGGTATCATAAAGATTAAAATCAGAGGAATATACTTGAGTGGGAATGAATTTCTATCATATCATGACACTTTTTGAAACACACCACTATATTCTTCCTAAGACCTAACATAGTTATTCACCCTATCATATCTTCTTTAGATCAACGCCAATATTCTATGTCTGTAGATGTCCTTATACTCTCTAAATGAAAGCATAATCGCCTTACTCTAACAGTTAGAGATATCCCTATACATATGAATGTTAAACTTACCGGGATAAACTATATTAGAAGATACATAGTTTTAAGACATCCGTTTGGACATACTGCTCTTAACTTCCTCTATATTCTAAAACATAATCCTATAAATTTTACTATTTTGGGTGAGCATGACCTCTTCCTCTAACAATCTGTAATTTGACGTTCTCTTAAAGGTCTACTAACAGTTGCACCTCTAAACTCAAATTTACCTAAATCTATGAAAATTAAAACTATACTTAGAGACTCAACATCATTTATCTATAATCATTCAATTTAGCTATTAATAACATCATATATTATGTAATAAACCTTTGATACGGTTAGGGCAGCCTCCACAGGTACACGGCCTTTCACACGAAGCCAAGCTCGGGAATTACAAGAACTCCAAGCTTTGTTCATGCAAATGGCCGTGTGTGAGTTGGTGATCTCCAAAGTTGGCACAAGAAGCAAGGGCGTTAGGTTCATTTTACCTTTTTGTTTGTAGTATAAATAGAACATGTAGAGAGAGTTAGACTTAGTTTTTGAAATCTGAAAGTTGTAACCTAAAAACACTAAACATTTCCACTCTCTTCTTCTCCAAGAAGCCGTCCCTAGAATCTCACAAGTAGAGGGATACTTGTGTTGTCTCTTTGGCTAGAAACAAGGGTTTTGAGGTTGTTGAGTGCCTCTTGGTCCTCGTAAGAACTTGGTGTTTATATTCATTAGACTTAGGGTCCTCTTTTGATGTTGGGGTTCTTAGTTTCTTGAATGTTATATGTCAAGTTATCTATCTTTCTTTATCTTGTTGTTGTTGTGTTGATTTTGTTATCTTGAAAGTCTAGTGAAGCCGTGTGGGGCTCTTTCGATTCACTAGCATTTGTTATCCATCTTGTTGTTCTCGGGTTGTGGAGTGAAAACCGAAACTATTTCTTGTGTTGTAAGTTGAAAAACCGGACTTAAAAACTAGTTATTCTTGTGTTGTTGGACTGAAATCCGAAGCCTTCTTGTTGTCTTGGTGTTGTTGGTTGGATCTTGTATCAGTTTGTATAGTCAGTGATTCAACTTAACAGTTATACAGACAAGATCCTATGGTTTTCTATCTTTCCATCTAGTCATACTATCCGAAGTCTCATGAATATGGCTATTCCATGACGAAAAATATTCACACCTTTGTAAATTTTGAATTTAGCTTAGTTCAGTTCATGCATCAGTTTCAGATTCCAGATATACAGTCATAAATCAGTTCATAAGAGTCTTGTGCATCATGTCAGTCTTTTCTTAGTATCTCAGTCAAGCCAGTATCATTCAGGGGACGAATTATCCCAAACGGGAGATGTTGTAACACCCTCGAGTTTTCATGTACTAAATCTCTCAACTTTTCTTCACGAAACCAGATCCAGCCCAAGGCAGTGGTTACTAATAAGTTAACTCTCTTATTTCTATCTTATATACTCACCTTCATGTCATTACATGCATTCACCAATCAGTTCAGTCAGTCACCATGTTTCAGATTCAATCATGTAATCATGTTTACAGTTATGCATATTCAGTATGTAATCTCAGTTCCTTCAATACTCTCAGCTTAATCAGTCTCATTCGAAGATGAATATTCCTACCGGGGAGATATTATAATACCCTATACTTTTCTTAGTATAGTTCAGCTTTTTGTACATGCACAAGAGGCTTAGAACGTCAAAATTTAGCTAAGTGTTGGAGAGTTAGTTTTATTTTTGGCCTCTTAACTTCAATGATTTTTAAATTGACCTTCCCAACCCCGAGACATAAGTTTTTGAGTTAATTTATGTTCAAGGGTGTAAGTAGCATGTCTCGGGTGAGTTCTAGATTTTTTGAACAACGTTTTGACCATGTTTGGATTTCCAAAATAGCAGCTCACCGTGATTACACCGCATCGCATTGGCTATAGTGGTGGAAGCCTTGACGCGTCGCGGTGAGAGCCCAAAAGGCATTCCAGTTGTGAATTTTAATTTCCAGGGGCAATTTTGGTCTTTTTCCACCACCCCTAAATTATGACAACATGGGATTAAACAACTGAAAGGGCATATTTTGCTCATATTCCCTAATTTCATTCAATAAGAAACCCTAAACTCTCTAATTTTTCATCAAGCTAAACCTTTACCCTATCTAAGAAAGATCAAGAATTAGGGTTTCCAAGCCAAGAACATTCAAGCTTGTGATATTGTAAGACCCCAAAAAATTCTAATCTTAACTCAGCCCTTAGAGCTTAATAAGGGGTCCCATACTGAGAAATTTCAGCTAAGTGTTTACACTTAGAATTATTTTTAGCCTCATAAGTTGGTGATACGGGACAAATGGCCACCTTATCTTTGGACGACATTTTTTGAGGCCAACACATAGAGGCTCAAGACTTGGTCACCGCGATAATACAAGAACCTGCATGTAGAACCCGTTTTGAGCGTAACTTAAAGCGATCTCGCATATGGAAGATTGCTTGGAGCATTTGAGAGTGAGGGTTCACGGTTTTGGGCCTTAACTAAGGGCATTTTGGACATTACCATGGTGTATTTACACACCATGGCCGCACCTAGATGTTACATGATACGGTTGGGGCAGCCTCCACAAGTACGCGACCCTTCACACGAAGCCGAGCTCGGGAACTACAAAAACTCCAAGCTTTGTTCATGCAAAATGGCCGTGTGTGAGTTGGAGATTGAACCAGCCAAGGACCTGAACGTTTTATGTGTGAAAAGGGGTGTTAATGGGCCATAAACTAGTCTCCAAGGCTGGCCCAAAAGGCAAGGGGCGGATGGGCCTTTTATGTGTAAAGAAGGGGTCTTAATGGGCCCTAAACTAGCCTCCAAGGCTGGCCCAATAGGCAAGGGGTGGATGGGCCTTTTAGCCCTTTGTTTGTAGTATAAATAGGTGCCATTAGGGTATTTTTCAGCATTACTTCATTCTTGATATTTTCACAACAAAAGACTTGTAACATCTCTCTCTCTTGTTCTTGAGAGTGGAATCCGAATCTGTCCAACAAAGTGTGGTGACACTTGTGTTGAATCTTTGGCTAGAAACAAAGGTTTTGAGGTTGTTGAGTGCCTCTTGGTCTTTGTAAGAACTTGGTGTTAATATTCATTAGGCTTAGGGTCCTCTCATGTTGTTAGGGTTCTTAGTTTCTTGAATATTGTATGTCAAGTTATCTATCTTTATCTTATCTTGTTGTTGTTGTTCATCTTGTTATCTTAAAAGTCTAGTGAAGCCGGGTGTGGCTCTTTCGATTCACTAGCATTTGTATCCATCTTGTTGTTGTTCTTGTTGAGTGCTGAAAAACTGAAAAACAAAACAAAAACAGTTTGTGTTCTTGCTGAAATCTGAAAACAGAAACTATAAAAACAGTTTTGTTGCTCTCGGTTTCTTGCTGAAACAGAAAACTGAAAGTTGTTGTTCTTGGTTGTAAAACTGAAATCCGAGACTCCTTTGGAGATATTGTTGTTGTGGGTTTGATATTGTATCATTTGGTATCAAAGCAAGACCGGTTGTGTTCCAACATAACCCATCTTGGGCTAACTCACGGCTTAAACAAACCACACCAAACGAAATTCTGAAATCTGTCCATTAGAAAGTTGAATCCGAGAATAGTGTTGCATGTTTAGATCTAGGTGTTATTTTGTTTGTTTAGTGAGTTTCTTGTGTTGGTTTCTTTCTCACCAACATTAAGGTGTCTAGATCCGAAAGTTGAGCTTGAAAAATTGAAATATTGTGTTAAGACTTGAAGTGGCCGAAAGTGAATGTTGTTGTTGATCAAAGAAAAATCGGTGGTTGTGTGCTTGTGCTAAAGAAGTGCTGAAGTTTGTGGAGTGTTCATCTTGAACTTATCATCTTGTTCATCTTGTTGAAATATTCATCTTGTTGTGTGTTCAAGTGGTGAAATTATAAAGTTGATTGTGAAAGACTTGCACCCATCACTTTGTAGCATTGTCAATCACTTCCCCTAAATCAAGGAACCTTGTTTTGTGGAAATTGTCAACCAAACCCACTTGTCTTGAGTTTGAAAAAGAGTTAAGACTTCAAATTTTCGTTTTTCCCACCAAAAACACTTTTCAAATTAGCACAAGTTGTGTGAATATTAAATCAAGACAAAAAAAAAATATATATATATATAAATCCGAAGAGAAGAAGAACGTGTGGGGGCCATTGCTTGATGCCACGTCACTATAAGCTCAACTTAGGATATATTCTTTGTTGCTAATTGTTGATTCTTGGTTTCCCTTATTTGGACTTAGAACTAATTAACAAACTAGTATTTTTCCACTAGGTTGTCAACTAGTTCCTTGAGCCGTCTATTCGTGTCAACGATTATTTGTGTGCTTTTGTTCGTTTGAATGAGTTGCTGATTTTTGACTCTAGTCCGGCAAGTATTCTTTGAGTCTTCAAACAAGAATCCATTCCGGACAAGAGCTTACTCCTACCTTAACATCTCACGGTTACTAGCCGATTATACAACACTTGTGGAACACGAACTTGTGGTGAACTAAAGCGGCTAATACCTTGACAATGGAAGGAGCGTTACTACTAATATTGTTTATTTATTTTTGTAGGTCTAAAGGGTGATATAAGAGGAAAATGACTTTGATAGCCGGGGATTATTGTGACTACAATACGGGAAGCCATGATTGTAGTGAGGGTTTTTATGGCTACGACGTCGAGGGAGATTGCGGAGGCTATGAAAATGGCCATGGTGAAAACATAGGCAGATTTGAAAATTACTATTGTGGGGGAGAAAATGAGGTGAATGAAGTGCCTAGTGCTTATGGTGACTTTGGAGATGATGTAGTACCTCGTGATGGATCTTATGACGAAGTTGGGACATGTGAGGAGTCTTGCACTCTCCACTCTGAACCTAGATTTGGTGTTAGGTATAACCCTTTCATTTGCAAACCTTATGAGAGTTATGATGAGAGTACACGTGAGGAGTGTGAAGATTCATATTCTCCACCTTGTAGTACTTCTTATCAAGGTCGATATGGTGTGAATGGTTATACTAGCTATAGTGTAGGTTGTCCAATGGGAAGAAGAGGATCGACATCTCCGAAATCGAGGGGTACTCATGTGCCTTACAATGTTGATCCGAGAAGGAGTGTACACTCCGGAAAGGTGACCATTTGTGGGATACCGGGCTGCCTCGTTGTGTTAGACGATAAGTACTATAGAAACTACATTGTTCCGTCCATGGTTGATTACTTGGGGTTATTTTGTGAGCCTTTACTTGTTCCATACTTCTTGGACAGGTTTAAGGTTACCGAGAGGGTAAAGGTTGTCTTCTCCCAATTTAATTACCATGAGGAGGTGTGGTGTGATGTTTTCCCCATAACCTATGGTCATGTGAGTCTAGGCGCCGATTGGTTTGCACAACATAAGGTTCCAAATGTGCAAAATTGGCCTAATATTGTGAGAGACCGATGGGGAAATTGCCTCGAGACTTACATTCTGCCCGGGCCGCAAAAAGAAGTTCCTACCTACTCCAATCCGAATTATTATGAGAGACAAAAGATTGAGAGGAGTAAGGGAGTGAAAGGTGGTAATCCGAGAGTGGAAAAAGGAGAGGTTGTGTGGAGCCAAGTAAGGGGATTACCACCAAACCATGCTAACATTGTTTGTCCTTCCATTTCTAAGGACATTTGTGTAGGTAGCAACATGGAAAGCGAACAAGAACAATGCCGAAAGGAAGTTGCTGCCCAAACTTTTGGAGGACCTTCACACCATGACAAAGAAGAATCTACTCAAGGACTTCAAGGTAAAATGGCAAGCTCTTACACTTTTGTACATGTGAATGATAATTGTGTGGCTAGTAGCCCATTGAGTGTGAGTTGTAGCTTGCCTATAAGTGAGTGTATTATTTCTTTGCCACTTGATGATGATGTACATGTTGTGAGTGTGGATACACTAGTTGATCCTATTGAT
The DNA here is from genome assembly GCA_030864225.1 of Capsicum baccatum var. pendulum. Taxonomy (NCBI): domain Eukaryota; kingdom Viridiplantae; phylum Streptophyta; class Magnoliopsida; order Solanales; family Solanaceae; genus Capsicum; species Capsicum baccatum. The sequence goes on from CM061559.1 coordinate 156,427,955, forward strand.
GACCGGATAGACTCTTCTTGTAAGATCGATCCATGTCCACCTAGTGTTGAAACCATTATGTTGAATGAGAATACATTATCTTCTGAAATTTGTATTGATCAACTTATGCGTGAAAGTTATCCACCACTTGAGGATGTGTTTGATGTAATTAACGAACCTCAAGTGAATGATGATGTGGAAAATGTTGATCGAAGTGAGAATGCACCCGAGAGCTCTTCTTGGGGTAACATTGTGTTTGAAACACCCTTGAAACTTGATATTGATCATTTAGAGAGTGAGGAACTTGCTTGTTCCAAATCTGTCCGTGAGGTAGATCACACTCTTTTTAGGTACAATGTCTTGTTTGAAGATGATTTAAACATTCCTAGTGAACCTAGTGGTGAATACGATGGTATAGCTTGCCTTGGAAGCTATAGCCTATATGCTAACCCACTATGGTGTGACAACATTTCTCCTAAAGATGGAAATCTCTTCTTGGAAGATGAAAGTACTCTTAAGGGTAGGGGATGTGTAGTCTTGAAAAGGAATAGTCGATCGGGTAAAGATGACCATGATTTGCTTTACTTGGGAAACCCGAAATATGATTATTCTTGTAAAAATATTTTTGTGAATGATTCCTTTGCTGCCCATGGTGATTTCTATCTATGTGGGGATTATTCTCTTGAAATAAAAGGTGGTGCATGCTTAGAAATTCCATCTACTTCTTCTTTATGTGTTTCCTATGTTGAGCATACTAGTGGTGATGGACTTGAAGCTAGTGAGTACATGCATAAGGACACCATAGCTGAAGTTAGCTTGTGTGACACCTTTCTCTACCCTCTTTGTGCTCATGACATTTCCCCTAATGGGCTAGGGGGTATGCCTAATTTTGAGGATGACACCTTAGGGAAAAGTGAGCTTGGCCGAAACCCATGTCCATGGCTACTTCTCCCATTTGATCCCGGTACCATCTTAGGGCATGGTAGGAGTTGTCTCGGTCCATGCTCATTACTTATTGATGTTCATCATAGCCACTTCCTTTGTGACATTTGTACTAAGCTTTCCACGATCAACCCAAAGGACTCTTGGTTATATTGCAAATATGTGCAACCTTGGCATGATGATGTTATTTGTTAGATTGATTTTTGTTGCACTAACCCTAACCCTCATGTCATGAGGATGTGTACTTGTTTTTCTTTTGTTTTGATTTTGCAAGGTTTGGATTCGAGGTCGAATCCTTTTCAAGAAGGGGAGGATGATACGGGACAAATGGCCACCTTATCTTTGGACGACATTTTTTGAGGCCAACACATAGAGGCTCAAGACTTGGTCACCGCGATAATACAAGAACCTGCATGTAGAACCCGTTTTGAGCGTAACTTAAAGCGATCTCGCATATGGAAGATTGCTTGGAGCATTTGAGAGTGAGGGTTCACGGTTTTGGGCCTTAACTAAGGGCATTTTGGACATTACCATGGTGTATTTACACACCATGGCCGCACCTAGATGGTACATGATACGGTTGGGGCAGCCTCCACAAGTACGCGACCCTTCACACGAAGCCGAGCTCGGGAACTACAAAAACTCCAAGCTTTGTTCATGCAAAATGGCCGTGTGTGAGTTGGAGATTGAACCAGCCAAGGACCTGAACGTTTTATGTGTGAAAAGGGGTGTTAATGGGCCATAAACTAGTCTCCAAGGCTGGCCCAAAAGGCAAGGGGCGGATGGGCCTTTTATGTGTAAAGAAGGGGTCTTAATGGGCCCTAAACTAGCCTCCAAGGCTGGCCCAATAGGCAAGGGGTGGATGGGCCTTTTAGCCCTTTGTTTGTAGTATAAATAGGTGCCATTAGGGTATTTTTCAGCATTACTTCATTCTTGATATTTTCACAACAAAAGACTTGTAACATCTCTCTCTCTTGTTCTTGAGAGTGGAATCCGAATCTGTCCAACAAAGTGTGGTGACACTTGTGTTGAATCTTTGGCTAGAAACAAAGGTTTTGAGGTTGTTGAGTGCCTCTTGGTCTTTGTAAGAACTTGGTGTTAATATTCATTAGGCTTAGGGTCCTCTCATGTTGTTAGGGTTCTTAGTTTCTTGAATATTGTATGTCAAGTTATCTATCTTTATCTTATCTTGTTGTTGTTGTTCATCTTGTTATCTTAAAAGTCTAGTGAAGCCGGGTGTGGCTCTTTCGATTCACTAGCATTTGTATCCATCTTGTTGTTGTTCTTGTTGAGTGCTGAAAAACTGAAAAACAAAACAAAAACAGTTTGTGTTCTTGCTGAAATCTGAAAACAGAAACTATAAAAACAGTTTTGTTGCTCTCGGTTTCTTGCTGAAACAGAAAACTGAAAGTTGTTGTTCTTGGTTGTAAAACTGAAATCCGAGACTCCTTTGGAGATATTGTTGTTGTGGGTTTGATATTGTATCAGTTGGTGATTCTATTTCTCAACCCTGAAGACCTTAAAGTATCAATTTTTAGGTTGATTCATGATCAGGTATGTCAGTAGGTGTTCTCAGATAAGTTTTTGATTTTTTAAACATCATTTGAATCATATTTGGAAGTCAAAACCAGTGGATCAATGCGATGTCGATGCACCACATCACCTATCGCATTGATAAATATTTTATCCAACACCCAGTGCCAATTTCCAGTGAGCTGACATGGACTCGACGTGGCACATCGGCTATCACATCGACCCCATCGACGCAGCATGTTGGGCTATGCGTCACTGTACCCATTTTCAGTCATTAAAACTCTGTATCCATGAGGGTATTTGGGTTATTTTACCACCCCTATTCAGCCCCAACAACATGAAATTAATCACTCCTAGGGCAAAAACATTCATTATTTTTCTCAAATTACTCAAGAACAAAACCCTAGAAGATCTAATTTCAATTTAAACTTTAAGAAGTTCACCATAAACCTTTAAATATTCAAGTACCAAGGTATGTGAAGTGTTCATCCAAGGGTTTCCTTCCACCCTTGGAGTTTAAGAAACTCTTTTAAATTAATAATTTCATAGATTTCATATTGGATTTGAATGTTATCTTGATTATGACGTTAAATGGGTTTTCAATTCAAGATATATCATAAGTTCCATGAAAACTAGTTAATTGTGGATTGAATTATGTGAACTTCATATTGAACTCTTGAATTACAAGTTGAATGTAGTATTCGTGATATATTACATGTTTATTGATATGTGAAATACCCATGCTCCCCAAGTGTTTGTCAAAAATGCTTATGTGAATTGACTAGAGCAAGCATGACATGTTATTATGTGATTTAATTCATGAACAAACTCATGTATATCAAGTGTTTGACAAAAATATCTAAATTAATGCATTATTAGTAAGCAAGTAATATTATGCTGCTAAAGTCATGTAGTATTAATTTTCATATTATCGAGTCTTGGGGGTATTCAGTACCCGAATATCTAGCTATTACCTAGAGATACAATAGTTACAGAACAGTCTTAGTAGTGTCACAAAGGATAATACTCAGTAATCAGTACCAGTATCAGTTCAGTAGTTAGTTCAAAACTCAGTGAACTCAGTTCAGTTCAGTTAGACAGTATGATCAGTAACAGGTCAGTCAAGCCTAGTACAGTTTAGATATCAGTCCAGTGTCTATTCAATTGGATATAGGAATCAACACCGATCGAGCCTAGATATAGGGGCATTTTTGCCAGCATTGGGTTTGACCCTTAGTAGCAATCCCTGAGTTACAGAACTTCGTAGATAGGCGTAGGTTAAGATATTTTCCTACTAGACTAGGGTTGATACATCTCACATGAGTTTTCCTGCCGGTGAGGGTTAACAAAGTGCTTCCTATCAGAGAGGGTTAACTCACAACTTGTATTTACCCGTGGCACGGTATTGACACCCTTCCAACTAGGGTTACAAGTTGGACCTAATTCTATTTAGAGAGGGGCATGTTGGTTAGATAACTACCTCCTACAATTTCAGTTTCAGTCTCAGTATAGAACTCAGTTTAGTTCTATGGATTCAGGACTATCAGACACAGTTACCCAGCTTAGTATAGAACTCAGTTCCGTTCTACAGAATTAGGACTACCAAAAACAGTCACTCAATTATCAGTACTACAGCATCAGTAAACTCAGATATCAGTTACTCAGTAATCAAAACTCAGTATCCAGTGTTAACATGATCTCAGTTGCAGTTTATGTATTTATGCATGTACTCTCATTCAGTTATATCTTTGTTACTTAGCTAGTTGTTGTCTATACATATGAACCCATGCATATCAGCCTACCTTACTTAGCATACTAGTACACTCAAAGTATTAACACATACTTTTATTTTGCTCTATATTGTCTTATATTATAGGTTCAGACGCATAGGCTCCTGACCATACTTAGCAACCTAGATTATCAACAATAGATTTAGTGGTGAGTCCTCATAGTTCGAGGATGATGTTATCTTTTAGTATTATAGTAGTTCAACATATTCAGTAGACAGAGTTAGTTGGGGACTTGTCCCATCAACTCCCTATCTAGATAGTTGGGGGCTTTTAGACTAGAGAATTTCAGACAGATATTCAGTTTTCAGTATTCATTTATCAGTATTTAGTATTTGGTTTTAGTTGTGAAACTTATGGAGACTTCAGCCTAATTTCTGCATTTATTTCAGTATTATTATTATTACTATATAATTATTCAGTGCTCAAAGCAGATATCAGTCACGGGTTAGCTTGTGGTCCTTCAGGGTCATAAGCAATGTGTAACATCTAGGGTATATACTTGGGGCATTACAAACTTACTATTAGAGCTTAAGGTTCAATAGAGTCCTAGGAAGTCTAAAATCCATGTTTAGTAGAGTCTTGTACATGGGTGTGTAGCGTGCCACACTTATGGACAAGGGGATATGAGACGTTTTTAGGAAAAGTTTTCCTTCTTTTAGTATTCATGTCATGCGGTGATCATGAGCTCAAGTCACACTCTCATTCTAATCATTTTCTTGCTTCCGATTATAGAACATGCCTCCCAAGAAGAACGAAAGAAGAATAGGAAATTAGCCAGCCCCTCAGCCTATTTAGATAGATCCTCTAGACGAGCATATCTCTCATGTGGAATTCAAGGCTACATTTATTACTCTAGCCAATTCAATAGCAACCCAGAATGAATGCCCAACTACCATTTTGGCCAACCTAGTGGACAATACTGCTGCAACCAAGATTCGAGACTTCACCCAAATAAATTCTCCATCATTTACTGGATCTAAGTCTATGAGGACCCACAGGAGTTCCTTGATGAGGTGTAGAAGTTTACAAATATTATGGGGTAACTGCAAGTAACAGTGCTGAGTTGGTCGTCTATCAGTTACAGGATTTGGGTCACTCATGGTTTAAGTAGTGGAAGACAGAGAGGGATGCAAAAGTAGGGCCCATAGAATGGGAGGAGTTTGCCACTGCTTTAATTGATAGGTTCTTCTAACTAGAGTTAAGAAAAGCTAAGGTTTTGGAGTTTATTAATCTGAAGCAGGGCAACATGAAAGTGCAAGAGTATTATCATAAGTTTACTCAGTTAGCTAGATATGCCCCTCATGTGGTAGCAGATAGAGGATCTAAGATGAGTAAGTTTGTGTCGGGTGTGCCTAACAGTATGGTTAAGGAGTGTAGGACCATAATGCTGATTACAGAGATGGACATATCCAGGCTCATGATTCATGCTCAACAAATAGAAAAGGCTAAGAATAAAGAGAAGGAAAGGGAGAACAAGCGAGCGAGAATAGGTAGCTTCAACTTCACCAGCCTAAGTCAAAGGGTGGTAATCATTCTTGGTTCCACCTGAAATCTTCAGTTCCAGCTTTGTCCTCAGTCAGTGGTCCAGTGCCAAAATTCAGAGATGATAATAGAGATAGAGCATCAGGCCCTAAAACCCAGGGTAGTGTTAGTAGTTCCTGAACAAATCCTCTTTGCCAGAGATGTGGCAAAAACTATCAGGGCGTCTGTAGAGCTGACAACGATGTGTATTTTAGATGTGGCAATCCAAGCCATAAGATCAAAGAGTGTGTTCAGGTGGGTTCTCAGAGTCAGCATAATTGTTCCCCAGCTTAGTCTGATTTCCCAAACGAGCAGGGTGCCGCTTCCAGTACCACCAATGGGTAATGCCCAAATAGAATCTATTCACTTTAGTCCTGAAAGGATCAAGAAAGTTCTCCTGATGTGGTCACTGGTATATTACAAGTTTATCATTTATATATTCATTCTTTGCTAGATCCAGGAGCTTCTTTGTCCTTTATAACTCCTTATATAGCCATTGACTATGGAGTCAGTCCCTAAATTCTAGCAGAGCCTTTCTTAGTTTCTACCCCAGTGGGTAAATCTATCATAGCCCGGTGGGTATACAAGAACTGTCTGATTATGGTATCTCAGAAAGTTACTTCAGAAGACTTAGTAGAGCTAGAGATGACAGATTTTAATGTCATTCTCAGCATGGATTAGCTTTATTTATGCTATGCTTCAGTTGACTGCAGAAACAGAATTGTTCAATTTCAGTTTTGAAAGAACCTATCCTAGAGTAGAGGGGCAGTACTTCAACACTTAATGGTCATCTTCTTTTGTACCTTAGGGCGAGGAAAATGATATCTAAAGGATGTTTCTATTATTTTGTTCGAGTTCAAGACTCTAGTTTAGAGACCCCTAATCTTGAATCAGTGTCAATAGAATGTGAATTCCCAGATGTGTTTCTCGAAGATCTTCCCAGAGTTCAGGGAAATTAACTTTGGAATAGACCTTCTTCTAGATACTCATCCCATCTTTATCCTACCATATAGAATAGCTCCATCAGAACTCAAAGAATTAACAGAACAGTTGAAGGATCTCTTAGATAAGGGATTCATCTGACCTAGTGTATCCCCGTGGGGTGCACCAGTCCTATCATTCATAAAAAAAACTATCCACTTAGAATATGTATGGACTACCGTCAGCTAAATAAAGTCACGGTTAATAAAAAGTATCCATTTCCCAGAATCGATGACTTGTGATACGGGTAGGGCAGCCTCCACAGGTACACGGCCTTTCACACGAAGCCAAGCTCGGGAATTACAAACACTCCAAGCTTTGTTCATGCAAATGGCCGTGTGTGAGTTGGTGATTGAACCGACCAAGGACCTAAACGTTTTTATGTGTGTGGAGAGGTCCTAATGTGTAATAAACTACTCTCCAAGGTTGGCACAAGAAGCAAGGGCGGATGGGTCATTTTACCCCTTTTGTTTGTAGTATAAATAGAACATGATAGAGAGTGAGTCCTTAGTTTTTGAATGCTGAAACTTGTAACCTAAAATCACAAAACAATTCCTCTCTCTTCTACTCCTAGAAGCCGCCACTATCATCTCACAAGTAGAGGGATACTTGTGTTGTCTCTTTGGCTAGAAACAAGGGTTTTGAGGTCGTTGAGTGCCTCTTGGTCCTCGTAAGAACTTGGTGTTTATATTCATTAGACTTAGGGTCCTCTTTTGCTGTTAGGGTTCTTAGTTTCTTGAATGTTATATGTCAAGTTATCTATCTTTCTTTATCTTGTTGTTGTTGTTGATTTTGTTATCTTTAAAGTCTAGTGAAGCCGTGTGGGGCTCTTTTCGATTCACTAGCATTTGTTACCTATCTTGTTGTTCTTGTGTTGTGGACTGAAAAACCGAAAACTTAAACTTGTTGTTCTTGTGTTGTTGGACTGAAATCCGAGCCTTCTTGTTGTTCTTGGTGTTGTTGGTTTGATCTTGTGTCATTTGGTATCAAAGCAAGACCGGTTGTGTTCCAACATAACCCATCTTGGGCTAGTTCACGGCTTAATCAAACTACACCAAAAGAAATTCTGAAATCTGTCCACTAAAAGTTGAAACCGAGAATGATGTTGTATGCTTAGATCTAGGTGTTATTTTGCTTGTTAGTGAGTTTCTAGTGTTGGTTTCTTTCTCACCAACACTAAGGTGTCTAGATCCGAAAGTTGAGCTTGAAAAATTTGAACATTGTGTGGTGACTTGAGGTGGCCGAAAGTTGTATGTTGTTGATAACCAAAAGAAAATCGGTGGTTGTGTGTTTATGTGCTAAAGAAGTTGATGAAGTTTGTTGAAGTGTTCATGTTTTGAACTTGTTCATATTGTTCATCTTGTTGTGTGCTCAAGTGGTCAAGCTATAAAGTTGTTGTGAAAGAATTGCACCCATCACTTTTTAGTCTTGTCAATCACTTTCCCTAATTCAAGGAGCCTTGTTTTGTGGGAATTGTCAACCAAACCCCACTTTCTTGAGTTTGAAAAGGGGTGAAATACTACAAGGTTTTACTTTTCCCTCCAAAACACTTGCAAACTATAACAAGTTGTGTGAATATTAACATAAAAAAAAAAAAAAAAAAGGAAGAACGTGCGGAACCATTGCATGCTGCCACGTCACTATAAGCTCAACTTAGGATATTCTTTGGTTGCTAATTGTTGATCCTTGGTTTCCCTTACTTGGTCCTAGAACTAATTAACAAACTAGTACCTTCCTACTAGGTTGTCAACTAGTTCCTTGAACCGTTTGTTCGTGTCAACGATTATTTGAGTGCTTTTATTCGTTTGAACGAATTGCTGATTTTTGATTCTAGTCCGGCAAGAATTCTTTGAGTCTTCAAACAAGAATCCATTCCGGATAAGAGCTTGCTCATACCTTAAAATCTCACGGTTACTAGCCAATTATACAACACTTGTGGAACACGAACTTGTGGTGAACTAAAGCGGACAATACCTTGACAATGGAAGGAGCTACATCTCATAATGTGGATACTAATGCACTTGATTCTATGAGGGTCACTCTTGAGGCCGTTACCCGGACACTTGAAAGGTTGAATTCAGAATTTGGGGCCGTGAGAGGGGACTTGGCAGCAATAAGGGGGGAAGTATCGACTATTAGTGGGAGATTAGATCAAGTGGAGAGTCAAAGGAACTCTCGTCCATCTACTCCTCTACATGTATCTACCAATGGTCATGATAGGACCTCCTCCGCAACCATCACCCCCGAAACAGTCCACCAAATGCTAAATGCACCCCAAGCTCCACTAAATACCGCAAGCCAAACTACCTATTTTCCTCCAAACCGAGACTCCACTAGACCACTACATTTCCAAGCCCCTCCGATTCCACAAGAGGGATTTGGGCGCCAAGTACCTCCACTAAATCCGAACCCTCCATTCCAAGCTCCATTAAACCAAAGACCGCAAATTCCAAATCCTCCGAATCAAAACGGCCAAGGCTGACCCGCCCACTTTGAAGGATACGGTAGAGAGGAGTATGAAGGAGCCAGTCTTTGATGATGCTTATATGAGGGAGGAGGAGTTAAGAGGGGGTCGAGGAGAACCTAGGAGATACCGGGGGTATGGAGATAGGGGAAATCGACACCAAGAGAGAAACGTAGGCATCAACACCATCAAGTTGAGCCTACCCATCTTTAAGGGTGAAAGTGACCCCGAGACCTACTTAACTTGGGAATCAGCTTGTGAAAAAGTTTTCCAAGTTAATGACATCTCGGAAGAAAAGAAGAGTTGCTACGCTATAGCTCACCTCGAGGGCTATGCTAACACTTGGTGGGAGTATGTTAAACGATTTGGTAATGAGTTAGTTGATGGGCAGCCACCACCTTGGTATCGGTTGAGGTATTTGATGAGACAACGATACCTTCCCGAGAGGTATCGTCATGAGTTACTTTGATATGGTTATGGCTACCCCCACAAGTACACAGCCTTTCACACGAAGCCAAGCGCGGGAGTTACAAACACTCCAAGCCTTGTTCATGCAAATGGCCGTGTGTGAGTTGTTGGCCGAACCAAGCAAGGGCCTCAACGTCCTTATGTGTGAGGAGGGGCCTAAAGTGTAATAAATTAATTCCTTAAGGAGGCCACAACAAAGCAAGGGCGGATGGGTGTTTTTACTCATTTTGTTGTAGTATAAATAGAACATGATAGTGAGATATTCACTAGTTTATTTTGAATTCAGAAATTGTAACCTAAGAACTCCAAAATATCTCCTCTCTTCTTCTTCAAGAAGCTGCCCCTAGATCTTACAAGTAGAGGAATACTTGATACGGGACAAATGGCCATCTTATCTTTCGGTGACATCTTTGGAGGCCAACACATAGAGGCTCAAGAATTGGTCACCTCGATGATACAAGAACATGCATGGTGGACCCGTTTTGAGCATAATTCAAAGCCATCTCGCGTATGGAAGATTGCTTGGAGCATTTAAGAGTGAGGACTCACGGTTTTGGGCCTTAAAACTCGTCTCCAATGCTGGCCCAAAAAGGCAAGGGGCGGATGGGCTTTTATGTGTGAAGAAAGGAGGTCTTAATGAACATGCATGGGCTCTGATACCGAATCACTTGTGTTGGATCCTTGGCTAGGAACGTGGGTTTTGAGGTTGCAAAGTACCTCTTGGTCCTCGTAAGAACTTGGTGTTCTCCATCAGTAGATTTAGGGGTCCTATCATTGAGGTTAGGGTTCTTAGATTATTGAGTGGTTTATGTCAAGTTATCTATCTTTATTTTATCTTGTTGTATTGTTCATCTTGCTGAAAATCTGAAAACCAACACAAAAACAGTTTGTTGTTGTTGTATTCTTGCTGAAATCCGAAAACAGAAACTTGTCATTCTTGTTGTTCATCTTGTTGTCTTGAAAGTCTAGTGAAGCCGGGTGTGGCTCTTTCGATTCACTAGCATTGTATCCATCTTATTGTTGTTCTTGTTAGGTGCTGAAAAACTGAAAAACAACATAAAAACAGTTTGTGTTCTTGCTGAAAGCTGAAAACAGAAACCAAAACAGTTTGTTTGCCTCTCGGATTGTGCTGAAACAGAAAACTGAAACTTGCTGATTGTTGTGTTGTAAACTGAAATCCGAGATCTTTGTGTTGTGGTTTTGATATTGTATCATTTGGTATCAAAGCAAGACCGGTTGTGTTCCAACATAACCCATCTTGGGCTAGTAGTTCTCGGCTTGAACAAAACTACACCAAGAACATTTTCTGAAAAATCTGTCCATTAAAGTTGAATCCGAGAATGGAGTTATATGTTTAGATCTAGTTGTTATTTTGCTTGTTTAGTGAGTTTCTAGTGTTGGTTTCTTTCTCACCAACACTAAGGAGTCTAGATCCGAAAGTTGAGCTTGAAAAATTGAAGATTGTGTAGTGACTTAAGGGTGGCCGAAAGTTGTATGTTGTTGAAGACCAAAGAAAAATCGGTGGTTGTGTTTATGTGTTAAAGAGGTGTTGAAGTTTGTGAAGTGTTCATCTCTTGAACTTGTGCATGTTGTTCCTCTTGTTGAGTGTTAATCTTATTGAGTGCTCAAGAGGTAAACTTGTAAAGTTGATTGTGAAAGACTTGCACCTATCAATTTGTGGACTTGTCAATCACTTCCCTTAAATCAAGGAACCTTGTTTTGTGGAAATTGTCAACCAAACCCACTTTCTTGAGATTGAACCAAAAGTCAAGACTTCAAAATTTTAAGTTTTCCCACCAAAACACTTTTCAATTTCTTACAAGTTGTGTGAATATTAATTCAAGACAAAAAAAAAAAAATATATATATATATACCTAAACCCGAAGAGAAAAAAAACGTGTGGGCCATTGCTTGATGCCGCGTCACTAAAGCTCAACTTAGGATAAATTCTTTGTTACTAATTGTTGATTCTTGGTTTCCTTTGCTTGGTCCTAGAACTAATTAACAAACTAGTACTTTCCTACTAGGTTGTCAACTAGTTCCTTGAGCCGTTGTTCGTGTCAACGATTAATTGTGTGCTTTTATTCGTTTGAACGACTTGCTGAATTTTTGATTCTAGTCCGGCAGAATTTTCTTTGAGTCTTTCAAACAAGAATCCATTCCGGATAAGAGCTAGCTTGAGCCTTAAGACTTCTCGGTTACTAAGCCAATTATTCAACACTTGTGGAACACGAACTAGTGGTGACTAAGACGGCTAATACCTTGACGATGGAAGGAGCTTTACTACTAATATTGTTTGTTCATTTTTGTAGGTTTGAAGGGTGACATAAGAGGAAAATGACTTCGGTAGCCGGGGATTATTGTGACTACAATATGGGAGACTATGATTGTAGTGAGGGTTTTTATGGCTACGAAGTTGAGGAGGATTGCGGAGGCTATGAAAATGGCCATGGTGAAAACATAGGCAGATTTGAAGATTTCGGTTTTGAGGGGGAAAATGAGGTGAATGAAGTGCCTAGTGCTTATGGTGACTTTGGGAATGATGTAGTACCTCGTGATGGATCTTATGACGAAGTTGGGACATGTGAGGAGTCTTGCACTCTCCACTCCGAACCTAGATTTGGTGTTAGGTATAACCCTTTCATTTGCAAACCTTATGAGAGTTATGATGAGAGTACACTTGAGGAATGTGAAGATTCATATTCTCCACCTTGTAGTACTTCTTATCAAGGTCGATATGGTGTGAATGGTTATACTAGCTATAGTGTAGGTTGTCCAATGGGAAGAGGAGGATCTACATCTCCGAAATCGAGGGGTACTCATGTGCCTTACAATGTTGATCCGAGAAGGAGTGTACACTCCGGAAGGGTGACCATTTGTGGGATACCGGGCTGCCTCGTTGTGTTAGACGATAAGTACTATAGAAACTACATTGTTCCGTCCATGGTTGATTACTTGGGGTTATTTTGTGAGCCTTTACTTGTTCCATACTTCTTGGACAGGTTTAAGGTTACCGAGAGGGTAAAGGTTGTCTTCTCCCAATTTAATTACCATGAGGAGGTGTGGTGTGATGTTTTTCCCATAACCTATGGTCATGTGAGTCTAGGCGCCGATTGGTTTGCACAACATAAGGTTCCAAATGTGCAAAATTGGCCTAATATTGTGAGAGACCGATGGGGAAATTGCCTCGAGACTTACATTCTGCCCGGGCCGCAAAGAGAAGTTCCTACCTACTCCAATCCGAATTATTATGAGAGACAAAAGATTGAGAGGAGTAAGGGAGTGAAAGGTGGTAATCCGAGAGTGGAAAAAGGAGAGGTTGTGTGGAGCGAAGTAAGAGGATTACCACCAAACCATGCTAACATTGTTTGTCCTTCTATTTCTAAGGACATGTGTGTAGGTCGCAACATGGAAAGCGAAGAAGAACAATGCCAAAAGAAAGTTGCTGCCCAAACTTTTGGAGGACCTTCACACCATGACAAAGAAGAATCTACTCAAGGACTTCAAGGTAAAATGACAAGCTCTTACACTTTTGTACATGTGAATGATAATTGTGTGGCTAGTAGCCCATTGAGTGTGAGTTGTAGCTTGCCTATATGTGAGTGTATTATTTCTTTGCCACTTGATGATGATGTACATGTTGTGAGTGTGGATACACTAGTTGATCCTATTGATGACCGAATAGACTCTTCTTGTAAGATCGATTCACGTCCACCTAGTGTTGAAACCATTATGTTGAATGAAAGTACATTATCTTCTGAAATTTGTGTTGATCAACTTCTGTGTGAAAATTACCCACCACTTGAGGATGTGTGTGATTTAATTAATGAACCTCAAGTGTGTGATGACGTTGAAAATGTTGATCAAAGTGAGAATGAACCCGAGAGCTCTTCTTGGGGTAACGTTGTGTTTGAAACATCCTTGAAACTTGATATTGATCATTTAGAGAGTGAGGAACTTGCTTGTTCCAAATCTGTCCGTAAGGTAGATCACACTCTTTTTAGGTACAATGTCTTGTTTGAAGATGATTTAAACATTCCTAATGAACCTAGTGGTGAAAATGATGGTATAGCTTGCCTTGGAAACTATAGCCTATATGCTAACCCACTATGGTGTGACAACATTTCTCCTCAAGATGGAAATCTCTTCTTGGAAGATGAAAGTACTCTTAAGGGTAGGGAATGTGTAGTCTTGAAAAGGAATAGTCAATCGGGTGAAGATGACCATGATTTGCTTGATTATTTGGGAAACCCGAGATATGATTGTTCTTGTAAAAATATTTTTGTGAATGATTCCTTTGCTGCCCATGGTGATTTATATCTATGTGGGGATTATTCTCTCGAAATAAAAGGTGGTGCATGCTTAGAAATTCCATCTACTTCTTCTTTATGTGTTTCCTATGTTGAGCATACTAGTGGTGATGAACTTGAAGCTAGTGAGTACATGCATAAGGACACCATAGCAGAAGTTGGCTTGTGTGACACCTTTCTCTACCCTCTTTGTGCTCATGACATTTCCCCTAATGGGCTAGGGGGTATGCCTAATTTTGAGGACGATACCTTAGGGAAAAGTGAGCTTGGCCGAAACCCATGTCCATGGCTACTTCTCCCATTTGATCCCGGTACCATCTTAGGGCATGGTAGGAGTTGTCTCGGACCATGCTCATTATTTATTGATGTCCATCATAGCCACTTCCTTTGTAACATTTGTACTAAGCTTTCCACGATCAACCCAAAGGATTCTTGGTTATATTGCAAATATGTGCAACCTTGGCATGATGATGTTATTTGCTAGATTGATTTTTTTTGTTGCACTAACCCTAACCCTCATGCCGTGAGGATGTGTGCTTGTTTTTCTTTTGTTTTGATTTTGCAAGGTTTGGATTCGAGGACGAATCCTTTTCAAGAAGGGGAGGATGATACGGGACAAATGGCCATCTTATCTTTCGGTGACATCTTTGGAGGCCAACACATAGAGGCTCAAGAATTGGTCACCTCGATGATACAAGAACATGCATGGTGGACCCGTTTTGAGCATAATTCAAAGCCATCTCGCGTATGGAAGATTGCTTGGAGCATTTAAGAGTGAGGACTCACGGTTTTGGGCCTTAAAACTCGTCTCCAATGCTGGCCCAAAAAGGCAAGGGGCGGATGGGCTTTTATGTGTGAAGAAAGGAGGTCTTAATGGGCCATAATTAAGCCTCCAAGGCCGGCCCATGTTGTGAAGGGTAGAAGGGTCATTTGACCACCTTTTGAGTAGTATAAATAGGTGCCTTAGGGCCATTTTTCAGATCATTACTTTGATATTTGATATTTTCACTCTCCAAAGAGTTGTAACACTTAGAAACTCTTAGAAACTCTCTCTCTCTTTCTCAAGAGGAGAACCGAAACTGTCCATCAAGGTGTGGAATCACTTGTGTTGGATCCTTGGCTAGGAACGTGGGTTTTGAGGTTGCAAAGTACCTCTTGGTCCTCGTAAGAACTTGGTGTTCTCCATCAGTAGATTTAGGGGTCCTATCATTGAGGTTAGGGTTCTTAGATTATTGAGTGGTTTATGTCAAGTTATCTATCTTTATTTTATCTTGTTGTATTGTTCATCTTGCTGAAAATCTGAAAACCAACACAAAAACAGTTTGTTGTTGTTGTATTCTTGCTGAAATCCGAAAACAGAAACTTGTCATTCTTGTTGTTCATCTTGTTGTCTTGAAAGTCTAGTGAAGCCGGGTGTGGCTCTTTCGATTCACTAGCATTGTATCCATCTTATTGTTGTTCTTGTTGTGTGCTGAAAAACTGAAAAACAACATAAAAACAGTTTGTGTTCTTGCTGAAAGCTGAAAACAGAAACCAAAACAGTTTGTTTGCCTCTCGGATTGTGCTGAAACAGAAAACTGAAACTTGCTGATTGTTGTGTTGTAAACTGAAATCCGAGATCTTTGTGTTGTGGTTTTGATATTGTATCAATACTTGTGTTGTCTCTTTGGCTAGAAACAAGGGTTTTGAGGTTGTTGAGTGCCTCTTGGTCCTTGTAAGAACTTGGTGTTTATATTCATTAGACTTAGGGTCCTCTCTTGATGTTAGGGTTCTTAGTTTCTTGAATGTTATATGTCAAGTTATTTATCTTTCATTATCTTGTTGTTGTTGTGTTGCTTTTGATTATCTTGAAAGTCTAGTGAAGCCGTGTGGGGCTTGTTTCGATTCACTAGCATTGTTGCCTCTCTTGTTGTTCTCGGCTTGTGACTTTAAAAACCGAAACTATCTCTTGTGTTGTAATCTAAAAACCGAAGCTTAAAACTTGTGGTTCTTGTGATTGTGGACTGAAATCCGAAACTCTTGTGTTGTTGGTTGGATCTTGCATCATACTTGCTAGACTATATGGCTTGCGGCAAGGAGGCAAGAGTGTGATGGCCTATTTTGACGAGTTCCAACAACTCATGTTGAAACTTGATCATCGTGGGGAGCAAATCAGTCACGACATCATCCGGTTTAAGTGCGGGCTGAACAAAGAGATCTCCACACACTTGACTCTTCACCGGTTTGAAACCATTGACGGTATATTCCAAGCGGCCCTAGATATTGAAAGGGAACTTAAGGAGAGATCATCCTTCAAGGCAAGGGTACAAACCCCCTCGGGTTGGCCCAAAAACAAGGACCGGTTGTGGTTCTTGTGATTGTGGACTGAAATCCGAAACTCTTGTGTTGTTGGTTGGATCTTGCATCATTTGGTATCAAAGCAAGACCGGTTGTGTTCCAACATAACCCATCTTGGGCAAGTTCTCGGATGAAACAAACTAAAAAAAAAAAAAAAGATTGAAATCTGTCCACTAAGAGTTAAAAACCGAGAATGATGTTGTATGCCTAGATCTAGGAGTTATTTTGCTTGTTTAGTGAGTTTCTAGTGTTGGTTTCTTTCTCATCAACACTAAGGTGTCTAGATCCAAGGTTGAGCTTGAAATGTTGAATGTTGTATAGTGACTTAAAGTGGCCGAAAGTTGATGTTGTTGGTGACCTAAAGAAAGAATCGGTGGTTGTGTGATTGTGTGCTAAAGAAGTGTTGAAGTTTTTGGAGTGTTCATCTCTTGAACTTGTGCATATTGTTCATCTTGTTGAGTGTTCATCTTGTTGTGTGCTCAAGTGGTAAACTTATAAAGTTGATTGTGAAAGACTTGCACCCATCACTTTGTAGCATTGTCAATCACTTCCCCTAAATCAAGGAACCTTGTTTTGTGGAACTTGTCAACCAAACCCACTTTCTTGAGTTTGACAAGGAGTTCAAGACTTCAAATTTTAGTTTTTTCCCACCAAAACACTTTTCAATTTGTCACAAGTTGTGTGAATATTAAATCAAAGCAAAAACAAAAAATAAAAAAAAAAAATATATATATAAATCCGAAGAGAAAAGAACGTGTGGGGCCATTGTATGCTACCATGTCACTATAAGCTCAACTTAGGATATTGTTTGGTTGCTAATTGTTGATTCTTGGTTTCCTTTACTTGGTTTTAGAACTAATTAACAAACTAGTATCTTCCCACTAGGTTGTTAACTAGTTCCTTGAGCCGTTTGTTCGTGTCTACGGTTGTTTGTGTGCTTTTATTCGTTTGAATGAGTTGCTGATTTTGATCCTAGTCCGACAAGAATTCTTTGAGTCTTCAAACAAGAATCCATTCTGGACAAGAGCTTACTCAAACCTTGTAAATCTCACGGTTACTAGCCAATTATACAACATTTGTGGGACACGAACTTGTGGGAACTCAAGCGGTTAATACCTTGACGATGGAAGGAACAACTTCTCATAATGCGGATACTAATGCCCTTGACTCAATGAGGGCCACTCTCGAGGCCGTTACTCGGACACTTGAAAGGATGAACTCGGAGTTTGGGGCCGTGAGAGGGGACTTGGCAGCAATAAGGGGGGAAGTATCGACTATTAGTGGGAGGCTAGATCAAGTGGAGAGTCAAAGGAACTCTCGGCCATCGACTCCTCTACATGTCTCTACCAATGGTCATGATCGGACATCCTCCGCAACCATCACTCCCGAAATGGTCCACCAAATGTTAAATGCACCTCAAGCTCCACTAAATACCGCCAACCAATCTACCAATTTCCCTCCAACCCGAGACTCCACTAGACCATTACATTTCCAAACTCCTCCAATTCTACAAGAGGGATTTGGGCGCCAAGCACCACCACTAAATCCGAACCCTCCCTTCCAAGCTCCACTAAACCAAAGACCACAAATTCCAATTCCTACGAACCAAAATGGCCAAGGCCGACCAGCCCACTTTGACGGATACGGTAGAGAGGAGTATGATGGAGAGGGGGCCTATGATGATGCTTATATGAGGTAGGAGGAGTTAAGAGGGGGTCGGGGAGAACCTAGGAGATACCGGGGGTATGGAGATAGGGGAAACCGACACCAAGAGAGAGACGTAGGCATCAACACCATCAAGTTGAGCCTACCTATCTTTAAGGGTGAAAGTGACCCCGAGGCTTACTTGACTTAGGAATCGGCTTGTGACAAAGTTTTCCAAGTTAATGACATCTCGGAGGAAATGAAGAGTTGTTATGCTATAGCTCACCTCGAGGGCTATGCTAACACTTGGTGGGAGTATGTTAAACGATTTGGTAATGAATTGGTCGACGGGCAGCCACCACCTTGGTATCGGTTGAGGTATTTGATGAGGCAACGATACCTTCCCGAGAGATACCGACATGAATTGCTTGCTAGATTATATGGCTTGCGGCAAGGAGGCAAGAGCGTGATGGCCTATTTTGACGAGTTCCAACAACTCATGTTGAAACTTGATCACCGTGGGGAGCAAATCAGCCACGACATCATTCGGTTCAAGTGTGGGTTGAGCAAAGAGATCTCCACTCACTTGACCCTTCACCGGTTCGAAACTATTGACGGTATCTTCCAAGCGGCCCTAGAGATTGAGAGGGAACTTAAGGAGAGGTCAACCTTCAAGGCAAGGGTCCAAACCCCCTCGAGTTGGGCCAAAAACAAGGACCAACCCGGTCCTATGAAGCTGCCCGAACCCAAAACAGCTCCTAAGCTTCCTCCAAAGCCGGAGGCTCACAAGTACCCCAATCCAAAGGGGTTCCAATGTTTCAAATGCCAAGGTTGGGGGCATAAAGCAAATGAATGTCCGAACCGGCGTAATGTGATCCTACGAGAAGGGAAGGTATACTACCTTGGTGAAGAAGTGGAATCCGAGAGGGGGGAGGTTGAGGCCGAGCCTCAAGATGGAGAGGAGGCCGAGAATGAACCGAATGAGGAAGGAATAGATGATGGTGAAGATGTCTATCCACAAGAAGGGGAATGTGTGGTTCCGAACTTTGTGGTTAGACGCGTTATGATTAGTAAGGCGGTAGATGACCCGAGCCAAAGGGAAAATCTATTCCATACTAAGTGCCTTGTAAAGGGGAGTGTGTGCACCTTGGTAATTGATAGTGGTAGTTGTACCAATGTTGCGAGCCATGCTATGGTAAATTTCTTGAAGCTACCGACTACACCACACACTAGCCCTTACAAACTACAATGGTTGAATGATTGTGGAGAATTGAAGGTCACACGGCAATGTGTGATTCGGTTCAAGGTGGGCAACTACCACGATGAAGTACTTTGTGACGTGATTCCAATGCAAGCATGTCACTTGTTGTTAGGTAGGCCTTGGCAATATGATAGGTCTACCAAACACGATGGGAGGTCCAACCGGTACACGCTTGAGAAGGATGGCCGAAAGGTCACACTTCACCCACTTTCACCTTCCCAAGTAAATGAGTGGTATAAAAAAATGAGAGAATTAAAAGGGAAGGGGGGGGAACCCGAGAGGGGACAAAAGGGAAGGGAGGCCGTAGGTGAGAAGGTAGGGACCTCCGAGGCTATCCCAACGCCAAAGGAAGGGGAAAACGTAGTGATGTTGGCTAGGAGAAAGGAACTTTTCGTGGACCATGATGAAAGCAAACCGATGCTACTTTTGGCCCATTGTTTTAATACTAACCCCACTAACCCTTCCATGTCCCCTTTGATTTCTTGTGTGTTGCAGGAGTATGAAGATGTGTTCCCGCAAGAACTTCCGCAAGGATTGCCCCCGCTTCGGGGAATTGAACATCAAATTGATTTGGTGCCGGGTTCACAGCTTCCAAACAAGCCGGCCTATAGGAGTAATCCTATGGACACGAAGGAGCTTGAAAGACAAGTGGAGGAACTACTCAACAAGGGATACATTAAAGAGAGCATGAGTCCGTGTGCTGTTCCGGTACTTTTGGTACCAAAGAAGGACGGAATGTGGCGCATGTGCGTTGATTGCCGAGCCATCAACAAAATCACTATAAGGTATCGTCATCCAATCCCTAGACTAGATGATATGTTAGATGAGCTCCACGGATCTTGTGTGTTTTCTATAGTGGACCTTAGGAGCGGCTATCACCAAATTCGCATGCAACCCGGTGATGAGTGGAAGACCGCATTCAAGACCAAATTTGGTCTATATGAGTGGCTGGTCATGCCATTCGGCCTTACCAATGCTCCTAGTACTTTTATGAGGCTAATGAATCATGTAATGAAGCCTTATATTGGAAAGTTTGTGGTGGTTTACTTTGATGATGTGTTGGTATATAGTAAGTCTATTGATGATCATGTAGTGCATTTGAGATGTGTGTTTGATATACTCCGAACGGAGAAGTTGTATGCCAACATGGAGAAGTGTTCTTTTGGTGTTGATAAAGTTGTATTCTTGGGATTTGTTGTGATCTCGAAGGGCGTGGAAGTGGACGACTCCAAGATAGACTCTATACGAAGTTGGCCGACCCCTAAAACTATTGGAGAAATCCGAAGTTTCCACGGGTTAGCAAGCTTTTATAGGAGGTTTGTCAAAGGATTTAGTTCCATAGCAGCCCCCTTGACCGAGGTAATTAGAAAAGACGGACCCTTTAAATGGGGTGAAGAGCAAGCTAAGGCTTTTGAGGCCTTGAAAGCTACGCTCATCTCGGCGCCTTTGTTGCAATTGCCCGATTTTGATAAGATGTTTGAAGTAGAGTGTGATGCTAGTAAGGTTGGCGTCGGGGCTGTTTTGATGCAAGAAGGTAAGCCCGTTGCCTATTTCAGTGAAAAGCTCAAAGGGGCAACTCTCAATTATTCGACTTATGATTTGGAGTTGTACGCCCTTGTTAGAGCCTTGGGAAATTGGCAACATTATTTATGGCCTAAGGAGTTTGTGATACGAACGGATCATGAGTCGTTGAAACACCTTAAGAGTCAAGACAAGCTGAATAGGCGTCATGCTAAGTGGATTGAATTCATCGAGACTTTCCCTTACGTAATTCATTACAAAAGGGGAAAGGAAAATGTTGTGGCCGATGCCTTGTCTCGGAAGCATGTGCTTGTTGCTACCTTGTCCTCGAAGTTGATGGGTTTTGAGAGCTTGCGGATGTTATATCCCGAGGATCCAATCTTTGCTCCTATTTTTAGGGAATGCGAAGAGTGGGGAAGGGACCGTTGGCTCAAGGAAAATAACCACTCCTCCTACTCTCGGTTTGATGGCTATTTGTTCAAGGGGAGGAGGTTGTGTGTCCCTGCCAGCTCTTGGAGGGAATTATTTGTGAGAGAGGCCCATGACGGAGGCCTCATGGGTCACTTTGGAGTAGACAAGACCCTCGGCATCCTAGAGGAGAATTTCTATTGGCCCAAAATGCGCAAGGACGTCACTAAAATTTGTAGTCAATGCGTGGCCTGCCGGAGTGCAAAATCTCGCCTCCAACCGCAAGGGTTATACACCCCACTCCCTACTCCCCTTAGACCTTGGCTGGACATATCGATGGATTTCGTTTTGGGGCTGCCAAGGACTAGAAAGGGCCGAGATAGTATTTTTGTCGTTGTTGATAGATTCTCTAAAATGGCTCATTTTATTCCATGTGTTAAAACCGAGGACGCTCCTAGTGTAGCTTCATTATTTGTTGAGCATGTTGTAAAGCTTCACGGAGTACCGAGGACCATTGTGAGCGATAGGGACTCCAAGTTCCTAAGCCTCTTTTGGAAGTCCATGTGGGGTAGGCTTGGCACGAAGTTACTTTTCTCCACGTCTTGCCACCCACAAACCGATGGCCAAACGGAGGTAGTAAATAGAACCTTAGGGTCTATGCTACGCTCTATGGTTAGAGGTAAATTGACTTCATGGGAAGAACACCTGCCCTTGGTGGGATTTGCATACAATCGGGTAATACATTCGAGTACGGGAATGACTCCCTTTGAATGTGTTTACGGCCTAAATCCCCTTACCTCTTTAGATCTCACTCCTTTGTCTAGTGATCTTATGACCAGCTTAGATGGAAATAAAAGAGCCGAGGCCATGAAAAAAATGCATGAGGCAGTGCGGATCAAGCTTGAAAAGAAGAACCAAGAGGTTGCAAAACGGGCAAACAAAGGGAGAAGGAAGCTAGTGCTTGAACCCGGAGATTGGGTGTGGGTGCATCTTCGAAAGGATCGGTTTCCAGCTCAAAGGAAGTCCAAATTGCTGCCGAGGGGTGATGGTCCTTTCCAAGTACTTGAGAGGATCAATGACAACGCCTACAAGATTGACCTACCACCGGAATATCAAGTGCACAACACCTTCAACGTTGGAGATCTCTCCCTCGTGGATGCGGTTGAGGATGATCAAATGCCGAATTTGAGGTCAAATTCCTCTCAAGATGGAGAGGATGATATGGTTATGGCTACCCCCACAGGTACACGGCCTTTCACACGAAGCCAAGCGCGGGAGTTACAAACACTCCAAGCCTTGTTCATGCAAATGGCCGTGTGTGAGTTGTTGGCCGAACCAAGCAAGGGCCTCAACGTCCTTATGTGTGAGGAGGGGCCTAAAGTGTAATAAATTAATTCCTTAAGGAGGCCACAACAAAGCAAGGGCGGATGGGTCTTTTTACTCATTTTGTTGTAGTATAAATAGAACATGATAGTGAGATATTCACTAGTTTATTTTGAATTCAGAAATTGTAACCTAAGAACTCCAAAATATCTCCTCTCTTCTTCTTCAAGAAGCCGCCCCTAGATCTCACAAGTAGAGGAATACTTGTGTTGTCTCTTTGGCTAGAAACAAGGGTTTTGAGGTTGTTGAGTGCCTCTTGGTCCTTGTAAGAACTTGGTGTTTATATTCATTAGACTTAGGGTCCTCTCTTGATGTTAGGGTTCTTAGTTTCTTGAATGTTATATGTCAAGTTATTTATCTTTGATTATCTTGTTGTTGTTGTGTTGCTTTTGATTATCTTGAAAGTCTAGTGAAGCCGTGTGGGGCTTGTTTCGATTCACTAGCATTGTTGCCTCTCTTGTTGTTCTCGGCTTGTGACTTTAAAAATCGAAACTATCTCTTGTGTTGTAATCTAAAAACCGAAGCTTAAAACTTGTGGTTCTTGTGATTGTGGACTGAAATCCGAAACTCTTGTGTTGTTGGTTGGATCTTGCATCATACTTGCTAGACTATATGGCTTGCGGCAAGGAGGCAAGAGTGTGATGGCCTATTTTGACGAGTTCCAACAACTCATGTTGAAACTTGATCATCGTGGGGAGCAAATCAGTCACGACATCATCCGGTTCAAGTGCGGGCTGAACAAAGAGATCTCCACACACTTGACTCTTCACCGGTTTGAAACCATTGACGGTATATTCCAAGCGGCCCTAGATATTGAAAGGGAACTTAAGGAGAGATCATCCTTCAAGGCAAGGGTACAAACCCCCTCGGGTTGGCCCAAAAACAAGGACCAACCCGCCCCTACGAAGCTGCCCGAGTCCAAAACAGTCCCAAAATTCCCTCCGAAACCGGAGGCTCACAAATATCCCAACCCAAAGGGGTTCCAATGCTTCAAGTGTCAAGGATGGGGGCATAAGGCCAATGAATGTCCGAACCGGCGCAATGTGATCCTACGAGAAGGGAAAGTGTACTACCTTGGTGAGGAGGTGGTTTCCGAAAGGGGGGAGGATGAGGCCGAGCCTCAAGATGGAGAGGGAGCTGAAAATGGACCAAATGATGATGAGTTAGATGATAGTGAAGATGTTTATCCACAAGAAGGGGAGTGTGTGGTTCCAAACTTTGTGGTTAGACGTGTCATGATTAGTAAGGCGATAGATGACCCGAGTCAAAGGGAAAATCTATTCCATACTAAGTGTCTTGTAAAGGGGAGTGTGTGCACCTTGGTGATTGATAGTGGTAGTTGTACAAATGTTGCGAGCCATGCTATGGTCAATTTCTTGAAGCTACCAACTACTCCACACACTTAGTCCTTACAAGCTACAATGGTTGAATGATTGTGGAGAATTAAAGGTCACAAGGCAATGTGTGATTCGGTTCAAGGTGGGGAACTACTACGATGAAGTGTTTTGTGATGTGATCCCAATGCAAGCATGTCACTTGTTGCTAGGTAGACCATGGCAATATGATAGGTCTACTAAACACGATGGGAGGACCAACCGGTATACGCTTGAGAAGGATGGCCGAAAGGTCACACTTCACCCTCTTTCACCTTCCCAAGTAAATGAGTGGCATCAAAAGATGAGAGAGTTAAAGGGAAAGGGGAAGGAATCCGAAAAGGGAGAAAAGGGGGGGTGCCGTAGGTGAGGAAGAAGGGACATCCGAGGCTGTCCCAACGCCAAGGGAGATGGAAAACGTAGTGATGTTGGCTAGGAGGAAAGAACTTTTCGTGGACCATGATGAAAACAAGCCGATGCTACTTTTGGCCCATTGTTTTAATACTAACCCCACTAATTCTTCCATTTCCCCTTTGATTTCTTGTGTGTTGCAGGAGTATGAAGATGTATTTCCTCAAGAACTTCCGCAAGGATTGCCCCCACTTCGGGGAATTGAGCACCAAATTGATTTGGTGCCGGGTTCACAACTTCCAAACAAACCAGCCTATAGGAGCAATCCCATGGATACTAAGGAGCTTGAAAGACAAGTTGAGGAGCTTCTCAACAAGGGATACATCAAGGAAAGCATGAGTCCGTGTGCTGTTCCGGTGCTTTTGGTACCAAAGAAGGACGGAACTTGGCGCATGTGCGTCGATTGTAGAGCCATCAACAAAATCACCATAAGTGATCTCATGACCAGCTTAGATGGAAATAAAAGAGCCGAGGCAATGAAGAAGATGCATGAGACGGTGCGGATCAAGCTTGAAAAGAAGAACCAAGAGATTGCAAAAAGGGTAAACAAAGGGAGAAGGAGGCTTGTGCTTGAACCCAGAGATTGGGTGTGGGTGCATCTTCGAAAGGATCGGTTTCCAGCTCAAAGGAAGTCCAAGTTGCTGCCAAGGGGTGATGGTCCTTTCCAAGTACTTGAGAGAATCAATGACAACGCCTACAAGATTGACCTTCCACCGGAATATCAAGTGCACAACACTTTCAACGTTGGTGATCTCTCCCTCGTGGATGCGGTTGAATATGACCAAATGCCGAATTTGAGGTCAAATTCCTCTCAAGATGGAGAGGATGATACGGGTAGGGCAGCCTCCTCAGGTACACGGCCTTTCACACGAAGCCAAGCTCGGGAATTACAAACACTCCAAGCTTTGTTCATGCAAATGGCCGTGTGTGAGTTGGTGATTGAACCGACCAAGGAACTAAACGTTTTTATGTGTGTGGAGAGGTTCTAATGTGTAATAAACTACTCTCCAAGGTTGGCACAAGAAGCAAGGGCGGATGGGTCATTTTACCCCTTTTGTTTGTAGTATAAATAGAACATGATAGAGAGTGAGTCCTTAGTTTTTGAATGCTGAAACTTGTAACCTAAAATCACAAAACAATTCCTCTCTCTTCTACTCCTAGAAGCCGCCACTATCATCTCACAAGTAGAGGGATACTTGTGTTGTCTCTTTGGCTAGAAACAAGGGTTTTGAGGTCGTTGAGTGCCTCTTGGTCCTCGTAAGAACTTGGTGTTTATATTCATTAGACTTAGGGTCCTCTCTTGATGTTAGGGTTCTTAGTTTCTTGAATGTTATATGTCAAGTTATCTATCTTTCTTTATCTTGTTGTTGTTGTTGATTTTGTTATCTTTAAAGTCTAGTGAAGCCGTGTGGGGCTCTTTTCGATTCACTAGCATTTGTTACCTATCTTGTTGTTCTTGTGTTGTGGACTGAAAAACTGAAAACTTAAACTTGTTGTTCTTGTGTTGTTGGACTGAAATCCGAGCCTTCTTGTTTGTTTTGGTGTTGTTGGTTTGATCTTGTATCAACTTGTTTGACCAACTTCACGGTGCCAGCTACTTTTCTAAGATATACCTCAGGTCAGGCTATCATTAGCTCAGAGTTAGAGAATGTGATATTTTGAAGATAGCTTTTAAAACTCGATATGGTCACTTCAAATTCCTAATTATGTCATTTGGTCTTACCAATGCCCCAACAACTTTCATGGACTTGATGAACCGTGTGTTCAAGCAGTACTTGGAAATGTTCGTTATAGTCTTCATTGATAACATTTTTGATACAAGATCAAACCAACAACACCAAGAGCTTCAAGTAGGCTCGGATTTCAGTCCAACAACTCAAGAACAACAAGTTTAAGTTTCGGTTTTTCAGCCCACAACACAAGAACAACAAGATAGATAACAATGCTAGTGAATCAAAAAGAGCCCCACACAGCTTCACTAGACTTTAAGATAAGAAAATCAACAACAACAACAAGATAAAGAAAGATAGATAACTTGACATATAACATTCAAGAAACTAAGAACCCTAACATCAAGAGAGGACCCTAAGTCTAATGAATATAAACACCAAGTTCTTACGAGGACCAAGAGGCACTCAACGACCTCAAAACCCTTGTTTCTAGCCAAAGAGACAACACAAGTATCCCTCTACTTGTGAGATAATAGGGGCGGCTTCTATGAGTGGAAGAGAGAGGATAAGGATTAGTGTTTTTAGGTTACAAAAATCAGCATTCAAAAACTAAGGAATAACTCTCTAACATGTCCTATTTATACTACAAACAAAAGGGGTAAAATGACCCATCCGCCCTTGCTTCTTGTGCCAACCTTGGAGAGTAGTTTATTACACATTAGGACCTCTCTTCACACATAAAAATGTTTAGGTCCTTGGTTGGTTCAATCACCAACTCACACACGGCCATTTGCATGAACAAAGCTTGGAGTTTTTGTAATTCCCGAGCTTGGCTTCATGTGAAAGGCCGTGTACCTGTGGAGGCTGCCCTAACCGTATCAATTTTTGTCTACTCCCGCAATGAGCATGACCATGTAAACTATCTCAGAATAGTGTTACAGACCCTTAGAGCCCATCAGTTGTCTGCTAAATTTTATAAATATGAATTTTAGCTTAGGTCTGTAGCTTTCCTTGGTCATATCGTTTCCAGTGATAGCATTAGAGTTGATCCTTATAAGACCAAAGTAGTGAGAAACTATCCCAGAACTATCTCTCCATCAGAATATCAGGAGTTTCTTGGGCTTGGCCAGCTATGATACGGGACAAATGGCCATCTTATCTTTTGATGACATCTTTGGAGGCCAACACATAGAGGCTCAAGACTTGGTCACCTCGAGAATACAAGAACATGCATGGAGGACCCGTTTTGAGCGTAACTTAAAGCAATCTCGCGTATGGAAGATTGCTTGGAGCATTTAAGAGTGAGGACTCACGGTTTTGGACCTTAATTAAGGGCATTTTGGACATTACACATGGTGTATTTACACACCATGGCCGCACCTATCATTAAGGGCAAAGTGGTCTTTTTGTCTTCTTTTGTATTACACTATAAATAGGTCATTTTAGCTCATTTCTTGACAGATTTTGAAGGATGAAGAATTGAAAAACATATTTTCTCTCTTTTGAGAGTGTAACACCCTTAGTTGTAGGGCTTGGAAAAGCCATCCTTAGCATAGGGCTTGGAAAAGCCAATATTGATCTTTGCTTGGAAACGGTAGATCTTGAGCTGAGTTCGTTCCCTTGGTGGTCACCGTAAGAGTGTGGTTTTGATTGTTACATTCATTAGGGGTTAGTGTTGAAATACACTTGGTTCTTAATCTTGTAATAATCTTGGTCTCACTATCTATCTTTATTTTCTTGCAAATCGTGTATGTGTTGTGTAGTGGACTGTTTTGGGGTCTTCGTTGAATCCAAAACTTGTATTATTGTTGTTCATCTTGTTCATCACGTTTCATAGCTGTTTTGGTGTTAATATACACTCTTGTATCTTGTATTCTTGTTGTTAGTAGCGAATCCGAGTGTGGTCTCCATCTTGATCCTCGAATCCTTAAGATTAGTGGACTGATTTGGTGTTTGTTTTGTGTTCCCTTCTCTTTCCCGTATCATTTGGTATCAAAGCATGGCTTGATCTTGTTCCTACAAGATCAATCTTGGGCTTGAGACTTGAAAACTACAAAAAAAAAAAAAAAAAACTGAAATCTGGAAATTCCAGAAAATAGCAATCTGTCCACTTTGTGTTCTTGGCCGAAAATTGTGTTCTTGTTGTCTCTTGGCCGAGATTTTTATTTGTCTTTGTTGTCTCTAGGTGTTAGTTTTGTTCCTCACTAACACATTGAGTCTATATCTTGATTTGAGCTTGTATTTTGAAGTTGTTATTGTGAACATAAGCTTGGCCCATTATTGTTGAACATTGTTGTGGTAGACATTGTTGTTGAGAAACCTGATTGGCCGTGTATTTGGTTGTTGTTGTTGTTGAAAGGAGTGTTGTTGTTATTCTTGGTGAATATTGTTGTTCTTGAAGTTCTTCACAACCTTCATCTCTTGTTAAAACCGAAGACACAACACTAAAGAGACTTGGTTGTTTGTTGTTGTGGATTGGAGTTGGCCGTTGGAATTGTTGGTGTTCTTGAAGAAGTTGTTGTTGTGTTCTTGAAGGTTGTTGTGGTGTTCATCTAGTTCTTCATCTTTTCTTACAACTTAAGACAATCAAAAGGGCAATATAGATTCAAAAAGGTGAAGATGAAAAGATGTAAAGCTTGTTGTGAGAAACCTTGAACCCAACACTTCCTAGATTAGACTTCTACTTTTTCAGCTTTCCCTCATTTCAAAGACCTTGTTTTGTGGGACTACTTTTTCTTGTATCAAGAACTTTGTTTTGTGGGACTACTTTTTCTTGTTTCAAGAACTTTGTTTTGTGGGACAAACCACTTTTTTCTTGTTTCAAGAACCTTGTGTTGTGGGACAAGTACTTTTTCTTATTTCAAGAACCTTGTGTTATGGGACAAGTACTTTTTCTTATTTCAAGAACCTAGTGATGTGGGACAAGGTACTTTTCTTATTTCAAGATTTATGTTTTCCCTCCAAAGACAAATTGTTATCCTTTCCAAATTATGTATAGATTTAAATTTCAGAATTGGTGCTTAAATTGAGTGGGACCAAAACCAATTGCATGCTGCCACGTCATCCATCTGCTACTGTTCATGTCATTAATAAGCTCAAATTTCAGATTTTAGTAGTTTCCTTTTGTTGTTCCTTAGTTTCAATTTTATTGCTTCCAATTAATTAACAACTAGTAATCACCTACTTAGTTGTAGATTAATTGTTGAATCCGTTTCTTTCGTGTCTTCGTTATTTGTGAGCTTTTCTCATTTTTAATTAGTTGTAACTTCTTTATTTCAAGTTCGTAAGGAAATTTTAGTTTGTGTCTTGAGTCGATCAAACAAGAATCTATTCCGGCCACCAAGTAGAATTGACATCCTATTGACTACCGGAGTATAAGCAGCTTTCAATATTCGCCGCTCCAATTGTGAGAATCACAAAGGTGAGTGTATACAAGTGTTGGTGAGGAGCTTTACTACTAATCTT
This sequence comes from Capsicum baccatum var. pendulum, assembly GCA_030864225.1. NCBI lineage: Eukaryota > Viridiplantae > Streptophyta > Magnoliopsida > Solanales > Solanaceae > Capsicum > Capsicum baccatum. The sequence continues at coordinate 156,457,416 of CM061559.1, forward strand.
GTTTGTTCATTTTGTAGGTTTAAAGGGTGATATAAGAGGAACATGACTTTGATAGCCAGGGATTATTGTGACTACAATATGGGAGACTATGATTGTAGTGAGGGTTTTTATGGCTACGACGTTGAGGAAGATTACGGAGGCTATGAAAATAGCCATGGTCAAAACATAGGCAGATTTGAAAATTACTGTTTTGAGGAAGAAAATGAGGTGAATGAAGTGCCTAGTGCTTATGGTGACTTTGGAGATGATGTAGGACCTCGTGATGGATCTTATGATGAAGTTGGGACATGTGAGGAGTCTTGCACTCCCCACTCCGAACCTAGATTTGGTGTTAGGTATAACCCTGTCATTCGTAAACCTTATGAGAGCTATGATGAGAGTACACGTGAGGAGTGTGAAGATTCATATTCTCCACCTTGTAGTACTTCTTATCAAGGTCGATATAGTGTGAATGGTTATACTAGCTATAGTGTAGGTTGTCCAATGGGAAGAAGAGGATATACATCTCCAAAATCGAGGGGTACTCATGTGCTTTACAATGTTGATCCGAGAAGGAGTGTACACTCCGGAAAGGTGACCATTTGTGGGATACCGGGCTGCCTCGTTGTGTTAAATGATAGGTACTATAGAAACTACATTGTTCCATCCATGGTTGATTACTTGGGGTTATTTTGTGAGCCTTTACTTGTTCCATACTTCTTGGACAGGTTTAAGGTTACCGAGAGGGTAAAAGTTGTCTTCTCCCAATTTAATTACCATGAGGAGGTGTGGTGTGATGTTTTTCCCATAACCTATGGTCATGTGAGCTTAGGCGCCGATTGGTTTGCACAACATAAAGTTCCAAATATGCAAAATTGGCCTAATATTGTAAGAGACCGATGGGGAAATTGCCTCGAGACGTACATTCTGCCCGGGCCGCAAAAAGAAGTTCCTACCTACTCCAATTCGAATTATTATGAGAGACAAAAGATTGAGAGGAGTAAGGGAGTGAAAGATGGTAATCCGAGAGTGGAAAAAGGAGAGGTTGTGTGGACCAAAGTAAGAGGATTACCACCAAACCATGCTAACATTGTTTGTCCTTCTATTTCTAAGGACATTTGTGTAGGTAGCAACATGGAAAGCGAAGAAGAACAATGCCAAAAGAAAGTTGCTGCCCAAACTTTTGGAGGACCTTCACACCATGACAAAGAAGAATCTACTCAAGGACTTCAAGGTAAAATGGCAAACTCTTACACTTTTGTACATATGAATGATAATTGTGTGGCTAGTAGCCCATTGAGTGTGAGTTGTAGCTTGCCTATATGTGAGTGTATTATTTCTTTGCCACTTGATGATGATGTACATGTTGTGAGTGTGGATACACTAGTTGATCCTATTGATGACCGAATAGACTCTTCTTGTAAAATCGATTTATGTCCACCTAGTGTTGAAACCATTATGTTGAATGAAAGTACATTATCTTCTGAAATTTGTGTTGATAAACTTATGTGTGAAAATTACCCACCACTTGAGGATGTGTATGATGTAATTAATGAACCTCAAGTGTGTGATGATGTTGAAAATGTTGATCAAAGTGAGAATGAACCCGAGAGCTCTTCTTGGGGTAATATTGTGTTTGAAACATCCTTGAAACTTGATATTGATCATTTAGAGAGTGAGGAACTTGCTTGTTCCAAATCTGTCCGTGAGGTAGATCACACTCTTTTTAGGTACAATGTCTTGTTTGAAGATGATTTAAACACTTCTAATGAACCTAGTGGTGAAAATGATGGTATAGCTTGCCTTGGGAGCTATAGCCTATATGCTAACCCACTATGGTGTGACAATATTCCTCCTAAAGAGGGAAATCTCTTCTTGGAAGATGAGAGTCCTCTTAAGGGTAAGGAATGTGTAGTTGCGAAAGCTACTTCTTCTTCTACTTTGTGTGATTTCATTGTTGAGAGTACTCATGGTGATTATTGGGAAACTAGTAGTGAGTACACACATGAGAGCACCTTAGTAGAAGTCGATTTGAGTGATACTTTTCTCTACTCTCTATTTGCTTTGGATCATATGTATGTTATTGTAGAGAGTATGTCATTTAGTTTGGGTGTAGACCACGGGAAAGGGAAGTGTTGTCGAGACCCGTGTCTATGGCCACTTTTCCCATTTGAACTCGGTGCCAAATTTAGAAATGGTGATGTTGGTGCACCAAACTTGTTGCTTGGTATACATGACAAGCAAAGTGTTACTCTTGATGTATCCTATAACCAAATCCTTTGTACATCTTTTATTGAGTTTTTAATATTCCTTGCAAAGGATTCTTGGTTATATTGCAAATATGTGCAATCTTGGCATGTTGAGATGATTTGTTATGCTAACCCTAACCCTCATGCCATGAGGAGTTTGTATTTGTTTGTCCTCTCTTCGGTTTTGCAAGGTTTGGATTCGAGGTCGAATCCTTTTCAAGAAGGGGAGGATGATACGGGACAAATGGCCATCTTATCTTTTGATGACATCTTTGGAGGCCAACACATAGAGGCTCAAGACTTGGTCACCTCGAGAATACAAGAACATGCATGGAGGACCCGTTTTGAGCGTAACTTAAAGCAATCTCGCGTATGGAAGATTGCTTGGAGCATTTAAGAGTGAGGACTCACGGTTTTGGACCTTAATTAAGGGCATTTTGGACATTACACATGGTGTATTTACACACCATGGCCGCACCTATCATTAAGGGCAAAGTGGTCTTTTTGTCTTCTTTTGTATTACACTATAAATAGGTCATTTTAGCTCATTTCTTGACAGATTTTGAAGGATGAAGAATTGAAAAACATATTTTCTCTCTTTTGAGAGTGTAACACCCTTAGTTGTAGGGCTTGGAAAAGCCATCCTTAGCATAGGGCTTGGAAAAGCCAATATTGATCTTTGCTTGGAAACGGTAGATCTTGAGCTGAGTTCGTTCCCTTGGTGGTCACCGTAAGAGTGTGGTTTTGATTGTTACATTCATTAGGGGTTAGTGTTGAAATACACTTGGTTCTTAATCTTGTAATAATCTTGGTCTCACTATCTATCTTTATTTTCTTGCAAATCGTGTATGTGTTGTGTAGTGGACTGTTTTGGGGTCTTCGTTGAATCCAAAACTTGTATTATTGTTGTTCATCTTGTTCATCACGTTTCATAGCTGTTTTGGTGTTAATATACACTCTTGTATCTTGTATTCTTGTTGTTAGTAGCGAATCCGAGTGTGGTCTCCATCTTGATCCTCGAATCCTTAAGATTAGTGGACTGATTTGGTGTTTGTTTTGTGTTCCCTTCTCTTTCCCGTATCAAGCTATTACCAGCGGTTTGTTGAAGGATTTTTATCTATTACATCCCCTATGTCTAGACTGACTCAGAAGAAAGTCAAATTCCAGTGGTCAGATTCTCGTGAAAAGAGTTTTTCAGGAGTTGAAGACTTGACTCACTACAGCTTCAGTTTTGACTCTACCAATTGGTTCAAGCGGGTTAGTGGTATATTATAATGCTTCCAGAGTGGGTTTGGGGTGTGTTTCGATACAGAGATGTAAGGTTGTAGCCTATGCCTCTAGACAACTTAAATCCCATAAAAAGAACTACCCCACTCATGATCTTGAGGCAGCAGTTGTAATGTTTGCCTTAAAAATTTGGAGGCACTACCTGTATGGGGTGCATGTTGATGTGTTCACAGACCATAAGAGCCTACAATATGAGTTTTCTAAAAAAAAACTGAATCTGCATTAGAGGAGATGGTTAGAGTTGTTGAAAGATTATGACATGAGTGTTCTGCATCATCCGAGCAAGGCCAACGTAGTGGCGGATACCCTCAGTAGGATGTCTATGGGTAGTGTTACTCATGTGAAAGATGGTAAGAAGAAGTTAGTTCAGGAAGTCCATCATCTTACCTAACTAGGTGTCCGCTTAGTCGATTCAGCAAAAGGTAGTGTATGGGTTTAGAACAGCTTAGAATCATCTCTGGTTTTCAAAGTGAAGGAGAAGTAGGACAGAGATCCCAGTTTAGCTAAGTTAAAAGAAGTAGTCAGCACTACAAGAAAAACAACCTATAAGTAAGGGAAATATGGTCCCAGAAGGTCCAAATCTTGTCCCAATTGGCCTTTTAGGACTAGAAAAATTTGGTCGCGTCCGTCCTAACAGGATCCACCACTAAAGGTCATTAGCTACGAGTCCAATAAATCCGTCCTTAAAACTATTTTGCGATGGGAAAAAAGCTGGTCGTAATTGCCTTTTAGCGACGGTATATCTTGTCCCAATTGACTAACTACCCTCTCTTAATTATTCTTTTGGATGAGCAATCTCGTCCCAAATAGGCTAACTACCTCATCATAATTATCTTTTAGCGATGACATATCTTGTCTCAAATAGACTAACTACATCATTGTAATTATCTTTTCGTGACGGTATTCCTCATCCCGAATAGATTAACTACATGGTCATAATTATCTTTTAGCGATGGTATATCTTGTCTCAAATAGACTAACTACCTTATTGTAATTATCTTTTCTCGACGGGGTTTCTCATCCCAAATAGACTAACTACGTGGTCATATTTATCCTTTAGCGATGAGTAAAATTCTTTTCCTAGATCAACATTTAAGGATGATTAACACCATGGTCCTAGATCAACCTTTAAAGATGAGCCACATTCTAGTCGTAGATCAATCATTAAGGACGAGCAACATCTTATCCTAGATAAATATTTAAAGACGAGCAATATTTCTAGTCTCCAATTGATTGGAAATGAGCCTAATATAACAAAATAATAAATTGCATCAAATAAATACCAAATTGCTATCGAGAATCTCGATACAAAAACATGATATAAGAGACCAAAAAACTAAGTTAACATCCCATGATATTAGTTTCAATATTTATTTCACAAAAAACATAGTTACCATCCCAATCGTTCTAGAGTGTGTTATCAAATTTTCCATAATATTTGAATACACAGCAAAACATAATCAAGTAACTCCTATTTCTACTATTTAAGTCATCAACTTTCAGTTCAAATTGCCAGCTTTCATCGCAGGGCCAAAAAATAATCAAGTCCTTAACTTTCAGTTCCTACTGTTTCACCTAAATCAAGTAACTCCTGCAACAGTGAAGCAAAAATTTAGTACATCGCTTCACCTCATATGCTCGACATAAATCAAGTAAGTGAATATATCAAAGTATCAAATTCAATTTTTAAACACTTAAGTGTAGAGATGAAGTAACAAGTATCACCCAATATGTACATCATATCTTCACACTAAGCATAATCAAATACTTCAACAGTTAATAAGAGAATGAGTACAAGAGTATACATTTATCTATTCTACTTCAATAAGAACAAAAACTAGAGTCAGAGAAAGAAAATAGGCAAAGAAAGGTAAATGACCAGTGGAAGACTCAAAAGAGAAGGAAAAGAAAAAACCACCAGCAAAAATAAAAAAAACTACAGCAATACTAGCAAAAACCATATAAATTCAAAGGTCCACAAGCTTCTCGGAATGCAGATGTGTGTGCTCAGAAACAATAAGAAGAAGTTGGATTTGAGAACCATGGGTATTCTTTCTCCCCAACCCAGTGATCCTAATGGTTGTGTGACTAGTTTTGTGTATGAATCTGATGATGGTGTGGCTGGTTTTGTGCGAGAATTTGGTGGTGTTGATTATAACGCTAAGAATTTAATTTAGAGTTTAAGATTTTATGGTGATTCAACTTAAAAGACATAAAGATGGTCTTGTAATTCTTTTTCTTGTAGGATCAATATGATGCTAGTTTGGAAGAAGCTATTGACCAACCTTTGATGATCCTATGACTTTAAACTCAAACCTCAAAGAGCTAGTTCATCTAGTTCCTAAAGTTGAAATTAGTTGACAAGGCTGCTTATACCTAGTTCTATTTGATTACCAAATATCAGAAAAAGCTAACCAAGGAACACAAGTTTGATAATATCTGTCTGTATAGTAGAGTGTAATGGTAAGACTACTGCAAACTTCTAGGGAAATAAAAAATAACAAGAGTTACTAATAGTACCAGTTTCATCATTTCTTAAGACAGGAAAAAGAAAAATGAAATTATAGAAAGAATGGATCAATTTTTATTCCAAATTACTCACAACTAGAGGAATAATAGACAAGAAAGTTTTAAATGGAATATAAATCCACTTACATATATCCCTGTCTGTAGCAACACTGGCAACTCTAGAAAATGTACCACACGAAAAGAAAAGAGTTTTAATACCTGTATAGTAAATCTACCATTAACTGGGATAATCTGGATATAATCCCAAAATAATGAAACATATAATTTTGTAATTTCAAGAAAGCTCTCATTTGGTGTCATAACAAATCATCCTCCCTTCATGACCACATTCATATGAAAACATATAAGTCATGCATCTAACTAATTTAAGTATTGTAACTGAAAGCAAAGGTTATTAGACATGGAATGACAGACACGTACACCAAATTTAGGATGCAATATCTGTTCTCTCTGATCTTCAGATGAAAACATTATTTGTGAAGTGTGTCTTAACTAACTAAATGATTATCATGCATTAAAATATGCCAAATATCTACATTCCAAAGTCAAAGCTAGTAATTTTGGTAGGAAAAAAAGGAATAAGAGCAATTACTTGGACCCCTACTTAGGGTGACTTAGATAATCAAAGTGGCACTAAGACAAGGTAGACATAATTTATTTTTTTGAGGTTAGAAAGGAAAACTGGAAAGTCACCATGTCAAATGTTGCACTTAAATAGTAGTAGAAATAGTCTATGCAAGGGTAGAGGTCACTTAAGGATCATATGCTTATCATTCTTTCTACGTTTGTAATAAACACCAAATTCAATTTACTATACCCTGAAATAGGGAAAACTCTATCTGTATCCTCATGTTCCTTCAGTTCAAGTAAGATTTAACAACTACTTCCAATACATAAGTTTGACAACCTTGTGTCCTGTCATATTACTACCTATAAAGCAATAAAGCTAGATAGATATCTGTACTATAAAGCAGCACTAAAATGTCAAGTTTATCATGAATAGGTTGTGTTGAATAAGCAAGATAGGCTTATAAAGAGGTAAAACAAAGAGAATAACAAGACATTATTCTATAGTAGTGTGGTGCATCATTTTAAAAAAATGTACCGTGGTGTAGAGTTATAGTAGCATCTTTGTTGGCCTGTGTTATAGATGGAACAGGAGAACCTAACATAAAAATATTGCCTATTAAATGGGAGAGCTAGGTGTTTTGGTACCATTTTATATTAACATTTTTTTAAAAAAAATTGATGCACCTACAAGAATATGGTTGTTGCAGTAAAGAAGCTATGGAAACATTCAACACTAGAATATGTACAACTATGGTTTTTCCAAAATTGGGTCAATGAGACTTGTATATACAGATCAACAACGTACTCTTTGTCTGGATTTCACTAAAATAGTATCAAGAAGGATTCCTATATTATTACTCAATGCAGGACCAATAAAATTAACATAGCCAACTTACCAAATATAAAGCAGTTGGATCTTCATCATCTCTATCTATATCTATCATTGGTAATGCATGGGATAATTGTGGGCAGAGTGGTGAAGGGATACAAAGAATATCATTTAAGTATAAGATGTACGCAGACTTCTGAAAAAGTAAAGTTATTCTGAAAAAAAATGACAGCAAATATCAAGATACGAAGCAAAAAATAAACACTATTGCAGGCACTTTATTTCTTCTTAGTTTTTCTCCATTCAAGGAACTTTGCTTTTCTATGTTTAACAACTTACAATATTTTAATGCACAAAAAATAAAGGTAATCTGGTTGCTCAAACACCTTTACGAAGGTAAATCTCTTTCTTCCCATTTAAAAGATAAGATATGGTTCTTGATAGGACTAGCTCCCCTAACAAGTGCAACCTATATTTCTCACTCTGTACAAATGATTTTGCTATCCGAGTTTTGTTATCAACTCTTAATATAAAGAGAGATGCCCCAATATCAGTATTCAAACACCAGGGGAGTGAAAAACAACTAAGAGAACACTCTATAACCAACAGAGATTTACTAAAGCGGTGTTCTTGAAAGTTTTTCCTTACATCTGTTTTAGCTTAGAACAAGTTCACTAAACAATATTTCTGTACACCGACTTCATATACCAAATAAAATTTAATTCTTTCTTAAAACATAAAATTATACCCTTAATGAAATGAGGAGAATTGGAATGACAAAAAAGAGATAAAGGCGACAATAAAACCACACTATGAACCTCATACCTCTCTTTATAGAACCTCTTCTAGCTCCTACTTATCATCAGGAGTAATATCTTTGGCATACAACTGCGTCAGATAATCACAAATCTTGGGTAGCAAGTGGGAAATCAAAATCTAATCTTGTCCAGTTAAGAATAAGTAAATTGGGGAGAAAAAAGTGTTGCTCTCAAGATGAAAAGATAGATGAACTAAACAAAAAGTAATGTCTTCTTTCCTTTCCTCTTCTTTTAACATCTTCAGATATAGAGTTATAGTTAGGTAACCTACACAAAGTATGCAACTTATGCCAGCGCTGCCCCACAAACAGATTGAGTAGGTCATACTTCTATTCAACACTCATTTTTAGTTAACTTCAGCAATTACCTTGCACTTTTTTGAAGTAAAGACCTACGAATAGATTGAGTAGGATGTATTGTTTGCACCAAATCCTTGATCTGATTATTCAAAGCATTAAAAACTTCTTCGGGTGATTTGTTTAGCTGCCCAATGAGCTTTCTAAGGGTCTCTTCAATGTCTGATTCATTTGATGCAGAACCCTCATCCAAAAAATCATGCTTTTATAGCTTACTTCTTTGCCTATAAGCTATCTTAACCACTTTGGCAAGGTTTGCCAAGTTAAGCATGTTAGAAAAGGCTTTGGTGACAATGATGGAATCCCCAGCATCCAAACTAGTAAGCATACTCCCAAGCTTTTCGTACTTCTGTGGGTTGTGCTTCCCTTCATATTCAACAGAAAGTTCATAACAGTCTTGAACCTAGCACAATGTAGCACCATAGTAAGTTCCTTCCACTTTTACAAAAAATTGCTAATATTTTGTAATGATTAAGACCACAGTACCTATAATTTCCCATGTTCTCACAAAGATAGAAACATCATGAAACAATCAAAAATCAAACTTTGACTCTCATTTATCCCAGCTAAACAATCTTTGATAAAGGAAAACATTAAAGGATATGTAAGTACTACCCAGGGACAAAAGTTAAAACTAATTTGATAAAAGAGCAGACAGTGCCAAATGAGAACATAATAGATAAGATACAAGCTTGATAGAAGTAAATATTTTCTGCTTTTCATGAGTTTGAGCTAAATTAGTCCCTAATTCAAGGACTAATAAAGACTTCTCCTTAATGAGTAAGGAGAATTTCATTTCAACATCATTGAAATAAATCAAAATTACATAACTATACATCTTAGTCAACCAAAAAGAAGCTCCATCACCCTCAGTAATCCATTCCCCCTCCCCCTTTTATTGGTTGTATGCAGATCACTCAATTCAAAACTTTATATATAATTTGATGTAAGGAGTTCAACAAAATTTTAACAATAAAGAAAAATAAGAATACAAAAGTACGTATAGTGGACACTTGTCTAATGCATTCACACAAGAAACTATGAATAAAGTACAAATCTCTACTTACACTGCATAAACAATTAAAGAATTACAGTAAATGTCTTGAACAGAAATTGATAAACACAAACTTCAAATAAGTACTAACAAAATAAACCAAAAAGTATAATTGACGCAACACGTTGACATCATAAATTATGAAGAAATTACCTATTTTTTTTAACTAATCCACATAAACATCAACACAAACACATTAAAGGAGTTGAATCAAACAAGCAATGCAAACAAAATTGAGAAAGCACACAAATTAGGGAACCAAATAAACGAAATTGAAAATAGAGATTTAGAAAATCACACCTAATTATCTATAATGGAAGCTGCGTTATTAAATTAAGAAAAACTACTGGTTACTCCAAAAGGCAAATAAAGAAAACCTTTAACAAAACTGAGAAAGAACAATTACAGGCTCTTGCTAAAGAGGCGGTGGAAAATGGAGAATTGAGAAAACCCACGCTATTTGTGGAAACATTAGGGTACATCAAAGAATATGGAACGTTTTTGTATTTTCAATTAAGAGAAAAAAAATTTCTTTTAATCTTTAAAAACATGTCCATTTTGGCGCAAGCCTAATTAATTTTTTTAATTAAAATTTTTAGACTCTCGTTCAAGGCTCAAATTATCAATAGGGACCAGTTAAATTTTTTTAGGACCATATTTTATACCTTCACAATAAAATACACAATTAGGGACTAGAATATAATCTCGTCCCAATATATATACTTTTAGAGACAAAATTATTAACTTATCCCTAAATGTTAGTCTTAAATAGACCTTTTTGTTGTAGTGTAGAGATAAAAAAGTAGATGTTTTCTCCCAAGGGGGAGATGGTGTGTTGCATTGACAGGGTCGATTATGTGTGCCAGGTGTAGATGACTTGAGGCAGTGGATTCTTATAGAAGTGCATGGTGCACGCTACTCGATTCATCCAGGGGCCACCAAGATGTATCATGACTTGTGGGAGGTCTATTTATAGAGTGGGATGAAGAGAGATATTGCAAAGTTTGTAGCTAAGTGCTCGATATGTCAATAGGTTAAGATCGAGCATCAGAAGCCTAGTGGGCTTATGCAGAAGTTTAGTATTCCCACTTGGAAGTAGGAGGGGGTGAATATAGATTTTGTGATGGGTTTACCCCATACTCATCGTTAGCATGATTTGGTTTGGGTCATTATGGATAGGATGACCAAATCAGCTTATTTCTTACCAGTCCATACTTTCTATTCAGCTGAGGATTATGCCAAGCTCTATGTTAGAGAGTTGGTCATATTGGATGGAGTTCCATTGTCATCATCTCAAATAGAGGTACGCAGTTCACCTCTCATTTCTGGAAAGCTTTCTAAAAAGGTATAGGTACCCAAGTTCACCTCAATACAACCTTCTACCCTCAGACAGATGGTCAAGCAGAAAGGACCAGTCAGACTTTGGAAGATATATTAAGAGCATGTGCCATTGACTTTAAGGGTCATTGGGATGACCACTAGCCTTTGATCGAGTTTGCATATAATAACAGTTACCATTCAAGCATTTAGATGGCTCCATTTGAGGTGCTCTATGGGAGGAGATGCACATTTCCTATTAGTTGGTTTGAAGTGGGTGAGGCCATATTAGTAGGGCCTGACTTGGTATTTGATACCTTAAAAAGTTTAGTTGATTAGGGAAAGGGTTAAGATAGCTCAAAACCGGTAGAAATCGTACGCAGATGTGCGAAGGAAGGATCTCATGTTTGAGATTAGGGATTTTGTGTATTTTAAAATCTCTCCTATGAAAGGAGTGAAGAGGTTTGGAAAAAAAGGGAAGCTTAGTCCCCGGTATGTTGATCCTTACTGAATTCTCAACTTATGAGCTTGAGTTGCCTTCAGATTTAGCTTTAGTCCATCCAGTGTTTCATGTCTCTGTGATAAAGAAATCCAGCAGACATAGTCCCTATAAAGGGCAAAGATATTCAGAACAACCTCTCTTATGAAGAGATCCCAGTCAAAATCCTTGATCGTCAGATTCGCAGACTGAGAAACAAAAAAGTACCTCTAGTCAAAGTTCCTTGGAGGAATCAGTTTGTTGAGGGGGCTACTTGGGAAGAAGAAGCAGATATGCAGACCAAGTATCCTCACCTCTTCTCTGCAAACTCCGATTCAGCTCAAGCTAATAGTTTTTCTTAAATTTACTTAGTTCCATAGTCATATTTCTGTATGAGTTAGTTATCAGTTCAGTTGCATATCATTCTCATATCACTATACCCTCACAAAATAGCTCATTCATATGTTATGTCCTTAGAATTTAGTCATGTTTCAGTAATGCATGTTCAGTATTAAATTCAGTGTATTAGTAGTTTCAGTCATGAAATCATGCTTAAGTTATGCATGCTCAGTAAGAAAGTTCAGTATATCAGTATTCTCAGCTTAGTCAATCTTATTCGAGGTCAAATTTCCAAAAGGGAAGATATTGTAAGACCCCAGCTTGATAAAGGGCCCCATACTGAGAAATTTCAGCTAAGTGTTTACACTTGGAATTATTTTTGTCCTTATAAGTTGGTGATCCTATTTTCCAACCCTGAAGATCTTAAAGTATAAATTTTTAGGTTGATTCATGATCAGGTATGTTAGTAGGTGTTCTTAGATAAGTTTTAGATTTTTTAAACATCGTTTGAATCATGATTGGAAGTCCAAACCAGTGGATCAATGCGATCTCGACGTGCCGCATCGCCTATCACATTTATAAATCTTTTTCCCAGCTCTCAATGCCAATTTCTAGTGAGCCAATGTAGACTCAGTGTGGCACATCGACCATTACGTCAACCCCATAAACACGACGCATCACTGGACCCATTTTTTGTCATTGAAACTCTGCATCCATGAGAGTATTTGGGTCATTTTCCCACCCCTATTCAGCCCTAACAACACGAAATTAATCACTCATAGGGCAAAAACATTCATTATTTCTCTCAAATTACTCAATAATAAAACCCTAGGAGATCTAATTTCAATTCAAGATTTAAGAAATTCACCATCAACCTTCATTAATTTAAGTATCAAGTGTAATACCCCGAGAAATTTTTCATTGAAATTTTATGCATAAACGTGTTGGGTTCTATCTTCTAGAATAAATTATAATTTTTTCATGTGAAATGTCTTAGATTACGACCCACCACTGCGTAGAGTATCAAATAAGCTTTCCAACTATATGTGGATCATCCAAAATGGACACCCGAGCGACGAGTTATGAACATTCCGATTGAACCATAAATAGTAGTGAACAGTAAAACGTGCAGGAAAAAGTACTGAAGCCTGGCGTATTTTTACTCCAACTTTAAACGATCATAACTCCTTGTACATAATTATCTGGATGATCTATATATATCAACAAAAAGCTCTGCGAGTCCTCTTTCTAATGAAATTGGTTTCATCCAATGTCTATCGGAGCAAAAAGTTATGGTCGATCTACTTTAGCCTATCAAAAGTAATTTTTGGGTCAACTTAAAATAATCATAACTCATCGTACAGAATGATCTGGGTGAGATACTATATATCAACAAAAAGATATGAGAGTCTTCTTTCTAATGAAATTGGTTTCAGCCAATTTCGATATCGGAGTAAAACGTTATGGTTGATCTACTTCAGACTATCAAAACAGTCCACCAAAGGACAGATTCGAAAATTATTTGATTTTTAGGGGCGTTTTGTTCATTTCCCCTCACCCAAAATCTGTCCAAACCCTATATTAAAGCCTATTAGAAGCATTATATATTATATTTCATCAAATTCCCTCAAAAAGAAAACCCTAAGCTCCTACATCCAACTTCAAGAACCTCCAAAGTTCACCATTAATTCTGCAAATTCATTCAAGATTCCAAGTTCCTAGTTCAAGAACTCCAAGAACCATCATTCAAAGGCACGATTAACATCTCAAAAATGAGTATCGATCTAAAGTTCATCATTCAAGGTATGTGGGGTTTTTTTAATAAGAACTCTCTTTTGTTCTTGTGCCCAAAAGTAATTTTCTTTACAAAGGCATGATTTTTATTTGATTTTTATGAATTTGAAGCATGAACCCATATCTTATGATGATTATTATGAAATCTTGATGTTTATGATTTTGAAAGATGAATTTACATGTGTGGAGATATAATGAATGGATCTTGAATGATATTTATCCTGATTTTGATATTTGGGTCGTGAATCCTCATTGGAAATTGTGTTTTTTTGAGAAAGTATGTGTTATAAGCATGTTGATGTTGAATATTTGAGATATTTTGAATGACTTGACCTTTTGATCTTAATGGAGTTGTTTTGAACTCGAGTGTGAAAGAATCCACAATGTGGTTGATTTTGATAGATGGGAAGCATGATGGCTCCCGATATATATTTATACATTACTGAAATTGTTTTATTGTGGATTGTCTTTGAAATGATCTGAGCTAAGTCTGGGAGAAATCTTTAGCACTGAGTGGGAGGTATAAAGCAACCTTACTTCCCTAGAACTACGTGCCCCCGTAGGAGTGAGCCTGAGGCTGATTTATATAGTGATCACTAGTTTGTGTGGATTTGATATCGATAGTCCTACTCTGATAGCAAGGATAGGATGGCTCTCCCAACGTGGGATGTACGTTGGACTCCATGTAGCTTACATGGTTTATGTCGGCTATAGGATCTCCCAGTGTGTGTGTGTTTCCTTGTGTCTATGGTGAATGGTGAAGTGATTTGAAAGTGGAATTGTGAAAGTTATTCTTTCAAAAGATTTAAATGATATTTACACTATGAGAATTGATATTCTTGATGAACTGAAAGTGATTGACAAATTATATGATGACTCACATGTGTTATTATACTTATTTCATCCTCTTATGATTATGATGATTTTCTTCGGGCTATGTGAGTCTTTCATACATCCTGCATATTTCTTATAAATATTTATGATGATAATGTTTATACAACTACATACACCCCCATATACTCGATTCCTTTCTATGGTACTGACCCACATCTTCGGATATGGGCTACAGTTTCTCGGAATGTAGTTTCAGGTGCTCAGTTCCAGGTTCGACAGTGATTTTTCGAGCACACTATTCTACATCCTCTGTTATGGTGAGTCCTCATGTTCCAAGGATGTGATATCTGATGTTGGTTTCACGGAATCATTTACATTTGATAATTGAGTATGAGTCAGTTGGGGCATGTCTCAATGGTTCGCTGGTTTTATTAATTTTCTTAAAGACTTGTCAGACTAGTATAGATGTTGGGAGTTGACTAATAAGTCGTATTTTGTTATCTTTCTGAAATTCTTTTATTCTTGGACAATGATTACTTTGTTGATATTTGAGGGTTATTTATGGAAATTCCGTTGATTTGTGTTGAACTAAATGAAAATGGATTAAAGGGTTAGCTTGGGGCTACTCGTAGCCCCAAGCACCGTGTGATGCTCCAGGACACATTTTTTGGGGCGTTACACCAGGGTATGTGAATGTTCATCCAAGGGTTTCCTTCCACCCTTTGAGTTCAAAAAACTCTTTTAAATTACAAGTTAAATGATTTCAAAGATTTCATGTTGGATTTGAATATAATCTTGATTATAATGTTAAATGGGTTTTCAATTCCATAATTTATCATAAGTTCCATGAAAACTAGTTAATTGTGGATTGAATTATGTGAACATCATTTTGAACTCTTGAATTACACGTTGAATGTAGTATCCATGATAGTATTACATGTTTATTGATATGTGAAATACCCATGCTCCCCAAGTGTTTGTCAAAATGCTTATGTGAATTGACTAGTGCAAGCATGACATATTATTATGTGATTTCGTTCATGCACAAACTCATGTATATCAAGTGTTTGACAAAAATGTCTAAATGAATGCATTATTAGTAAACAAGTACTATTATACTACTAAAGTCATGCAATATGTTACTTTTCATATTATTGAGTCTTGGGGGTATTCAGTACCCGAAAATCTAGCTATTTACCTAGAGCTATAGTAGTTACAGAATAGTCTCAGTAGTGTCTTGAATAGTAATATGTAGTAACCAGTCCCAATCTCGGTTCAGTAGTCAGTTTAGAACTTAGTAAAACCAGTTCAGTTTAGTTAGATAGTATGATTAATAACAATTCAGTCAAGCCTAGTATAGTTTAGAAAATAGTTCAGTGTCTATTCAGTTGGGGATAGGAATCAGTACTGAGTGAACCCAGGTATGGGGGTATTCCTGCCAGCATAGGGTTTGACCTTTTGTAGCTATCCCTGAGTTACAGAACTACGTAGCCAGTGTAGGTTGAGATATCTTCCTACCCGACTAAGGTTGATACATCTCACATGAGTTTTTTTACCAGTGAGGGTTGACAAAAGTGCTTCCTATCAGAGAGGGTTAACTAACAGCTTATCTTTACCCATGGTACGGTATTGACACCCTTCCAACTGAGGGTACAGATTGGACCCCAATATATTTGGAGAGGGGCATATCAGTTAGATAACTACCTTTCATAGATTTAGTTTCAGTCTCAATATAAAACTCATTCAACTTTCAGATTTAGGACTGTAAAAAACAGTCACCCAGCTCAGTATAGAACTCATTTGTTCTTCAAAATTAGGACTATCAGAAACAATCACTCAGTTATCAGTACTCCAGTATCAGTAAACTCAAATATCAGTTAATTAGTATTCAGAACTCAGTATCCAGTGTTAACTTGATCTCAGTTACAATTTATGTATTCATGAATATACTCTTATTCAGTTACGTCCATGTTACTTAGCTACTTGTTGTCCATGCATATGAACCCATGCAGATCAGCCTACCTCACTTAGCATACCAGTGTATTCAAAGTACTGACGCATACTTTTCTTTTGTGCTATGATGTCTTATATCATATTTAGAACATAGGCTCTTGACCGCACTTAGCAGCCCAGATTATCAGTAGCAAATTTAGTGGTGAGTCATCATAATTTGAAGATAATGTAATCTTTCAGTATTTCAATAGTTTAGCATATTCAATAGACTGAGTTAGTTAGGGACTTATCTCATCAACTCTATATTCAGACAGATAGAGGCTTTTAGTCTAGAGTATTTAAGATAGATATTAAGTTTTCAGTATTCATTTCTCAGTATTCAATATTTATTTTTAGTTGTGAACCTTATTGTGATTTCATCCTAATTTCCACATTTATTTTAGTATTATTAATATCGTGTGATTATTAAGTTCTCACAGCAGATATTAGTCATGGGTTAGCTTATGGTCCTTTGAGGTCGTAAACACCGTGTAGCATCTAGGGTATAGACTCGGGGCATTACAAACTTGGTATCAGAGGCTAAGGTTCAACAGAGTCCTAGGAAGTCCAAAAGCCGCGTCTAGTAGAGTCTTATACATGGGTGTATAGCGTGCCACACTTATGGACAAGAGGATATGAAACATTTTAGGAAAAGTTTCCCTTCTTTTAGTATTCATATTGCGCGAATGAACATGAGCTCAAGTCACACTTCCATTCTAATCATTTTCTTCCTTTCTATTACAAAACATGCCTCCCATGAAGAATGGAAGAAGAACAGGAAATCAGCCAGCCCCTCAGCCCGTTCAGGCAGATACTTTGGATGAGTATGTCTCCAAAGAGGAATTCAGGGCTGCATTTACTACTCTAGCTAATTTAGTAGTATACTAGAATGAATGCCCAGCTACCGTTCCGGCCAACCCAGTGGCCAATACTACTACAACCAAGATTTAGGACTTCACCCAAATAAACCCTCAATCATTTATTGGGTCTTAGTTAAATAAGGCCCCACAAGAGTTTCTTGATTATGTGCAGAAGGTTACAGATATTATGGGGATAACTATAAGTAAGTACTGAGTTGGCCGCATATCAGTTACAGGATATGGCTTACTCATAGTTCAAGTAGTGGAAGGCAGAGAGGGCTGCATAAGTAAGACCCATAGAATGGGAGAAGTTTGCCACTACTTTACTTGATAGGTTCTTCCTACTGAAGTTGAGGGAAGCTAAGGTTTTGGTGTTTATTAATCTGAAGCAGGTCAATATGATAGAGGAAAGGTATTCTCTTAAGTTTACTCAGTTAGATAGATATGCCCTTCACATGGTAGTAGATAGCATATCTAAGATGAGTAAGTTTGTTTTGGGTGTGTCTAACAGTGTGGTCAAGGAGTGCAGGACCACAATGCTGATTAAGGAGATAGACATATCCAGGCTCAAGTTCTATGCTCACTAAATAGAAAAGGCTAAGAATAAAGAGAAGGAGAGGAAGAATAAGAGAGCGAGAATAGGTAGCTTAAACTTCACTCAGCCTTAGTCAGAGGGTGGTAATTGTTCTTAGTTTTGCTCAAAATCTTTTGTTCTAGCTCTTTCCTTAGCCAGTGCTCCAATGCAAAAATTCAAAGATGGAAATTGAGATAGAGCATTAGGCCCTCAAACCTAAGGTAGTATTAGTAGTGCCCGAACAAATCCTCATTGCAGAGATGTGGCAAAAACCATCAGGGTGTCTGCAGAGCTAGCAGTGATGTGTGATTTGGATGTGGCAAGCCAGGCTATAGGATCAAAGAGTGTTGGGTTCTTAGAGTCAACATAATCGTCTCCCAACTCAGTCAGGTCACCCGAACTAGCAGAGTGCCACTTCTAGTACCACCAGTGGGCAATGCCCAAACAGACTTTATGCACTTCAGTCCTAGCAAGATCAGGAAAGTTCTCTTATTGTGGTCATTTGTATTGTTACAAGTTTATCATTTACATGTTTATGATTTCCTAGAACTAGGAGCGTTTTTGTCCACTGTAACTCCTTATATAGCCATTGACTTCAGAGTCAGTCCCAAAGTTCTAGCAGAGCCTTTCTCAGTTTCTACCCCGGTGGGTAAATCTATCATAGCCCAACGGTATACAAGAACTATCTGATTATGGTATCTTAGAAAGTTACTTTAGTAGACTTAGTAGAGCTAGAGATGATAGATTTTGATGTCATTCTCGACATGGATTGGTTTCATTCATGCTATGCTTCAGTTGACTGATGAAATAGAATTGTTAAATTTTAGTTTCTGAATAAACCTGTCCTAGAGTGGATGTGTAGTATTTCAGTAGTTAGGTGTTAGCTTTTTTCATACCTTAGGGAGAGGAAAATGATATCTAAGGGATGTGTCTATCATCTTGTTTGAGTTCAAGACTCTAGTTTAGAGACCCCTAATCTTGAATCAGTGTCAGTTGCATGTGAATTCCTAGATCTATTTCCCGAAGATCTTTCCAGAGTTCCTCCCGAGAGGGAAATTGACTTCAAAATAGACCTTCTTCCCAATACTCAACCTATCTCTATCCCACCATACAGAATGGCTCCAACAGAACTCAAATAATTAAATGAACAGTTGAAAGATCTCCTAGACAAGGGATTCATTAGACCTAGTGTATCCTCGTGGGGTGCACCAGTCCTATTCGTATGTAAGAAATACGGTTTTCCTAGAATACGTATAGACTTCTGTCAACTAAATAAATCCATGATCAAGAATAAGTATCCACTTCCCAGAATCGATGACTTATTTGACCAACTTTAGGGTGCCAGCTACTTTTCTAAGATAGACCTAAGGTCAGGCTATCATCAGCTAAGAGTTAGAAAATGTTACATTTCGAAGACAACTTTTAGAACTCGATATGGTCACTTCAAATTCCTAGTAATGTCTTTTGATCTTTCCAATGCCCTAACAGCTTTTATTGACTTGATGAATCGTGTGTTCAAGCAGTACTTTGATATGTCCATCATAGTCTTCATTGATGACATTTTTTTCTACTCCTACAGTGAGTGACCATGCAGACTTTCTCAGAACAGTGTTACAGACCCTCAGAGCCCATCAATTGTTTGCCAAATTTAGTAAATATGAATTTTGGCTTAGGTAAGTAGCTTTCCTTGGTCATATCATTTCCAGTGATGGCATAGAGTTGATCCTCAAAAGACTGAAGTAATGAGAAACTGGCCCAGACCTATCTCTCCATAAAATGTTAGGAGTTTCTTGGGGTTGGCTGGCTATTACCGACGGTTTGTTGAGATATTTTCATCTATTGCATCCCTGCAGCTCAAGTTTTGACTCTACCAGAAGTTTAGATGAGTTTGTGGTATATTGTGATACTTTTAGAGTGGGTTTGGGGTGTGTTTTGATGAAGAGAGGTAACGTTATAGCCTATGTCTCAAGACAGCTTAAACCCCATGAAAAGAACTACCTTACTCATAATCTTGAGCTAACAGCTATAGTGTTTGCCTTAAAAATTTAGAGGCACTACTTATATGGGGTGCATGTTGATATGTTCGCAGACCATAAGAGCCTAAAGTTTGTGTTTTCTCAGAAAGACCTGAATCTGCATTAGAGGAGGTGGTTAGAGTTGCTGAAAGACTATGACATGAGTGTTTTGTATCATTCAGGCAAGGCCAATGTAGTGGTGGATTCCCTAAGTAGGATGTCTATGGGTAGTGTTACTCATGTGGAGGATGGTAAGATAAAGTTTTTTTAGGAAGTCCATCAGTTTGCCTGACTAGGTATTCGCTTAGTCAATTTAGCAGAAGGTAGTGTGTGGGCTCAAAATAGATTAGAATCATCTCTGGTGTCTAAAGTGAAGGAGAAACAGGATAGAAATCTTAGTTTAGCTAAGTTAAAAGAGGCGACCAGAGATTAGAAAGTAGAGGTTTTCTCATAAGGGGGAGATGGTGTGTTGCGTTTCCAGGGTCAATTATGTGTGTCAGGTATCTCAGATAGAGGTATACAGTTCACCTCTAATTTCTAGAAAGCCTTCCAAAAGGGTCTAGGTACAAAATTTTACCTCAGTACAACCTTTCACCCTCAAATAGATGGTCCAGAATAAAGGACCATTTAGACTTTGAAAGATATGTTAATATCGTGTTCCATTGACTTTAAGGGTAGTTGGGATGACCACTTTTCTTTGATCGAGTTTGGGTATAATAGCAGTTACCATTCCAATATTCAGATAATTCCATTTAAGGTGCTCTATGAGTGGTGATGTAGATCTCCCATTAGTTGGATTGAAGTGGGTGAGGCCGCAGTAATAGGGCACTTGGTATTTGATACCTTAGAAAAAGTTTAGTTAATCAGGAAAAGGCTTAAGACAGCTCAGAGCCGACAGAAATTGTTTGCAGATGTGCGAAGAAAGGATCTCGAGTTTGAGATTGGAGATTTTATGTATTTGAAAATTTCTACTATGAAAGAAGTGAAGAGGTTTAGCAAGAAGAAAAAACTTAGTCCCCGTTATGTTAGTCCTTACCGAATTCTCAGCCATTTCGGAAAGGTAGCTTACGAGTTCGAGTTACGTTTAGATTTAGCTTGATGTCTCCTTTTTAAAAAAATACATAGGTAACCCAGTAGCCATAGTCCGATAGTGGGCATCGATGTTCAGAACAACCTCTCTTATGAAGAGATCCTAGTCTAAATCCTTGATTATCAGATTCGCAGACTGAGGAGCAAAGAAGTCCCTCTAGTCAAAGTTCCTTGGCGAAATTAGTCTGTTGAGGGAGCTACTTGGGAAGTAGAAACAGATATACAAACTAAGTATCCTCACCTCTTCTCCGCAAACTCAGATTCAGCTCAAGGTAAAAGTTTTCCTTGAATTTACATAGTTCTATATTCATATTTTTGGTATAAGTTAGAAATCAGTTCTGTTGCGTAGCATTCTCATATCACGTATACCCTCACAAAATAGCTCATTCATATGTCATGTCCTCAGAATTTAGTCATGTTTCAGTCATGCATGTTCAGTATAAAAATTTAGTGTATCAGTAGTTTCAGTCATGAAATTATGCTTTAGTTAAGTATGCTCAGCAAGCAAGTTCAGTATATCAGTATTCTCTTCTTTGTCAATCTCATTCAAGGACAGATGTTCCAAAGGGGGAGATATTGTAATACCCTACAAAATTATAAGCTTAACTCAACCCTTAGATGATAAGGGGTCCCATGCTGATAAATTTCAGCTAAGTGTTTACACTTAGAATTATTTTTAGCCTCATAAGTTGGTGATCCTATTTTCCAACCCTGAAGACCTTAGAGTGTTAATTTTTAGGTTGATCCATGATTGAGTATGTCAATAGGTATTTTCGGATAAGTTTTGGGTTTTGCAAACATCGTTTGAATAATATTTTGAAGTCCAAACCAGTGGATCAATGCGATCTTGATGTGCCGTGTCACCTCTCGCACTGATAAATATTTTTCCCAGCTCTCAGTGCTAATTTCCAGTTAGCCGATATGAACTCAATGCGGTGCATCGACCATATCATCGACCCTATCAACACAGTGCGTCGGGTTGCCCGTCACTAGATCTGTTTTTAGTCATTAAAACTCCACGTCCATGAGGGGATTTAGGTCATTTTCCCACCCCTATTCAGCCCCAACAATACTAAATTAATAACTCTAGGGCAAAACTATTCATTATTTCTCTCAAATTACTCAAGAACAAAATCCTTGGAGATCTTATTTCAATTCAAGCTTCAACAAATTCACCATGAACCTTCATTAACTTAAGCACCAAGGTATGCAAAGTGTTCTTCCAAGGGTTTCCCTCCACCCTTGGAGTTCAAGAAAATCTTTTAAATTACAAGTTAAATAATTTCATAGATTTCATGTTAGATTTAAATGCAATCTTGTTATGATGTTAAATGGGTTTTTAATTCCATGATTTATCACAAGTTCTATGAAAATTAGTTAATTGTGGATTGAATTATGTGAGCTTCATGTTGATCTCTTGAATTACAAATTGAATGTAGTATCCATGATAGTATTACATATTTATTGATATGTGAAATACCCATGCTCCCCAAGTGTTTGTCAAAATGCTTATGTGAATTGACTAGTGCAAGCATGAGATGTTATTATGTGATTTCATTCATCCACAAGCTCATGTATATCAAGTGTTTGACAAAAATGTATAAATGAATGCATTATTAGTAAGCAAGTAATATTATGCTACTAAAGTCCTGTAGTATGTTACTTTTCATATTGTCGAGTCTTGGGGGTATTCAGTACTAAAAAATCTAGCTATTTATTTACCTAGAGCTACAACAGTTACAGAACACTCTCAATAGTGTCTCAAATACTAATACTTAGTAATCATTCCCAGTCTTGGTTCAGTAGTCAAATCAGAACTCAGTGAACTCAGTTTAGTTCAATTCGATAGTATGATCAGTAACAGTTAAGTCAAGCCTAGTACAGTTTAGATATCAGTTCAGTTTCTATTCAATTGCGAGTAGGAATCAGGACCGAGCGAACCCAGGTATGGGGGCCTTCCTGCCAGCATGGGGTTGGACCCATAGTAGCAATCCCTGAGTTACAGAACTACGTAACTAGCGTAGGTTGATATATCTTCCTGCTAGACTAAGGTTGAAACATCTCACATGAGTTTTCCTGCCATAGAGGGTTGATGAAAGTACTTCCTGTTAGAGAGGGTTAACTCATGACTTGTCTTTACCCGTGGAATGATATTGACATCCTTCCAACTGGGTTACAGGTTCGTCCCTAATCCATTTTGAGAGGGGCATGTCAGTTAGATAACTACCTCCTACAGTTTCAGTTTTAGTCTCAGTACAAAACTCAGTTCAGTTCTACAGATTCAGGACTGTCGAACACAGTCGCCCAACTCAGTATAGAACTCTGTTCCATTCTATAGAATTAGGACTATCAGAAATAGTCACTCAGTTATTAGTACTGTAGTATCAGTAAACTTAGATATCAGTCAATCAGTATTAAAACTTTGTATCCAGTATTAACATGATCTCAGGTACAGCTTATGTATTCATACATGTACTTCCACTTAGTTACGTCCATGATACTCAGCTAGTTATTGTCCATGCATATGAACCCATATATATCAGCCTACCTCACATAGCATACCAGTATATTTAAAGTACTAACACATACTTTTCTTGTATGCTATGATGTCTTATATAATAGTTTATATACATGGGCTCCTGACCACACTTAGCAGCTTGGATTATCAGCAACAGATTTAGTTATGAGTCCTCATAGTTCGAGGATGATATTATCTTTCAGTATTTCAGTAGTTTAGCACATTCAATAGACGGAGTTAGTTGGGGACTTATCCCATCAACTCTATTTCAAATAGTTAAAGTCTTTCAGACTAGAGTATTTTAGACAGATATTCAGTTTTAATTATTCATTTATCAGTATTCATTATTTGTTTTCAGTTTTGAACCTTATGGCAACTTCAACCTAATTTTCATATTTATTTCAGTATTATTATTATTTTTATCATGTTATTATTCAGTGCTCACAACAGATATCAGTCATGGGTTAGCTTATGGTCCTTCGAGGTCATAAGCACCGTGTAGAATCTGGGGTACAAACTCGAGGCCTTACAAACTTGGTATCAGAGCCTAAGGTTCAACAGAGTCCTAGGAAGTCTGAAAGCTACATCTAGTTGATACAAGTCAAATGGACACCTTAGCTTTTGAAGACATCCTGCGAGAACAACATAAGAAGAACCCAATTGTGGTCACATTGAAGGAATGGGAGCACGCATGGGGGACCCATTTTAAGCCCACAATAGAACAACCCCGTATATGGAAGGTTGCTTGGAAGCTTGCCTTGATGAGATGCCCGAGAGGTCAAAGTGTTGAAGAATAATTGTAAAGATAAAAAAGACTCAAGGAAAGTCATATGTTGAAGATTGAAGAAGACCACATCAAAAAACTACATGATCACCCATTCATTAAGGGTGTAATGGTCTTTTTATGCTTTTTCTTTACACTCCATAGGAGCCCCTTTTCATTAAGGGTATTTTGGTCTTTAATGTAATAAGTATAAATAGACTCCTTAGGCATATTTTTCATTGGACTTTGATGAAATTGGATATTACCCTTATATTGTAGTTTTTAGTCTCTAGCTTTAGCTCTTAGAATCTGAAAATTGGTCCAAGAATATTTGAAGTTAGGGTTTCACTTGTTTTGGATAATTTGGCAAGAAAGGTGTACTTGAGGAAGAGTGTTTCCTTTGGGTCACCTAAGAGGAAGGTTTGAACTCTTATTTGTGAGGTGTGTTGAAGATTTTGAAACATCTTCTAGTGCTAATCATTGAATAGGAGTAAGGGTCTTTCTATCTATCCTTTAATTTCAAGCATTCTTCTTCTTCATCTCCATTCTAGGTGTTGTTTTCTCTTTATTTGGTTGCTGGAAATTGCATCTTAGTAGCCAATTTTGTGTGTTTGGTAGTCATTGGGCTATCACCAGTAGAGTCTTATACATATGTGTGTAGCGCACCACACTTATGGATAAGGAGCTATAAGACATTTTTAGGAAAAGTTTCCCTTCTTTCAGTATTCATGTCATGCAAGTGAGCATGAGCTCAAGTCACACTCTCAGTCTAATCCTTTTCTTCCTTCTGATTAAAGACCATGCCTTCCAAGAAGAACAGAAGAAGAATAGGAAATCAGCAAGCCCCTCAACCCATTTGGGCAGATCCTCTGGACGAGCATATCTCCCATATGGAATTCAAGGTTGCATTTACTACTCTAGCCAATTCAGGAACAACCCAGAATGAATGCTCAGTTACCATTCTGTCCAACCTAGTGGCCAATAGTGTTGCAGCCAGGATTCGTAACTTCACCTAAATGAACCCTCCATCATTTACTGGGTCTAATTCAGATAACAAACCATAGGAGTTCATTGATCAGGTGCAGAAGGTTATAGATATTATGGGGGTGACTGATAGTGAGAGTTCTTAGTTGGCCTCATATTAGTTATAGGATGTTTTCACTCATGGTTCAAGTAGTGAAAGGCAAAGAGGGCAACAAAAGCAAGGCCCATAGAATGGGAGGAGTTTTCTACTGATTTCGTTGATAGGTACTTCCCACTGGATTTGAGGAAAGCTAGTTTTTGGAGTTTATTACTCTGAAGTAGGGCAATATGATAGTGCAAAAGTATTCTTTTAAGTTTACTCAATTAGCTAGATATGCCCCTCACGTAGTAGCAGATAGCAGATCTAATATGAGTAAGTTTGTGTCGGGTGTGTCTAAATGTGGTTAAGGAGTGTAGGACTGCAATGCTGATTAAGGATATGGGCATATCCAGGCTCATGGTCCATGCTCAGCAAATAGAAGAGGCTAAGAATAAATTGAAGGAGAGGGAGAATAAGAGAGCAAGAACAGGTAGTTTCAACATTACTCAGCCTAAGTCAGAGCATGGTAATCGTTCATAGTTTTGCTAAAAATCTTTAGTTCTAGATCCATCCTTAGCCAGTGCTCCAGTACTAAAATTTAGAGACGGCAATAGAGAAAGAGTATCAGGCCCTAAAACCCAGGGTAGTGTTAGTAGTGCCTGAATAAATCATCTTTGCCAGAGATATGGCAGAAACTATCAGGGTGTCTGTATAGTTGGCAGCAATGTGTGATTCAGAAGTAGCAAGCTAGGCCATAGGACCAAAGAGTGTGTTCAGGTGGGTTCTCAAAGTCAGCATAATCGTCCACCAGCTCAGTCCAGTTGCCCGAACTAGCAAGGTGCCATTTCCAGTAGCACCAGTGGGCAACGTCCAAACAGACATTATGCACTTTAGTCATGATAGTATCAGGAAAGTTCTCCTGACATGGTCACTGGTTTGATACAAGTTTATGCTTTGCTAGATCCAGGAACTTCTTTGTCCTTTGTAACTCCTAATATAGCCGTTGACTTCAAAGTCAGTCCTGAAATTCTAGTAGAGCCTTTCTCAGTTTCTACCCCAGTTGGTAAATCTATCAAAGCCCGATGGGTATACAAGAACTGTCTGGTTATGGTATCGCTTTAAGTTACTTTAGCAGACTTAGTAGAGCTAGAGATGACATATTTTGATGTCATTCTCGACATGGATTGGCTTCATTCATGCTATCCTTCAGTTGTCTGTAGAAATAAAATTGCTAAATTCTAGTTTTTGAATGAACCTATCCTAGAGTGGAGGGGTAGTACTTCATCACTTAGGGGTCATCTTGTTTCATACCTTAGGGCGAGGAAAATAATATCAAAGGGATGTGTCTATCATTTTGTTCGAGTTCAATACTCTAGTTCAAAGTGCTCTAATCTTGAATCAGTATCAGTAGAATATGAATTCCCAAATGTGTTTCTCAAAGATCTTCCTGAAGTTCCTCTCGAGAGGGAAATTGACTTCGGAATAGACCTTCTTCTAGTTACTCATCCTATCTTGATCCCGTCATACAGAATGGCTCTAGCAGAACTTAAAGAATTAAAAGAACAATTGAAGGATCTCCTCGATAAGGGATTCATCAGACCTAGTGTATCCTCGTGGGGTGCACTATTCCTATTCATGCGTAAGAAAGAAGATTCTCTTAGATTGTGTATAGACTACCATCAGCTAAATAAAGTCACGGTCAAGAATAAGTATCCACTTCCCAGAATTGATAACTTTCTTGACCAACTTTAGGGTGCCAACTACATTTCTAAGATAGATCTCAGGTCAAGCTATTATCATCTTAGAGTCAGAGAATATAACATTCCGACGACAACTTTCAGAACTTGGTATGGTCACTTTGAATTCCTAGTCATGTCATTTGGTCTTACGAATGCCCAGTAGCTTTCTTGAACTTGATGAACCATGTGTTCAAGTAGTACTTGGATATGTTCATCAGAGTCATCATTGATGACATTCTTGTCTACTCCCGCAGTGAGCATGACTATGCAGACCATCTCAGATTAGTGTTACAGACCCTTAGAGCCCATCAGTTGTTCACCAAATTTAGTAAATGTGAATTTTAGCTAAGGTCAGTAGCTTTCCTTGGTCATATCATTTCCGATGAGGGTATTAGAGCTGATCCTCAAAGGATTGAGTGAGAAACTGGCCCAGACCCATCTCTCTATCAGATATCAGGAGTTTCTTAGGCTTGGCCAACTATTATCAATGATTTGTTAAGGTATTTTCGTCTCAGAAAAAAGTCAATTTCCAGTGGTCAAAATTCTTGTGAAATGAGTTTTCAGGAGTTGAGAAGTTGACTCACTATAGCTCCAGTTTTGACTCTACCAGATAGTTCAGATGGTTTTGTTGTATAATGTGATGCATCCAGAGTGGGTTTTGGGTGTGTTTTGATGAAGAGAGGTAAGGTTATAGCCTATGCCTCTAGACAACTTAAACTTCATAAAAAGAACAGCCCCACTCATGAACTTGAGGTAGCAACTATAGTATTTACGTTTAAAATTTAGAGGCACTACTTGTATGGGGTGCACGTTGATGTGTTCATAGATCATACAAGCCTACAGTATGTGCTTTCTATGAAAGACCTAAATCTGCATTAGAGAAGGTAGTTAGAGTTATTGAAAGACTATGACATGAGTGTTTTGTATGATTCGGGCAAGGCCAATATAGTAGCGGATGCCCTTAGTAGGATGTCTATGGGTATTTTTGCTCACATGGAGGATGGTAAGAAAAAGTTAGTTCAGGATGTCCATCAGCTTTCCCGACTAAGTGTCTGCTTAGTCGATTCAGCAGAAGTTAGTGTGTGGGTTCAGAACAGTTTAGAATCATCTCTGGTTTCCAAAGTAAAAGATAAATAGGATAGAGATACCAATTTAGCTAAGCTAAAAGATGCAGTCAGAGATTAGAAAGTAAAGGTTTTCTCCTAAGGAAGAGATGTTGTGTTGTGTTTCCAGGGTCGGCTATGTGTACCAGGTGTAGATGACTTGAGGCAGTAAATTCTTGTAGAAGCACATGGTGCATGCTACTCGATTCATCTAGGGCCACCAAAATGTATCATGACCTGTGGGAGGTCTATTAGTGAAGTGGGATGAAGTGAGATATTACAGAGTTTGTAGCTAAGTGCTCGACATGTTAGTAGTTTAAGATCGAGCATCAAAAGCCTAGTGGGTCTATACAGGAGTTTAGTATTTCCACTTGAAAGTAAGAGGGGGTGAATTTAGATTTTTTGATGGGTTTACCCGGTACTCATCGTCAGCATAATTCGATTTGGTTCATTATGGACAGGAGACCAAATCAACTTATTTCTTACAAGTCCATACTTCCTATTCAGCCGAGGATTATGCCAAGCTCAATGTTGGAGAGTTGGTCAGATTACATGGAGTTCTATTGTCCGTCATCTCAGATAGAGGTATGCAGTTCACCTCTCATTTATGGAAAGCCTTACAAAAGGGTCTAGGTAGCCAAGTTCACCTCAGTACAGCCTTTCAACCTCAAACAATTGGTCAAGCAGAAAGGACCATTCAGACTTTGGAAGATATGTTAAGAGCGTGTGCCATTGACTTTAAGGGTAGTTGGGATGACCACTTGCCTTTGATTGAGTTTACGTATAATAACAGTTACCATTCCAGCTTTCATATGGCTCTATTTGAGGTGCTCTATGGGAGGAGATGTGGATCTCCCATTGGTTGGTTTGAAGTGGGTAAGACACCGTAGTAGGGCCTGACTTGGTATTTAATACCTTAGAAAAAGTTTAGTTGATCAGGGAAAGGCTTAAGATAGCTTAGAGCTGGAAGAAATCATATGCAAATGTGTGAAGGAAGGATCTCGAGTTTGAGATTGTGGATTTTATGTATTTGAAAATCTCTCCCATGAAAGAGGTGAAGAAGTTTGGCAAAAAGCGGATGCTCAGCCCCCAATATGTCGATCCTTACCGAATTCTTGGCCGTTTTAGATAGGTAGCTTACAAGCTTGAGTTGCCTTCAGATTTAGCTAGTAGGTGAGTCACCTACTTAAGTTGTTTGAACCAAATTAATGGACCCATGGCTATGGATCAGATTTGGGTCTATGCTAATATACTCATTTGGGCCAAATTGAACAAACAAAAAGAAAGAAAATGGATAAGTGACCCAACACACCAATCTGCCAAGGCCCAAATATAATTGAGCCCAACAAGAAATTATGCAAGTAGGTGCATCACCTACTTTGAAGTTTTAGCAGCTTAGAACCTTAAGTAGGTGCATCACCTACTTGGACCAATTTGACCAATTTTATGGTCCAAAATGCAGCTAAGGAGGTGGACAAGATAGGGCCTTTAAAAGGCCAAGTTGCTGGTCATTTTACTTCACTTTGAAGTCACAAAAAAAGGAGTATATTTCAGCAAATCTCTCTACTCTCTTAAAAACAACAAGAGCAGCAGCCCTATTTTTTCTTCTAGGGTTCTTGAAGAAACCCTCCCCTTTGCAGCCCAAGGTAAGTGAAAAACACTTAAGATTTTGTTTAATTATCTCATGGGAGATTAGGGAAACAAGTTATAAGTGTTTGACTATAAGTATATGACTGATTATAGAACAAGCTGGTTGTTCATGTTTCCTTGTTATTGAGGAACTTTTTTCTTCTTCTTTGGTTTAAGTGTGAAGGAAAGTTCAAGCTCTTGAAGAGTTCAATTAAAAGGATAAGTTGCTGAATTGAGGTACGGTGACTGCCCCATTTTATTTTTCTTATATATGAATTTGAGAGGGGATTATGGATGTCTTGTTATTGAGAACTCAAGAGATGATGAGATCAATAATTGATTGCTACAATAAAAGGGGTTTGGGACTGTTTTGTGGACTGTTTTGTATGTATATGTTATGGGCTGCCAGGTTGAAGTTGGATAAAGGGGTGATGAGTTTGTAATGAATTATAGAAGAAAGATGTGGTGATACACCACCGAACTAATGCTTGTTGTCCAATCTATTTTGCGTATTGTTTGGAATGTATAATGAAGTCGAGGTGGTTTTGGTGAACCTTATAAGGACTTATCTGGTATGTGGGTGTAATTGGAGGAAAAAAAGGGTTAAAATAACACCCTTGTTGGATAGAGTAATAGTTGCTGCCCGGTTACTGTTTTGGGTGAAATTAAGTACCTTAAATGTGTTGATTGGTTACTAATACTAGTTTACCATATATTCTATTGTAGATAAGCAATCTAAAAGGCGAGAAGTCAAGTTGGGTTAGTTTCGGAATCAAATAACCAGGTATGTAAGGCATACTCTATTTCACACTCTTTGGCATGAAATCGTACAATTGTTCCATCAAGCAATTTTCTGAGGTTATCCTATAACAAAGTGATACATAATGGCAGCACATTACCCTCCATGTATCCAATGACCTTGTTCCCACTCTCTAACGCATTAGAACATCTCAATACGTGCTTATTATTAAATCTGCGCGTCTATCTTCACTAGAAAATTTCAGGAGTTCTCCGTTTGTTCAAATAAGACCCATGTGTTATTTCAGCTCCTAAACACTTTATTTGAGTGCCAACAGCTCCCTAGCTCATTGTTGTTGCGTTAAGTGTCTATTTACATGTCTCTTATTAGTGTATTACTGGTTCAAGGTATCATAATGTGATGACTACCAAGGTAACAATCTCAAAGGCTAATAAACTAAGTATTGCAATCTGTAAAATGACGAGTGGCAGCTCAGGGGCACTTGCCTAGCATGGGCCAATCTCGATACCTTTATTTGTGGGTGGCAGCTCAGGGGCATAAGCCTAGCATGGGCCGATCCCAATCTTTTTATAGGTGGCAGCTCAGGGGCGTAAGCCTAGCATGGGCCGATCCTAATTTATATTTTTTTTTACCACTGATCAGCTGGTCATTTGCGTTATATGGATTACAAAGATTATGAAGTAAGAAGGTAAAATGAAGAAAGAATGTAATGTACATTGTCCCACAAGTATTTATAAAGGTGGTCTACTAGTACTCCTTATACACTTGTATCGGATTTCTATTGAGCTTTTGTATCAAGTGTGTTGCTACTTTCCGCCTTACATATTCAGTACATATTTTCGTACTGATGTCCCTCACGGGGGACCTGCATTTCATGCTGCAGGCAGAGGCACTTCAGCTCATACAACTCACTAGTAGGAGCGCAGGTTATTCAGGGACTATTGGTGAGCTCCAGGTTGATTCAGGGCTTTCCGAGTCTGCTCTACATATTTTGGTATTGTACAATAAGTCTAGAGTAGGGCAGGGGTTTGTCCCGACCCTGACTAAGTCTATGTATCTTTTAGAGGCTTTGTAGACTAATGTAAAGTTATGGTAGCGTCCTGATTTTAGACATGGTGGCCCCACTGGCCAAGTGTTGTAGATATCAGTTTTGGGAGTGTATGTGTACTCAATTTCATCGATGCATAATATTATGTCGTCAGAACATTTGGTTGTTACAGTTACATGCATGGGAAGTATAAGGTTATGAATTGGTTCTCTCGGGCCTTTACGGCTACGGGTGCCTGTCCGCCCCAATAGGATTTGAGGCGTGACATATCTACTCCTCCTTCATGTGTTTCCTATGTTGAGCTTGCTAATAACAATAAGCTTAAAATTAGTAAGTACTTGTATGATGATACCTTTCCCTACCCTCTTTGTGTGCATGATATTTCCTATAGTGATATAGAGGGTATCCCTATTTTTGAGGGCGGCACCTTAGGAGAAAGTAAGTATGGCCGAAAACCATGGCCATGGCTACTTTGCCCGTTTGATCGTGATACCATCTTAGGGTGGGAAAGGATGACTGTAGGCCTACTTTCATTTTGTCTTGATGCTTGCCCGAGCCACTTTCTTTGTAGCATTTGTACTAACATTTTCATGATTAAAACAAAGGACCCGTGGTTGTACTTTAAATTTTTTCCTCCTTGGCATGGCATGTTGATGTGTTATTTTTGCTAACACTAACCCCTCATGTCATGAGGTTGTGTGCTTGTTTGTTTCTCTTGATTTTGCAAGTTACGAATTTGAGGTCGAATTCTTTTTAAGAAAGAGAGGATGATACGAGTTCGATCACGTAGAAGGACTCTTGTGGGTGTGTATTGAAGTCTTCCAAGTGTGTGTGCAAGAGAAGCGTAATTAAGGGCCCAAATACACACCAAAAACAGCCCACTACAAAAATTAAAGGGGCAGCCCACTCTTGAAGGGCCATTTTGGACATTTTACATTCTATCTTTTAATACACTATAAATAGAACCTCTTAGGGTTTTAGTTTTAGACTTTGCTGAATGTGGATGTTGTATAACACTTAGAAACATTTCCTCTCTAAGGAGAGAAGACCACAAATCTGAAACTTGTAACTAGGGAAATCAACTTGAGTGTGGAATCACTCGTGTTGGATTCAAGCTTGGAAATGATGGATTCATTCGGAGATCGAGGTCACTCTTGTACCAACGTAAGAGATAGGTTTGTGTTGTGTGTAGTATTAAAGTTCCAAGAGTGTAACAAGTCTTGGGTTGTTAATATTATTCCCTCATTTGGTCTATCTACCTATCTTTATCTTATTGCACTTTGTAGATTCATAGTGGACTGTTTTTGTGACTTGTTGAATCCAAATTTTGTAACCATTGTGTTCATCTTGTTCATCTTATATTGTGGCTGTTTTGGTGTTGAAAACACACCTCTTTATCTTGTTATTGTGTTGTTGATAGCGAATTCGAGAGTGGTCTTCAAAAGGGTCCCCAAATCCTTAAGATTAGTGTTGTTTTGGAGTTGTTTTGTGTTCTCTTTTTTCCCCGTATCAAGATCTAAGATGAGTAAGTTTGTGTCGGGTGTATCAAACAGTATGGTCAAGGAGTGTAGGGCCACAATGCTGATTGAGGAGATGGACATATCCAGGCTCATGGTCTTGCTCAGCAAATAGAAGAGGATAAGAATAAAGAGAAGGAGATAGAGAACAAGAGAGTGAGAATAGGTAGCTTCAACTTCACTCAGCCTAAGTCAGAGGGTGGAAATCGTTCTTAGTTTCATTCAAAATCTTCAATTCCAGCTCCATCATCAGCTAGCGATCCAATGTCGAAATTTAAAGACGAAAATAAAAATAGAGCATCAGGCCCTAACACCCAGGGTAGTGTTAGTAGTACCCAAACAAATCCTCTTTGCCATAGATGTGGCAGAAACCATCAGGGTGTTTGCAGAGCTGGCAGTGATGTGTGTTTCGGATATGGCAAGCCAGGCCATAGGATCAAAGAGTATGTTTAGGTTGGTTCTCACAGTCAACATAAACGTCCCCCAGCTTAGTTTGGTTGTCCGAACCAGTAGGGTGCTGCTTCCAGTACCACTAGTGGGCAACGCCCAAACAGACTCTATGCACTTCAGTCCCGATAGGATCAAGAAAGTTCTCCTGATAAGTTCACTGGTACGTTACAAGTTTATCATTTATATGTTTATGCTTTGCTAGATCCAGGAGCTTTATTGTCCTTTGTAACTCCTTACATAGCCGTTGACTTTGGAGTCAGTCCCAAAATTCTAGTAGAGTCTTTCTTAGTTTCTACCCCAGTGGATAAATCTATCATAGCTCGACAAGGATACAGGAACAATCCGGTTATAGTATCTCAGAAAGTTACTTCAACAGACTTAGTAGAGCTAGAGATTACAGATTTTGATGTCATTCTCAACATGGATTGGCATCATTAATGCTATGCTTCAGTTGACTGTAGAAACAGAATTGCTCAATTTTAGTTTTCGAATAAACCTATCATAGAGTGGAGGGGTAGTACTTCAGCACTTAGGGGTCAGCTTGTTTTGTACCTTAGGGCAAGGAAAATAATATCTAAGGGATGTGTCTATCATCTAGTTCGAGTTCAAGACTTTAGTTCAGGGAAATTGACTTCGGAATAGACCTTCTTTCAGATACCTAGCCCATATTTATCTCACCATACAGAATGGTGATAGACTAAAGACTACCAAACATACGAAATTGGATACTAAGATGCAAATTCCAGAAACCAAATCAAGAGAAAACAACACATAGAATAGAGATGAAGAAGAAAAATGCTTGAAATTAAAGAATAGATAGAAAGACCCTTACTCATATTCAATGATTAGCACTAGAAGATGTTTCAAAATATTTAACACTCCCTCACAAATAAGAGTTCAAACCTTCCTCTTAGGTGACCCAAAGGAAACACTCTTCCTCAAGTACACCTTTCTTGCCAAATTATCCAAAACAAGTGAAACCCTAACTTCAAATGTTCATGGACCACTTTCAGATTCTAAGAGCTAAAACTAGAGACTAAAAACTACAACATAAGAGTAATATCCAATTTCATCAAAGTCTAAGGAAAATAGAAGCTCTATTTATACTATTACATAACAATGACAAAAATACCTTTAATGAAGGGTGCTCCTTTGGAGTGTAAAAGAGAGCCATCAAAAGACAATATTGCCCTTAATATTCTCAAGTATAGGCGACCTTGGAGTGTAAGAACCCTTTCTCCAATCTTCAACTTGAACAAGGCATTGTAATGGTTCTAAAATGTCTTCAAGCATTTTCAAATCCGAGGCTTGAACCTTTGACAATCCGAAGCGAGAAGCTTTGATAAGACCTTGTAATCCTTGTGCTCTTTATGCTTGTATCA
This sequence comes from Capsicum baccatum var. pendulum, assembly GCA_030864225.1. Taxonomy (NCBI): domain Eukaryota; kingdom Viridiplantae; phylum Streptophyta; class Magnoliopsida; order Solanales; family Solanaceae; genus Capsicum; species Capsicum baccatum. The sequence goes on from CM061559.1 coordinate 156,492,351, forward strand.
CCCTCTCCATCTTGAAAGGAATTTGACCTCAAATTTAAACCTTGTAAAACCAAAGAGAGAGAAAACAAACACACAATCCTTGTGATAGGAGGGTGAGCATTAGTACCACAACTTAGGTAAACATGCCAAGGGGGTACACTCTTAGAATACAACCAACTATCCTTTGTTATAAGTAAGAAACACCGACCACTAGCTCCACAAAGGACACAACTAATACGAACATCAATGAGTGAAGGATACAATCTGAAACTAACACAAATGCCACTTGTTTTCAAGGGAAGATAAACATTCAAAATTCGATATCTATGGCTTAAAAAGGTTCCTTTAATAGCACATATCCTATCACTCACCACATATCTATGAACATGATCACTATAAAGCATTCTACTATCAAGGTCTTCATCAAACAAATTCAATGGACCATATTCATCATCAAGATCTACATTACAGGCACCAACAAGCCAAGGTTGTTCACATTTGAAATATATCCATGGGTCCTTTGTGTTTGACATAAGAGTATTAGCATAAAGGATACCAAAGACATGAATAGCATCAACATAAAAAATAATTGCACATGACCATAAATTATTCCACCCACATCCCAAAGGAATTCTAGGGTCAAATGGAAGTAAAAGATAAAGATCTAAGCTGAGATGACCCACTCCCTTCATTAGGCTAATTTGCTCACAATCATTGAAGGTATTACACACAACTTTGACATACACAAGGCTACTATGAACAAGACTAATATCATGGATTTCATTATACAAGTTCAAACGGCCATGTTCAATACTAAGATCATCAATACAAGCATCATCACTAACTATGAAATTCTCAAACATACCATTCTCATGCTCAAGTAGTGAACTAGTTTTCAGAGAAAGTTGATCATTATTCACAATAAAAGAGTTACTAAGGAAATATCTATGCACTTGCAAACCCAAAACCACTTCATTAGACACTAAATCACAATACTTGGAGTTCAAAGAAGTGTTGAGGGTAGCAAAGTCACCTCGGGTAAGGCTTGGGCAGTCCACTTTTTTGGCGCACTTGGTCAAGTGAGCCTCTAGTTCATTTCTCATGTTTTTATGTGGAAATTCATTTGGATCTTTCTTGATTATCATTTCATATAGTACCTGAACATAAGAAGAACCAAAGCTAGGCAAAATGCTAGCTTTTGGATTGGGAAGTGACAAAGGTTCTTTATGGACAAGACCCACAATCAAGCAATTTTTTTTCCTTTCCAACCTCACTACCCGCGACTTCCCTTTTCTTTTCCTTCTTTTTTTTCACACTCTTTTTGTACCTCAACATCAAGCTTCTCTCCATCTTGAAAAAACCGACCTCATAACCCTCGGATTCTATCACCATCTCTTCTCTTAGTTGTATGGGGTGATTTTGATTTCGTGGATCTTGCAGAGGAGGCATTGGATTACCTTGGTGATGTATTTGGATTTGTGGCATGGAATTTTGTGGAGTGTGAGGTTGAGATATCTTCCTGCCAAACTAGGGGTGATACATCTCACATGAGTTTCCAACCAGCGAGGGTTAACAAAAGTACTTCCTGTTAGAGAGGTTTTACTGAACTTATCTCTTCCTGTCAGAGAGGGTTAACTCACAACTTATCTTTACTCATGGCACGGTATTGACACCCTTCTAATTGGGGTTACAGGCTGGACCCTAATCTATTTGGAGAGGGGCATGCTGGTTAGATAACTACCTCCTATAGTTTTTATTTCAGTCTAAGTATATAACTCAGTTTAGTTCTATAGATTTAGGACTATCAGACACAATCACCTAGCTCAGTATAGAACTCAGTTCCATTCTACCAAATCAGGATTGTCAGAAACAGTCACTCAGTTATTAGTGCTATAATATCAGTAAACTCAAATATCAGTTAATCAGTATTCAGAACTCATTATTCAGTGTTAACATGATATCAGTTATAGTTTATGTATTTATACATGTACTCTCATTTAGTTACATCCATGTTACTCAACTACTTGTTGTCCATGCATATAAACCTACCTCACTTAGCATACCAGTACATTCAAAGTACTGACACATACTTTTCTTTTGTGCTATGATGTCTTATATCATAGGTTCAGACGCACAGGCTCCTGACCGCACTTAGCAACCCAAATTATCAGCAACAAATTTAGCGGTGAGTCCTTATAAGTTCTAGTACAATGTTATCTTTTAGTATTTTAGTAGTTCTACACAATCAGTAGATGAAATTAGTTGGGGACTTGTCCCATCAACTCCATATTTAGACAGTTAGTGGCTTTCAGATAGATATTTAATTTTTGATATTTATTTATCAGTATTTAGTATTTTTTTTTAGTTGTGAACCTTATGGTGACTTTATCCTAATTTCTGCTTTATTTCAGTATTATTATTATTATTATCATATCATTATTCAATGCTCATAGTAGATATCAATCATGGGTTAGCTTGTGGTCCTTCTGGGTCGTAAGCACCGTGTAGCATCCAGGGTACAGACTCGAGGTGTTACAGATATTCTTTAGGATTTAATCATTAGAGGTATGTTTGATGTTCATCCATGGGCCCTTTTCACCCATGGAGTCAAGAATCCATCTTTTATGTTTTAAATTATGAAATTACATGTTTATAATGATTTATCTCTATAAAGCTTTTATGAATTCTATTATACATACTGTTTACAATCTATTTTCCCTGAAAGTATCCCTTACATGTTTGAAGCATGAAATTTCACTGTTAAATCCCTAAGTATGGTTTTAGTATTGCAATTGTGCTATTCCCACATGTTTCACTCATTCCCATGCTTAAGTCCATAAATTTCTTACCATTTAAATTTCAAGTTACGATAATGAATTGTTTCAAGTGGAATGCATTATAGAATATTTTAAATATGGTGGTTTCCATATCATGCTCATGAGAATTTAGAATAAATCCTTAGTTTATGATCTTGTCATGTGATCGTGCTTTCTCATCATGTTTAAAGGTATTACCATGTTTAAATTCCTATCTCCCATGTGATTGATGAAATACTTAAGTGAATAATTGTGAATAATGATTTACCTTCCATAAACCTCCTAAGTGCTTTAGTTAAAAAATTAATTTGGTTAAGGAGTATAAATATTGATGAAGGTAGAAGTAAAAGTGAAGCCCCAATAAAATAGTAGCTATGGTGTAAAAATGTTTATGTAAAGTGGTTGGGAGTGGTGCAATGAAAAGAGAAAGTTTAATCTGAATTAAATCACGTGTTGATAGAGAATTCTCCCGCCTTACTATATGAACTAGCTTAGAGAGATGGGGCAAAACAAATGAGAATTAGGAATATAGAATTAGCGAGTAATTGGTTGTTTAGAGAGGAGTTCAATATAGAGTGTGGTGTATTAAAGCACTTAGGGAAGATAGTCACTAGTACTGTCCAGAATAGTTCCTACCTATCCCTTAGCCTACATTACAACCCTTTAATTCCTGCTTGATCTTGAACCTTAATATTATGATATTAGTGGAGTACTACACTAAGGGAAATCCTATGGTTGATCTTATGTGACATGTGAATTCGTTGTGAGAGTGAGTGAAATTTGATTCTTACACCCATGCTTGTGATGAATTATTTATTTGTAAGTGACTATGGGTATCTCTCTTATGATGAATGCATCTGTTTTATGATATTTAGGTTACTTGTATGATCTCTTTGATTGATTAATATGCATGAGTTTTCCTACTTTGTAGAGTCAATTATTGAAGTTAAGATGTTTTGAAGTAGTGTTAATGAGTTTTCAAATGTATATAACATGCTTAATGTAGAACTTGCTAGTTTGAGTCTTACTTGTATTAGTAATATTGGAGTCTTCCTTGGATGGTTCTTAATATAAAGAGTTATTCAAGGATGAACAAGGATCTAAGAATGGTGTGGTGATCTTAGGTGTATTTATGCACCTAAGAGTCATTATCTATATTTGTTTAGCCTAGTTTTGAGCACTTCATGTGTGCTTGATGAGTTTTTAATGGTATCTATGTTAAATTATATGTTTATAGTGTATAAGGTGTGTTCAAAACACGTTTAGAATCAAATTGGTCATATAGAGTTTAGACGAGAAAACTAGTTCGACTAACTTGAGCTAATTGTTGTTCTAGTGTATCTCAGTGAATTCTATTATTTTGTGTGCACTAATTCATGGCGTTTGATTATATAGGAGACAATGTGAGATGTTATGAGAAATTTTAAGGATTATAAAAAGGTCAAATAATATTATAAATACACCCACCAAGTGAGGAAATCAAAGGCAAAATGAAGAAATTTAAGATGGCAAAATCTGGAATTTGTGAGGCCATGGGCGTGCCACGCCCTTTGATACGGTTAAGGCAATCCCCACAGGTACACGGCCTTTCACACGAAGCCAAGCTCGGGAATTACAAACACTCCAAGCTTTGTTCATGCAAATGGTCGTGTGTGAGTTGTTGACCGAACCAACCAAGGGCCTAAACATTTTTATGTGTGTAGAGGGGTCCTAAAGTGTAATAAATTAATCCCCAAGGATGCCACAAGAAAGCAAGGGCGGATGGGTCTTTTAACACCTTTTGTTGTAGTATAAATAGAACATCATAGTGAGATATCCCTTAGTTCATTTTGAAATCTGAAAATTGTAACCTAAAACTCCAAAATATCTTCTCTCTTCTTCTCCAAGAAGCCGTTCCTAGGTCTCACAAGTAGAGGAATACTTGTGTTGTCTCTTTGGCTAGAAACAAGGGTTTTGAGGTTGTTGAGTGCCTCTTGGTCCTTGTAAGAACTTGGTGTTTATATTCATTAGACTTAGGGTCCTCTCTTGATGTTAGGGTTCTTAGTTTCTTGAATGTTATATGTCAAGTTATCTATCTTTCATTATCTTGTTGTTGTTGTGTTGCTTTTGTTTATCTTGAAAGTCTAGTGAAGCCGTGTGGGGCTTGTTTCGATTCACTAGCATTGTTGTATCTCTTGTTGTTCTCGGATTGTGGCTTAAAAACCGAAACTATCTCTTGTGTTGTAATCTAAAAAACCGAAACTTAAAACTTGTTGTCCTTGTGTTGTTGGACTGAAATCCGAACTCTTGTGGTTGTTGGTTTGATCTTGTATCATTTGGTATCAAAGCAAGACCGGTTGTGTTCCAACATAACCCATCTTGGGCTAGTTCACGGGTTAAACAAACTACAAAAAAAAAATTCTGAAATCTGTCCACTAAAAGTTGAAAACCGAGAATGATGTTGTATGCCTAGATCTAGGTGTTATTTTGCTTGTTTAGTGAGTTTCTAGTGTTGGTTTCTTTCTCACCAACACTAAGGTGTCTAGATCCGAGGTTGAGCTTGAAGTGTTGAATGTTGTGTAGTGACTTGAAGTGGCCGAAAGTTGAATGTTTGATGCAAGATCCAACAACAACAACAAGAGTCTCGGATTCCAACTCAACAACACAACAACAACAAGTTTTAAGTCTCGGTTTTTAGATTACAACACAAGAGATAGTCTTCGGTTTTAAGGCACAATCCGAGAACAACAAGAACACAATAATGCTAGGGAATCGAAACAAGCCCCACACGGCTTCCCTAGACTTCAAGATAAGAAAAGTAAACAACACAACAACAACAACAAGATAATGAAGATAAACAACTTGACATACAATATTCAAGAAACTAAGAACCCTAACACATGAGAGGACCCTAAGCCTAATGAATATTAACACCAAGCTCTTACAAAGACCAAAAGGCACTCAAACTACCTTAAAACCTTTGTTTCTAGCCAAAGAGACAACACAAGGATTCCTCTCCTTGTGAGATCTAGAACCGGCTTCTTGGAGAAGAAGATGGAAGATATTTTGGTGATTTTAGGTTACAATTTTCAGCATTCAAAATAAACTAATGGATATCTCACTATCACCTTCTATTTATACTACAACAAAATGAGCCAAAAAGACCAAGACGCCCTTGCCTTGTTGTGGCCTCCTTGAAGACTTAATTTATTACACTTTAGGCCCCTCTTCACACATAAGGACGTTGAGACCCTTGGTTGGTTCGGCCAACAACTCACACACGGCCATTTGCATGAACAAGGCTTGGAGTGTTTGTAACTCCCGCGCTTGGCTTCGTGTGAAAGGCCGTGTACATGTAGGGGTAGTCATAACCGTATCATCCTCTCCATCTTGAGAGGAATTTGACCTCAAATTCGGCACTTGATCATCTTCAACCGCATCCACGAGGGAGAGATCTCCGACATTGAAAGTGTTGTGCACTTGGTATTCCGGTGGTAGGTCAATCTTGTAGGCGTTGTCATTGATCCTCTCGAGTACTTGGAAAGGACCATCACCTCTTGGCAGCAACTTGGACTTCCTTTGAGCTGGAAACCGCTCCTTTCGAAGGTGCACCCACACCCAATCTCCGGGTTCAAGCACTAGCTTCCTTCTCCCTTTGTTTGCACGTTTTGCAACCTCTTGATTCTTCTTTTCGAGCTTGATCCGCACCGTCTCATGCATTTTCTTCATGGCCTCGGCTCTTTTAGCTCCATCTAAGCTGGTCATGAGATCACTAGACAAAGGAGTGAGATCTAAAGGGGTAAGGGGGTTTAGGCCGTAAACACATTCAAAGGGAGTCAATCCCGTACTCGAATGGATTACCCGATTGTATGCAAATTCTACCAAGGGTAGGTGTTCTTCCCATGAAGTCAATTTTCCCTTAACCATAGAGCGTAGCATAGACCCTAAGGTTCTATTTACTACCTCCGTTTGGCCATCGGTTTGTGGGTGGCAAGACGTGGAGAAAAGTAACTTCGTGCCAAGCCTACCCCACATGGACTTCCAAAAAAGGCTTAGGAACTTGGAGTCCCGATCACTCACAATAGTCCTTGGCACCCCGTGAAGCTTTACAACATGTTCAACAAATAATGAAGCCACACTAGGAGCGTCCTCGGTTTTAGCACACGGAATAAAGTGAGCCATCTTGGAGAATCTATCAACAACGACAAAAATACTATCTCGGCCCTTTCTAGTCCGTGGCAGTCCCAAAACGAAATCCATCGATATGTCCAGCCAAGGTCTAAGGGGAGTAGGAAGTGGGGTGTATAACCCTTGCGGTTGGAGGCGTGACTTTGCACTCCGGCAGGCCGCGCATTGACTACAAATTTTAACGACGTCCTTGCGCATTTTGGGCCAATAGAAATTTTCCTCTAGGATGCCGAGGGTCTTGTCTACCCCAAAGTGACCCATGAGGCCCCCGTCATGGGCCTCTCTCACGAATAATTCCCTCCAAGAACTGGCCGGGACACACAACCTCCTCCCCTTGAACAAATAGCCATCAAACCGAGAGTAGGAGGAGTGGGTACTTTCCTTGAGCCAACGGTCCCTTCCCCACTCTTCGCATTCCCTAAAAATAGGAGCAAAGGTAGGATCCTCGGGATATAGCAGCCGCAAGCTCTCAAAACCCATTAACTTCGAAGACAAGGTAGCAACAAGCACATGCTTCCGGGACAATGCATCGGCGACAACATTTTCTTTCCCTTTTTTGTAATGAATTACATAAGGGAAAGTTTCGATGAACTCAATCCACTTAGCATGACGCCTATTCAGCTTGTCTTGGCTCTTAAGGTGTTTCAACGATTCATGATCCGTTCGTATCACAAACTCCTTAGGCCACAAATAGTGTTGCCAATTTCCCAAAGCTCTAACAAGGGCATACAACTCCAAATCGTAAGTCGAATAATTAAGAGTTGCTCCTTTGAGCTTTTCACTGAAATAGGCAACGGGCTTACTTTCTTGCATCAAAACAGCCCCGATGCCGACCTTGCTAGCATCACACTCTACCTCAAACATTTTACCAAAATCGGGTAATTGCAATAAGGGCGCCGAGACGAGCATAGCTTTCAAGGCGTCAAAAGCCTTAGCTTGCTCTTCACCCCATCGGAAGGGTCCGTCCTTTCTAATTACCTCGGTTAAGGGGGCTGCTATGGAACTAAATCCTTTGACAAACCTCCTATAAAAGCTTGCCAACCCGTGGAAACTTCGGATTTCTCCAATAGTTTTAGGGGTCGGCCAACTTCGTATAGAGTCTATCTTGGAGTCGTCCACTTCCACACCCTTTGAGCTAACAACAAAACCCAAGAACACAACTTTATCAACACCAAAAGAGCACTTTTCCATGTTGGCATACAACTTCTCCTTTCGGAGCACATCAAACACACATCTTAAATGCATTGTATGGTCATCGATAGATTTACTATATACCAACACATCATCAAAGTAAACTACCACAAACTTTCCAATAAATGGCTTCATCACATGATTCATTAGCCGCATGAAGGTGCTTGGAGCATTTGTTAAGCCGAATGGCATAACCATCCATTCATAGAGACCAAATTTAGTCTTGAAGGCGGTTTTCCATTCATCACCGGGTTGCATTCTTATTTGATGATAGCCACTCCTTAAATCAATCTTGGAAAATAAACACGAACCATTCAACTCATCCAACATATCATCTAACCTAGGAATAGGGTGACGATATTTTACCGTAATCTTGTTGATGGCTCGGCAGTCCACACACATACGCCACGTTCCATCCTTCTTAGGCACTAGTAGTACCGGAACCGCGCACGGACTCATGCTCTCCTTGATGTAACCTTTGTTGAGGAGTTCCTCAACTTGGTGCTGCAATTCTTTGGTATCCGTAGGATTGCTCCTGTAAGCCGGCTTATTTGGCAACTGTGAGCCCGGCACAAAGTCAATTTGATGCTCGATTCCCCGAAGTGGGGGCAATCCTTGCGGAAGTTCTTTAGGAAACACGTCCTCATAATCCTGCAACACATGAGAAATCAAAGGAGAAATACAAGGATTAGCGGGGTTAGTGTTAAAGCAATGGGCCAAGAGTAGCATAGGCTTGTTCTCATCATAGTCCATGAAAAGTTCCTTCCTCCTCGCCAACATCACTACGTTTTCCCTTTCCCTCGGCGTTGAGATAGCCTTGGATGTGCCTATCTCCTCACCTACGGCTTCCCTTCCCTTTTCTCCCTTCTCGGGTTCTCCCCCTTTCCCTTTCAATTCTCTCATCTTTTGGTACCACGCATTCACTTGGGAGGGTGCAAGAGGGTGAAGTGTGACCCTTCGGCCATCCTTCTCAAGTGTGTACCGGTTGGTCCGTCCATCGTGTTTAGTAGACCTATCATATTGCCAAGGTCTACCCAACAACAAATGACATGCTTGCATCGGAATCACGTCACAAAGTACTTCGTCGTGGTAGTTGCCCACCTTAAATCGGATCACACATTGTCGTGTGACCTTCAACTCACCACAATCATTCAACCATTGTAGTTTGTATGGACTAGTGTGAGGTGTAGTCGGTAGTTTCAGAAAATTCACCATAGCATGGCTTGCGACATTGGTACAACTACCACTATCAATTACCAAGGTGCACACACTCTCCTTTACAAGGCACTTAGTATGGAATAGATTTTCCCTTTGGCTCGGGTCATCTACCGCCTTACTAATCATAACGCGCCTAACTACAAAGTTCGGAACCACACATTCCCCTTCTTGAGGATAGACATCTTCACCATCATCTACTCCTTCTTCATTCGGTTCATGTTCGGCTTCCTCTCCATCTTGAGGCTCGGCCTCAATCTCCCCCCTTTCGGACACCACCTCCTCACCAAGGTAGTATACTTTCCCTTCCCGTAAGATCACATTACGCCGGTTCGGACATTCATTCGCCTTATGCCCCCAACCTTGGCATTTGAAACATTGGAACCCCTTCGGGTTGGGGTATTTGTGAGCTTCCGGTTTAGGAGGAAACTTAGGAACCGTCTTGGGTTCGGGCAGCTTCATAGGACCGGGTTGGTCCTTGTTTTTGGTCCAACCCGAGGGGTTTTGGACTCTTGGCTTGAAAGTTGACCTCTCCTTAAGCTCCCGTTCAATCTCTAGGGCCGCTTGGAATATGCCGTCAATAGTTTCAAACCGATGAAGGGTCAAGTGAGTGGAAATCTCTTTGTTCAATCCACACTTGAACCGAATGATGTCATGGCTGATTTGTTCCCCCCGGTGGTCAAGTTTCAACATGAGTTGTTGGAACTCGTCAAAGTAGGCCATCACACTCTTGCTTCCTTGCCGTAGGCCATATAATCTAGCAAGCAATTCATGTCGGTATCTCTCGGGAAGGTATCGTTGCCTCATCAAATACCTTAGCCGAAACCAAGGTGGTGGCTGTCCTTCGATCAATTCATTACCAAACCGTTTCACATACTCCCACCAAGTGTTAGCATAGCCCTCAAGGTGA
>CM061559.1:157103128-157372007 GCA_030864225.1 Capsicum baccatum var. pendulum
AAAGCCTATTAGAAGCATTATATATTATATTTCATCAAATTCCCTCAAAATGAAAACCCTAAGCTCCTTCATCTAACTTCAAGAACCTCCAAAATTCACCATTAATTCTGCAAATTTATTCAAGATTCCAAGTTCCTAGTTCAAGAACTTCAAGAACCTCCAAAGTTCACCATTAATTCTGCAAATTTATTCAAGATTCCAAGTTCTTAGTTCAAGAACTCCAAGAACCATCATTCAAAGGCACGATTAACGTCTCAAAAATAAGTATCGATCTAAAGTTCATTATTCAAGGTATGTGGGGTTTTTCAAAAAGAACTCTCTTTTGTTCTTGTACCCAAAAATAATTTTCTTTACAAAGACTTGATTTTTATTTGATTTTTACGAATTTGAAGCATGAACCCATATCTTATGATGATTATTATGAAATCTTGATGTTTATGATTTTGAAAGATGAACTTACATGTGTGGAGATATAAAGCATGAATCTTGAACGATATTTATAATGATTTTGATTTGGGTCGTGAAGCCCCATTGAAAATTGTGTTTTTTTGAGAAAGTGTGTCATAAGCACGTTAATGTTGAATATTTGAGATATTTTGAATGATTTGACCTTTTGGTCTTAATGGAGTTGTTTTCTACTTGAGTGTGAAAGAAATCCACAACGTGGTTAATTTTGATAGATGGGAAGCATGATGGCTCTCAATCTATATTTATATATTACTGAAATTGTTTTGTTATGGATTGTCTTTGAAATGATCTGAGCTAAGTTCGGGAGAAATCTTTAGCATCGAGTAGGAGGTATAAAGCGACCTTACTTTCCTAGAACTACGTGCCCCTGTAGGAGTGAGCCTAAGGCTGATTTATATAGTGACACTAGTTTGTGTGGATTTGATATCGATAGTCCTACTCTGATGGCAAGTATAGGACGGCTCTCCCAAATGTGTGGGTTGTACATTGGACTCAATGTAGATCACATGGTTTATGTCGGTTATAGGATCTCCCAGTGTGTGTGTGTTTCCTTGTGTCTATGGTGAATGGTGAAGTGATTTGAAAGTGGAATTATGAAAGCTATTCTTTTGAAAGATTTAAATGATATTTACATTATGAGAATTGATATTCTTTATGAACTGAAAGTGATTGACAAATTATAGATGACTCACATGTGTTATTGTACTTATTTCATCCTCTCATGATTATGATGATTTTCTTCGGGCTATGTGAGTCTTTCATACGTTCTACATATTTCTTATAAATATTTATGATGATGATGTTTATACAACTGCATACACCCCATATACTTGGTTCCTTTCCATGGCACTGACCCACATCTTCGGATGTGAGCTGTATTTTCTTGAAATGAAGGCTCAAGTGCTCAGTTCCAGTTTCAACTGTGATTCTTCGGGCACGCTGTTTCACATCCTTTGTTGTGTTGAGTCCTCATGTTCCAAGAATGTGATGTCTGATGTTTGTTTTACGAAATCATTTATATTTAATAACTGAGTATGAGTCAGTTGGGGCATGTCTCAATGGCTCGCTGGTTTTACTGATTTTCTTAGAGGCTTGTCAGACTAGTATAGATGTTAGGGGTTGACTAATAAGTCATATTTTGTTATCTTTCTAAAATTCTTTTATTCTTGGATGATGATTACTCTATTGATATTTGAGGGTTATTTATGAAAACCCCATTGATTTGTGTTGAACTGAATAAAAATGGCTTAAAGGGTTAACTTGGGGCTACTCGTAGCCTCAAGCACCGTGTGACGCTCCAGGACCCATTTTCTGGGGCATTACAAACTTGGTATCAGAGCCTAAGGTTTTAAAGTATCCTAGGGAGTCTGACAAGTCACGTTAAGTAGAGCCTTGATCATCGGTGTGTAGCGTGCCACATCTTTGAGCAAGAGGCTACAAGACGTTTTAGGAAAAAATGTGATTCTTTCTTTTAGAAGTCTATCATGCTTAAAGTGTCTCTCTCTACTATTGATTCATCATCAACTCAAAGTTAGGGAGTATGACATCCTGAAAACCACTTTCCAAACTCGTTATGGTGATTTTGAGTTTCTTGTTATGTCTTTCGGGTTAACTAATGCCCCAGCAACTTTCATGGACCTCATGAATCGAGTATTCAAACCATATCTGGATATGTTTGTCATAGTGTTCATCGATGATATACTGGTGTACTCCCGTAGTGAGGATGAACATTCTGATCATCTTCGAACTGTCTTGCAAACCCTTAGAGATCACAAGTTGTTTAACAAGTTTAGTAAGTGTGAGTTTTGGCTAAGGTCAGTTGCTTTTCTGGGCATTTCTTCCGAGGGTATTAGAGTTGATCCCCAAAAGAACGAAGCTGTTAGAAATTGGCCTAGACCTAGTTCTCCAACTGATATCCAAAGTTTCTTGGGTTTAGCTGGATATTACCACCGTTTTGTTGAGGGTTTCTCCTCTATACCTTCTCTTATGACTCGTTTGACCCAAAAAAAAGTAAAGTTCTTGTGGTTCGAATCTTGTGAGAAGAGTTTTTAGGAGTTAAAGACTCTACTCACTTCATCCCCTGTTTTGACTTTGTCTGATGGTGTTGATCATTTTGTGGTTACTGTGATGCTTTGAGAGTTGGGTTGGGTTGCGTATTGATGTAGAATGGTAAGGTGATAGCTTATGCTTCTAGATAGTTGAAACCCCATGAGAAAAATAACCTCACCCATGACCTTGAGTTGGCTACTATTGTGTTTGCTTTGAAAATCTAGAGACACTATTTGTATGGTGTTCATGTTGATGTTTTCACTGATCATAAGAGTTTGCAGTATGTGTTTACCCAGAGAGAATTGAATCTTAGGCAGAGACGATGGTTAGAATTGTTAAAGGACTATGGTATGAGTGTGATGTACCATTCGGGCAAGGCCAATGTTATGACAGATGCCCTAAGTAGAGTGTCCATGGGTAGTATTTCGCATGTGGTAGAAGGTAAGAAAGAGTTGGCTCGTGATGTACATCGTTTGGCTAGATTGGGGGTTAGGTTGTTTGACTCTGATGAAGGTAGTATAGGGGTTCAGAGTAGTTCTGAATCCTCCTTGGTTTCGGAAGTGAAGGAAAAGCAATACTTAGATGCTAGTTTGGTCAGACTGAAGGAGTCAGTCAAGGACCAAAAGTAGAGGTTTTCTCCTAAGGGGGAGATGGTGTGTTGAGATTGCAGGGTAGATTGTGTGTCCCGAATGTTGATGATCTGAGATAGAGGATTATGGCTGAAGCGCATGGGGCGCGAATTCTATTCATCGTGGTGCCACCAAGATTTACCAAGACTTGCAGGAAATCTATTGGTGGAGTGGCATGAAGAAAGATATAGCAGCGTTTGTAGCTAAGTGTGCTACATACCAACAGGTTAAGGTTGAACACCAAAGACTTGGTAGTATGATACAAGATTTTAGTATTCCCACCTGGAAGTAGGAAGAGATAAATATGGACTTCGTGATTGGTTTACCTCCTTCCCGATGCCATCATGATTCAATTTAGGTTGTGGTTAAAAGGTTGACTAAGTCTGCTCATTTCTTGCCTGTTCATACTTCATATACTACTGAGGATTACGCTAGATTGTATATCCGAGAGCTAGTTAGACTGCATGGAGTTCCCTTGTCTATCATTTTGAATAGGGGTACTCAGTTCACTTTGCAATTTTGGAAAGCTTTTCAGAAGGGTCTTGGTACCCAAGTGCTTTTGAGTTCTACTTTTCATTCGCAAACCGCTAGTCAGGCTGAGCGGACCATCCAGACCTTAGAAGATATATTGAGAGCTTGTGCACTTGACTTTAAGGGAAGTTAGGATGATCACTTACCGTTGATAGAATTTGCTTACAATAAGAGTTTCCACTATAGTATTGTCATGGCTCCGTTTAAAGCCTTATATAGGAGGAAGTGTAGATCACTTATAAGTTGGTTCGAGGTGGGTGAAACGGCTGTGAGTGGTCCTGATTCGGTATTTGAGGCTATGGAAAAAGTTAAGTTGATTAGGGAAAGGTTAAAAACTGTGCAGAGTCTTCTGAAGTCATATGCGGATGTTAGAAGGAGATACCTTGAGTTTGAAGTTGGTGACCTAGTGTATCTGAAAATTTCACCCATAAAGGGGGTGAAGAGATTTGGAAAGAAGGGGTATCTTAGTCTTTATTATGTTGGTCCTTACAAAATTCTTAGCCGTGTTGGTAAGGTAGCTTATGAGGTCGAGTTGCCTTCCTAGTTGTCCTCTGTTCATCCAATATTCCATATCTCTATGCTTAGAAAGCATATTAGCGATGCTGTGGTAGTGGATTCCTCTGTGAGTGCTGACATTCAAGAAAATCTTTCTTTTGATGAGATTCCTATTGAGATTCTTGATTTTAGTGTCTGAAGACTAAGGAAAAAAGAAGTTTCCTTGGTCAAGGTGTTGTGGCAAAACTAATCTGTTGAGGGTGCAACTTGGGAAGCTAAGGAGGATATGCGATCCAGTACCCGCACCTATTTTCTGCGAACTCCAATCAAGCCAAAGGTACTGTTCTTTCCTAAATCATGCACTTTTGATAACAGTTGCAGCAGTTCAGCTGTCATTTAGTTTGTGTTTAGCTGTAGATTCTTGAATTTATGCATTCTATGTTGCATTCGGAGTGAGAAACAATGTGGTGATGAGTCTAACAAATGGTCTCAGCTGTATGCTCTATTCCCTATCTAATCTTGGCATGTCTAGCATCATTCGAGGATGAATGTTTCCAAGGGGGATGATGTAATACCCCAGAAAATTTTTCATTGAAATTTTGTGCGTAAACGTGTTGGGTTCTATATTCTAGAATGAATTATAAATTTTCCACGCGGAATGTCTTAGATTATGACCCACCATTGCGTAGTATCGAATAATATTTCCAACTATATGTGGATCATCCAAAACGGACACCCGAGCGACGAGTTATGAACATTCCAATCGAACCGTGATAGTAGTGAACAGTAAAATGTGCAGGAAAAAGTACAGAGGCCTGGCGTATTTTTGCTCAAACTTTAAATAATCATAACTCCTTATATATAATGTAATATAGGGTTTGGATTGATTTTGGGTGAGGAGGAATGACCAAAATGCCCCTAAAAATTAAATAGTTCTCGAATCTGTCCTTTGGTAGACTGTTTTGATAGTTTGAAGTAGATCAACCACAATGTTTTACTCCGATATCCAAATTTGATGAAACCAATTTCATTAGAAAGAGGACTCTCATATCTTTCTTTTAATATATAGTATCTCACCTAGATCATTGTGTACGAGGAGTTATGATTGTTTGAATTTGACCCAAAAATTTGCTTTTGATAGGCTAAAGTAGATCGACCATAACTTTTTCGTCTGATAGAAAAATTGGATGAAACCAATTTCATTGGAAAGAGGACTTGCGGAGCTTTCCTTTGATATATCGTAGATCACCTAGATCAAAGTCTATTAGAAGCATTGTATGTTATATTTCATCAAATTCCCTTAAAAAAAACCCTAAGCTCCTATATCCAACTTCAAGAACCTCCAAAATTCACCATTAATTCTGCAAATTTATTCAAGATTCCAAGTTCCTAGTTCAAGAACTTCAAGAATTTCCAAATTTCACCATTAATTCAACAAATTTATTCAAGATTCCAAGTTCCTAGTTCAAGAACTCCAAGAACCATCATTCAAAGGCACGATTAACATCTCAAAAATGAGTATCGATCTAAAGTTCATCATTCAAGGTATGTGGGATTTTTCAATAAGAACTCTCTTTCGTTCTTGTGCCCAAAAGTAATTTTCTTTATAAAGGCACGATTTTTATTTGATTTTTATGAATTTGAAGCATGAACCCATATTTTATGATGATTATTATGAAATTTTGATGTTTATGAATTTGAAAGATGAATTTACATGTGTGGAGATATAAAGCATGAATCTTGAATGATATTTATCATGATTTTGATATTTGGGTCATGAATCCCCATTGGAAATTGTGTTTTTTGAGAAAGTGTGTGTCATAAGCACATTGATGTTGAATATTTGAGATATTTTGAATGATTTGACCTTTTGGTCTTAATGGAGTTGTTTTGAACTCGAGTGTGAAAGAAATCCACAACGTGGTTGATTTTGATAGATGGGAAGCATGACGGCTCCCGATATATATTTATATATTACTGAAATTGTTGTGTTGTAGATTGTCTTTGAAATAATCTGAGCTATGTCCGGGAGAAATCTTTAGCACTGAGTGGGAGGTATAAATCGACCTTACTTCCCTAGAACTACGTGCCCCTATAGGAGTGAGCTTGAGGCTGATTTATATAGTGATCACTAGTTTGTGTCGATTTGATATCGATAGTCCTACTCCGATGTCAAGGATAGGACAGCTCTCCCCAACATGGGTTGTACGTTAGATTCCATGTAGCTCACATGGTTTATGTCGGTTATAGGATCTCCCAGTGTGTGTGTATTTTTTTGTGTCTATGGTGAATGGTGAAGTAATTTGAAAGTGGAATTGTGAAAGTTATTTTTTTGAAAGATTTAAATGATATTTACATTATGAGAATTGATATTCTTGATGAACTAAAAGTGATTGACAAATTATATGATGACTCACATGTGTTATTGTACTTATTTCATCCTCTCATGATTATGATGATTTTCTTTGGGCTATGTGAGTCTTTCATACATCCTACATATTTCTTATAAATATTTATGATGATGATGTTTATACAACTGCATACACCCCCATATACTCGGTTCCTTTCCATGGTACTGACCCACATTTTTGGATGTGGGCTGCATTTTCTCGGAATATAGGTTCAGGTGCTCAGTTCCAGGTTCGACAGTTATTCTTCGAGCACGCTGTTCTACATCCTCTATTGTGGTGAGTCCTCATGTTCCGAGGACGTGATGTCTGATGTTGGTTTCACGGAATCATTTACATTTGATAACTAAGTATGAGTCAGTTGGGGCTTGTCACAATGGCTTGCTGGTTTTATTGATTTTCTTAGAGGCTTGTCAGACTAGTATAGATGTTGGGAGTTGACTAATAAGTTGTATTTTGTTATCTTTTTGAAATTCTTTTATTCTTAGACGATGATTACTCTGTTGATATTTGAGGGTTATTTATGGAAACCCCATTGATTTGTGTTGAGCTGAATAAAAATGGCTCAAAGGGTTAGCTTGGGGTTACTCGTAGCCTCAAGCACCGTGTGACGCTCCGGGACCCATTTTCTAGGGCATTACAGAATGCTAACATGCACTCAAGATAAGGATAAAATAATGTCAACCTTTAAAACCAAGTAAACAACCATATGCATACACAACCATATATATATATATATATATATCTATGCTGGGAGAGAAAACTGAGTTTAGCATGCCTTAAAACTATTAACCTGGGTATGTGTATCTTAACTCTCCTAGAACCGCCCATGAGTTATATGGGTCCAGTGTTACCTCTTGAATGGCCCCCAATACGTGTAGCCGCACGAATCAAAGATACCATATAAGTAAGGAATTCACGTGTACCCTTCGCTCTCCATGATATATATATACAAGTGTAACTTAAGGGATTCTCGTGTACCACATAAGTATTATATATATGGTCACCATGACCAATCCTTATGGCAGCAAACATGAGTTTCCAGTGTCCGTCCATTGAACCCACACCTTCACGGTTAGCTATCCCAGCCTGCCATTATTGCCCAATTAAATTAGCACACAACTAAACCAATAATTCCATTTATTATTAACCAAGTCTATAAGTAGTGGAATCACTATACGGACCATAGTTTGCAAGCAAAGTCCCTAGCCATCCTCTTTAAAGAAGGGATTCCCATGTACCCATAGATTATATTTTTGAGTTACTTAGGGGATTATTGTGTACCCCACAAGTGTATTCAATTAATCCATAACCATGACCACCAAGACCTTACCATTTAACCATTAAAGACCATCCAAACTAGTTAGGGTTCCATTACTACTTTATAATATGCAAAGTTTTCAATGAAAGTTTAACAATATAGTTAAAACATTCTCATAGACATTTTATCAAACTTGCTGAGGGCATATAGTTTTCAAAATAAAAACTAAGTACCATTCCCATGAAACAACATATTCAAACCATTATTAAAACATGATAACCATAATTAAAACATAGGAAAACCATAAGCAAAACCCCCAACATATATTCAAAACCCCAAACCATACCACAATTATGCCATGAAATCCATACATAAAACATGTATTTAGTTGGAACTAAAAATGAAGGAGGAGTAACATGCCTTAAATTATGAAGATTATGTAGAGAAACCACCATTATAAGCCCCAAATTAACTTTATCAAAGAAACCCTAGCCTTTCTTGACCCCAAGAGTCTTGAGAGAGTTTCTAAGTGCTTAAAATTAGAATATTAGGGTAAATGATGTCCCAAGAGTTTCTTAAGTTGTGGGTCCTTAAGAGGTTAAGAGGGTAAATGTCCAGATTAACCCCAACTTAAACTGTATAAAACTCCCGTCGGAGGGTATAACCACCCTCCCAAACCGTACCCTAGAGTATGAGTGGTACCCTTATCTCATACCCAAGGCCTCTTCTTGGACTCCAACACTATCCAACATAGACCACCAAGGCCAATTCGTACCCAACCATAGGACACCCTAAGTCCATACCTTAGGAGGAGTAGAATCCTTTAGGTTAGACGTAAGGCAACATACGGTCAGCATTAAACCACTAGTACCCTAACATGTGACTAGCATGATCTATTTGTACCTTGGACAGAAACTAACCAACCTACACTAGTTAACATACGACCAAGACCCACTTTCGTACCCTATCATATGACTAGTACCCCTTAGTCGTATGATGTCCAGAAGCCAACACTTAGGAAATTTATAAGTATAAACCCAAGGTATTTCAGTAGGCCTAGGGAGTGAACATGGCTATTGAAACCTCTATTATAAAAAGATAAGACATCACTGCACTTTACATTAATATTAGTCTACAAAGCCTCTAAAAGATAAACAATGTATCTTAGGTTGGGATAGGACCCTTCCATACCATTAACTCTAATAAAACTTAAAATACATACTAAAGACTCAACAAAGCCCCAAATCAATCTTAAACTCACCAAAACCCACTGAGTATCCCGTGCTTCTATTAGGAAGACTTATTAGTTGGAGTACATATACCTGCAACATGAAACATAACCCCCCCATTCAAGGCATTAGTATGAAAGAATATAGTGAGTATGTAAGGCATGGCATAACCATGTGTAAAATCAGAACTCAAATAAAGTTAGGTATAAATGTAAGGAAAGGGATAAAATATCACCTTTGCTTATATATGTAGAATCATTTACATTAAAGAGAAGTATCAATTATCCCCTGATATTGTCTTATTTTATTCATGGCACACCTAAACTTTAAGTAGACTTAAGTACCCCCTTTCCTGAACTTGTTGATTTAGTAAGTCGCATGCCCATTTTTGGCCCACGTGGCTCAATGTGTGATTTCAAACTCCATGAGGTGCGTTATAGAGTAACTTTTTTGCCAAATCAACATGCCTCAACGATCAAACACGAAAAAGTCCATTTTTTAAATTTTTTTCAAAATCTTTAAAGACTCCACTCTCCTCCTTCTATTTATTATCCTTCTTCCACCATCACTTTTAAAATGTGTAAAAATAAATTTCTCTCAATTGCTTCTATTTTACCTACTTAAATTGGGAGTGTGCCTCAACCGATTTGGTTTGATTTTTATGTTATCGATTCAGTTTTTTAGTTTTTGATTTTTAAATGTTCTAAATCAATAGCCAAACCAATAAGATATTTTCTTATCAACTTTTGGTTTATTAATTTTTAGTCCTTAACGATTTGATTTTTGATTTAACAGAGAAAAAATACACATAAAATTTAAAAAGTAGTAACTAACAAGAAAAGAAACCGAATCATAGTTGTAAAAAAATCATACATATATATATATATACATACATACATATATATATATGGTGTAAAATAATAATTTAATATAATCTTATTGGATTATCGGTTTAACCAATAACTCAATTAAAAAAAACCAAATCAATAACCCAATAATTTTTTTTTATAAAATCATTAAAAAATTATTGACTCAATAATGATAAATCAATAACATTTTTATCGGTTTGATTTTTGTACATTCCTAAATTAAATTGCAATTTCTTACTCTATTAGTTATAATAGGAAACGTATTTGTGCATGTGAGTCTCCTAAAAATCCTAATTGAAACAGTAATAAGAAATTACTATAAACACTAATCAAAAAAAATAATCCCATATTTTTATCACAAAAAAACAAAAAAACATAATTTTTTAAGATAATAACTTACTTGATCGACAAAAATTCAACCTTTCACTTTTTCGAAGCATAGAAAAACTACAAAATATAGTTTTTAGAGAGAAATCAGATAATATAACACCTTGGGTTTTCGACACTTGGAAAATTTCTTGAATTTTTAGTTTCTGGACAAGATATGACTGGGGGAATAAGTCATACATAGGGGTACGAGTGGTATGGGTTGGTCGTATACTGACCAGTAATGGATGGTGGGCTAAAATTTGGTTCCTGGAATAGATATGACTTGAGTGGTATGAGTTGTATTGGCAGATACAAGTTGTTGGGTTTGGTTATTTCCTTCGCTTAATTTTAGACTTGGAAACTTAAGTTGGATCTGAGTACGAGTGGCTCACCATGAAATCCAGTGTATGAGTCGTACCATGAACTCGTATGGTGGACAGTGTTCAAACCTCTAGTGATTCTATTCTGCCAGGGGTACAAGTCAAGGGTACTAGTCGTATGTTTTGGGTACAACTTGGTTTGGCTAAATTATGCCTTGGACAGTGTTGGGTCTAAGGGAGAGGCCTAAGGTACGGGTGGTGGGTACCACTAGTATTAAAGGGTACGACTGGTATGGTTAGTTGTACCCTATGTTGGAAATTTTATACAGCTTAAGTGAGGGCAATCTGGATATTTTTCCACTTAACCTAATAAGTCCCCACAACTTTTAACACACTTGGAAGGTTATTTTCCCTGTTATTCTATTCATTAACACTTAGAAAATACTCTCTAATCCTCTCTAAAGTTCTTGGGAAAAGAAGCAAAGGTTTCAACTTAAGGATTAATTTGGGGCTTGTGTTGGTGATTTCTCTCCATTATATTCTCAATTAAGGCATGTACTCTTCTCTCATTGTTAGTTCCAACTAAAGGCATGGTTTTATCCAATGTTTTTATGGCATGATTTATATGTGTGGTTTTGGGGTTTTCTAAAATGTGTTGGGGCTTTGGTTATAATGCTTGGTTGATACGGTTAAGGCAATCCCCACAGGTACACGGCCTTTCACACGAAGCCAAGCTCGGGAATTACAAACACTCCAAGTTTTGTTCATGCAAATGGCCGTGTGTGAGTTGTTGACCGAACCAACCAAGGGCCTAAACATTTTTATGTGTGTAGAGGGGTCCTAAAGTGTAATAAATTAATCCCCAAGGATGCCTCAAGAAAGCAAGGGCGGATGGGTCTTTTAACACCTTTTGTTGTAGTATAAATAGAACATCATAGTGAGATATCCCTTAGTTCATTTTGAAATCTGAAAATTGTAACCTAAAACTCCAAAATATCTTCTCTCTTCTTCTCCAAGAAGCCGTCCCTAGGTCTCACAAGTAGAGGAATACTTGTGTTGTCTCTTTGGCTAGAAACAAGGGTTTTGAGGTTGTTGAGTGCCTCTTGGTCCTTGTAAGAACTTGGTGTTTATATTCATTAGACTTAGGGTCCTCTCTTGATGTTAGGGTTCTTAGTTTCTTGAATGTTATATGTCAAGTTATCTATCTTTCATTATCTTGTTGTTGTTGTGTTGCTTTTGTTTATCTTGAAAGTCTAGTGAAGCCGTGTGGGGCTTGTTTCGATTCACTAGCATTGTTGTATCTCTTGTTGTTCTCGGATTGTGGCTTAAAAACCGAAACTATCTCTTGTGTTGTAATCTAAAAACCGAAACTTAAAACTTGTTGTCCTTGTGTTGTTGGACTGAAATCCGAACTCTTGTGGTTGTTGGTTTGATCTTGTATCATTTGGTATTAAAGCAAGACCGGTTGTGTTCCAACATAACCCATCTTGGGCTAGTTCACGGGTTAAACAAACTACAAAAAAAAAAATTCTGAAATCTGTCCACTAAAAGTTGAAAACCGAGAATGATGTTGTATGCCTAGATCTAGGTGTTATTTTGCTTGTTTAGTGAGTTTCTAGTGTTGGTTTCTTTCTCACCAACACTAAGGTGTCTAGATCCGAGGTTGAGCTTGAAGTGTTGAATGTTGTGTAGTGACTTGAAGTGGCCGAAAGTTGAATGTTGTTGATGACCAAAGGAAAAACTGGTGGTTGTGTGATTATGTGTTAAGGAAGTGTTGAAGTTTGTGGAGTGTTCATCTTTTGAACTTGTGCATATTGTTCCTCTTGTTGAAGTGTTCATCTTGTTGTGTGCTCAAGTAGTAAACTTATAAAGTTGATTGTGAAAGACTTGCAGCCATCACCTTGTAGCCTTGTCAATCACTTTCCCTAAATCAAGGAACCTTGTTTTGTGGAAATTGTCAACCAAACCCACTTTCTTGAGTTTGAAAAAGAAGTTAAGGCTTCAAAATTTTAGTTTTCCCACCAAAACACTTTTCCATTTATCACAAGTTGTGTGAATATTAAATCAAGACAAAAAAAAAATATATATATATATATAAATCCGAAGAGAAGAAGAACGTGTGAGGGCCATTGCATGCTACCATGTCACTATAAGCTCAACTTAGGATATTCTTTGGTTGCTAATTGTTGATTCTTTGATTCCCTTATTTGGTCTTAGAACTAATTAACAAACTAGTATTCCTTCCACTAGGTTGTCAACTAGTTCCTTGAGCCGTTTATTCGCGTCAACGATTATTTGTGTGCTTTTATTCGTTTGAATGAATTGCTGATTTTGATTCTAGTCTGGCAAGAATTCTTTGAGTCTTCAAACAAGAATCCATTCTGGCTAAGAGCTTACTCAAACCTTGTAAATCTCACGGTTACTAGCCAATTATACAACACTTGTGGAACACGGACTTGTGGTGACTAAAGCGGCTAATACCTTGACGATGGAAGGAACAACTTCTCATAATGCGGATACTAATGCTCTTGACTTAATGAGGGCCACTCTTGAGGCCGTTACTCGGACACTTGAAAGGATGAACTCGGAATTTGGAGCCGTGAGAGGGGACTTGGCAGCAATAAGGGGGGAAGTATCGACTATTAGTGGGAGGCTAGATCAAGTGGAGAGTCAAAGGAACTCTCGGCCATCGACTCCTCTACACGTATCCACCAATGGTCATGATAGGACCTCCTCCGCAACCATCACCCCCGAAATGATCCACCAAATGTTAAATGCACCCCAAGCTCCACTAAATACCGCAACCCAATCTACCAATTTTCCTCCAAACCGAGACTCCACTAGACCACTACATTTCCAAGCTCCTCCAATTCCGCAAGAGGGATTTGGACGCCAAGCACCTCCCCTAAATCCGAACCCTTCCTTCCAAGCTCCACAAAACCAAAGACCACAAATTCCAATTCCTACGAATCAAAATGGCCAAGGACGACCAGCCCACTTTGACGGATACGGTAGAGAGGAGTATGATGGGGAGGGAGCCTATGATGATGCATATATGAGGGAGGAGGAGTTAAGAGGGGGCCGGGGGGAACCTAGGAGATACCGGGGGTATGGAGAAAGGGGAAACCGACACCAAGAGAGAGACGTAGGCATCAACACCATCAAGTTGAGCTTACCTATCTTTAAGGGTGAAAGTGACCCCGAGGCCTACTTAACTTGGGAATCGGCTTGTGACAAAGTTTTCCAAGTTAATGACATCTCGGAAGAAAAGAAGAGTTGCTATGCTATAGCTCACCTCGAGGGCTATGCTAATACTTGGTGGGAGTATGTTAAGCGATTTGGTAATGAATTGGTTGACGGGCAGCCACCACCTTGGTATCGGTTGAGGTATTTGATGAGGCAACGATACCTTCCCGAGAGATACCGACATGAATTACTTGCTAGGTTGTATGGATTGCGGCAAGGAGGCAAGAGTGTTGTGGCCTATTTTGACGAGTTCCAACAACTCATGTTGAAACTTGATCACCGTGGGGAGCAAATCAGCCACGACATCATCCGGTTCAAGTGTGGATTGAACAAGGAGATCTCCACTCACTTGACTCTTCACCGGTTCGAAACTATTGACGGTATATTCCAAGCGGCCCTAGAGATTGAAAGGGAACTTAAGGAGAGATCAACCTTCAAGGCAAGGGTCCAAACCCCCTCGGGTTGGACCAAAAACAAGGACCAACCCGGTCCTCCGAAGCTGCCCGAATCCAAAATGGTTTCTAAGTTTCCCCCGAAGCCGGAGGCTCCCAAATACCCCAACCCAAAGGGGTTCCAATGTTTCAAGTGCCAAGGTTGGGGGCATAAGGCAAATGAATGTCCAAACCGTCGTAATGTGATCCTACGAGAAGGGAAGGTATACTACCTTGGTGAGGAGGTGGTGTCCGAAAGGGGGGAGGTTGAGGCCGAGCCTCAAGATGGAGAGGAAGCCGAGAAGGAACCGAATGAGGAAGGAGTAGATGATAGTGAAGATGTCTATCCACAAGAAGGGGAGTGTGTGGTTCCAAACTTTGTGGTTAGACGCGTCATGATTAGTAAGGCGGTAGATGACCCGAGCCAAAGGGAAAATCTATTCCATACTAAGTGCCTTGTAAAGGGGAGTGTGTGCACCTTGGTAATTGATAGTGGTAGTTGTACAAACGTTGCGATCCATGCAATGGTAAACTTCTTGAAGCTACCGACTACACCACACACTAGTCCTTACAAGCTACATTGGTTGAATGATTGTGGTGAATTGAAGGTCACACGGCAATGTGTGATTCGGTTTAAGGTGGGCAACTACCACGATGAAGTACTTTGTGACGTGATCCCAATTCAAGCATGTCACTTGTTGTTAGGTAGACCTTGGCAATATGATAGGTCTACTAAACACGACGGGAGGTCCAACCGGTACACACTTGAGAAGGATGGCCGAAAGGTCACACTTCACCCTCTTTCACCCTCCCAAGTAAATGAGTGGTATAACAAAATGAGAGAATTAAAAGGGAAGGGGGGGGAACCCGAGAGGAGAGAAAAGGGAAGGGAGGCCGTAGGTGAGGAGGTAGGGACATCCGAGGCTATCCCAACGCCAAGGGAAAGGGAAAACGTAGTGATGTTGGCTAGGAGAAAGGAACTTTTCGTGGACCATGATGAAAACAAGCCGATGCTACTTTTGGCCCATTGCTTTAATACTAACCCCACTAATCCTTCTATTTCCCCTTTGATTTCTTGTGTGTTGCAGGAGTATGAAGATGTATTCCCGCAAGAGCTTCCGCAAGGATTGCCCCCGCTTCGGGGAATTGAACACCAAATTGATTTGGTGCCGGGTTCACAGCTTCCAAACAAACCGGCCTATAGGAGCAATCCTATGGACACGAAGGAGCTTGAAAGACAAGTGGAGGAACTACTCAACAAGGGATACATCAAGGAAAGTATGAGTCCGTGTGCTGTTCCGGTACTTTTGGTACCAAAGAAGGACGGAACGTGGCGCATGTGCATCGATTGCCGAGCCATCAACAAAATCACTATAAGCTTAGATGGAAATAAATGAGCCGAGGCCATGAAGAAAATGCATGAGATGGTGCGGATCAAGCTTGAAAAGAAGAATCAGGAGGTCGCAAAACGGGCAAACAAAGGGAGAAGGAAGCTAGTGCTTGAACCCGGAGATTGGGTGTGGGTGCATCTTCGAAAGGATCGGTTTCCAGCTCAAAGGAAGTCCAAATTGCTGCCGAGAGGTGATGGTCCTTTCCAAGTACTTGAGAGAATCAATGACAACGCCTACAAGATTGACCTACCACCGGAATATCAAGTGCACAACACCTTCAACGTCGGAGATCTCTCCCTCGTGGATGCGGTTGAAGATGATCAAATGCCGAATTTGAGGTCAAATTCCTCTCAAGATGGAGAGGATGATACGGTTAAGGCAATCCCCACAGGTACACGGCCTTTCACACGAAGCCAAGCTCGGGAATTACAAACACTCCAAGCTTTGTTCATGCAAATGGCCGTGTGTGAGTTGTTGACCGAACCAACCAAGGGCCTAAACATTTTTATGTGTGTAGAGGGGTCCTAAAGTGTAATAAATTAATCCCCAAGGATGCCTCAAGAAAGCAAGGGCGGATGGGTCTTTTAACACCTTTTGTTGTAGTATAAATAGAACATCATAGTGAGATATCCCTTAGTTCATTTTGAAATCTGAAAATTGTAACCTAAAACTCCAAAATATCTTCTCTCTTCTTCTCCAAGAAGCCGTCCCTAGGTCTCACAAGTAGAGGAATACTTGTGTTGTCTCTTTGGCTAGAAACAAGGGTTTTGAGGTTGTTGAGTGCCTCTTGGTCCTTGTAAGAACTTGGTGTTTATATTCATTAGACTTAGGGTCCTCTCTTGATGTTAGGGTTCTTAGTTTCTTGAATGTTATATGTCAAGTTATCTATCTTTCATTATCTTGTTGTTGTTGTGTTGCTTTTGTTTATCTTGAAAGTCTAGTGAAGCCGTGTGGGGCTTGTTTCGATTCACTAGCATTGTTGTATCTCTTGTTGTTCTCGGATTGTGGCTTAAAAACCGAAACTATCTCTTGTGTTGTAATCTAAAAACCGAAACTTAAAACTTGTTGTCCTTGTGTTGTTGGACTGAAATCCAAACTCTTGTGGTTGTTGGTTTGATCTTGTATCATTGGTTATGGTTTTCCCATATTTTAATCATGTTTTTACATGTTTTAATGGTGGTTTTGGACAATTGGTTGCATGGGAATGGTCATATGGTAATTGGTTTTGGTTTTGGGAATACTATTCCCCCAATATGTTTGATAAAATGCCTATGATAATGTTTTTACTATATTACCAGATCTTTAACTGAACTATTGCATGTATTGAACTTGGTAATGGAACCCTAAATGGTGTAAATGGTTTGGAATATGGTCACGGTTATGGTTAATTGAGCATATTTGTGGGGTACAATGAAATCCCCCAAGTAAACATGTTAATGAACATCCTTGTGGGGTACAATGGAATTACCTGAGCAAACATAATAATGGAATACTTGTGGGGTACATGGACTCCCCCAAGTTAACTTGGTAAATTAGTACACGGGAATCCCTTTACCTTAAAAGGTTTGGATAAGGACAATACTTGCAAGTTATAGTCAGTATGATGATGATGCCACCACTAATATCCTTGGTTAATAATAAATGGCAAAATAGATTGGTCGGATAGAAATGGTTTTAATTGGACAGTAATAGCGGGGTGTGATATTTAATCGTGAAGGTGGGAGTTTAATTAATAAACACTGGAAACTCATATTTTTCAACATGAGGGGTTGGTCATGGTGACCATATATGATATTATGAGATATATGAGAATCCTCTAAGTACGTTGTACATATGTATCATGGAGAGAGAAGAGTACTCAAAAATCTCCTACACTTATGGTATCTCCGATTCGTACGACTAGACTCATCGGGGCCTGTTTAGGGGGTTACACTAGACCCATATAGCCAGTGGGTGGTTAAGGATGGTTAAGCTACACATACCTAGGTTAATGGTTTCAAATGTATGCTAAACCCGGTTCCCTTTCCAGTCATGGTTATATAAATGTATGTTTGTATGCAAATGGATAACTTACTTGGTTTTATTAATTGGCTATTATCCTTATCCTGAGTTCATGCTTGCATTCACCCTCTAACCCACCTCCGGGTGGCTATATCCCCACGTGATGCAGTAATCATCCGTTCTACTCCTCCTTCATGTGATCAGATTTCAAGATCAGCTTTTGGATTGAAGTGGTGAGTTTCCATTTTTCCAAAAGGCTCTATTTCATTTTATGGATATTTTCATATATGTTGGTTATTTTATAGATATTGGTTTTGTCTATGGTTGGGGGCATGTACCAACCAAATATCGATTTTCTTTTGGTTAAAGGCTTTTGTGGAACTGCTATGGGTTAGAATAGGCGGGATCAGTATTGGTGTCAGCCTTAGTAATGACATTGGTATTAGGGTTGAAGCCGGTTGAATGTATTGTTGGTTGTTCCATCCTCTTTTATTTTGGGATTATATAATTATTATGGAACTCATATGGTCATGGTTTTGGATTATGGTTTGGTTTGGTATTTGTTATTAGTTGGTATCGGATGGTTGGACTCGTTTGGATGGTCACAGATATAGACCTATCCCAGAGTCTTGGATTATGCAATGATGCTATCTTGTTATATGTTTTAAATTCATTCGACTCAGGATATACTCTGGTCGGTTGGGTTGGGTAATAGGGGTGGTCTCCAGTCCTGGTTGGACTTGAGATACCCATTACGACAAGGCCCTGGTTTGGGCCGTGTCAGATAATTAATGGTAGACATAGATCATTTTTGGTTATAGGATAAATATAAAGTAAGTGGATGGTATTTATCCACGCGGACTGAGACATAAGTAGTTTTTTCTATGTGTACGTGCGTGTTTTACACGTTGTGGTCTTTGGACCAAAAAGGGAAACACGACTTACTAAATCAACAAGTTCAGGGGAGGGGGGGTTCTTAAGATAACTTAAAGTTCAGGTCTACCATGAATAAAATGAGACAACTTCAGGGGGTAAATTGATATTTATCTCTTTACATTACATTTCTTTCTTTTCTTTTCTTTTCTTTTCTTTAATTTACTCTTCTTTATTTTATAAACTTTGTGTAAAATGACCAACTGATTAGTGGTAATTGAGGATGACCCATACTAGGCATTATACCCTTGGGATACGTTCCTCATCAATACATAAATCGGTATCAACCCATGCTAGGCTTTCCTTTAACCCCTGTGATACCACCCGTAATATAGGATCGAACTATGCTAGGTGTTTCTTCCACCCCCGGGATACCACTTATAAGTCCATGAATTAGGATCGACCCATGCTAGGTTTTTTCACCTGAGCTACCATCCATATATAATCATATTTTCTTTACATCAGTACTTTAATCTTTGAGTTTTTTATTTTGGTCGTCATAGTATTATTATAACTTAGGACTATAGACCATTGGATACATGGGTATATGCATTTAAGGCATAGATAATGACAGAAAGCAACAGTAATGCGAATGCAATACTTAGGAACTTAAGGGAGACAATGAGAATTTGGAGATCTCAAATGGGAGCATACGTGCATATCAAGTGAAGACATATAATGTTTCCAAACAAGAGGTAAGGACTTTATATAGTGATACGATAACTAAAGACTTAGTAAATGATATCAAATAAAAGGGGTACAAGAGTATGAGAACTAGTGAAATATATGGGCATTTTCAAATTAAGGGAAAAATTATATTTTGAGTGAGGACAAAAAACTATATAATGGAGTAAGTAAAGATTTTGGGAGCTACAACTATATACTAAGACACTTGGAGTGATATCCAATGCAAAGAACGTGTAAATATTTGATCAAATAAAGTGCATGATCAACTAAACCAATTGAAACAAGTTAATGGTGAATGGGTAGATTGTTTACCCAATAAATAAACACGCTTACCATATGTAATCTATGATCTTATTGACTCATCTTAGAGAAACATGTGACAAGGGTTCGTGATAATACTTAAATTACACTCTTGAATCGGTTTAGTAGAAGTTGACATTATATTTTTTTCCCAACAAGGAGTTAGGGTCGAATCACAGGGAGTGAAGACACGAAATTCATGGCTTGAAAGTGTTACAAGTCAACTAGGAGTTGACTCGTAATGTGTATAAAACAAAATAAATGTAAAATGGGGGAAAATTAGTTGGAATGTTTCTAAAGTAACAATTTCTTTACTTTTAGAATACTATCTAGAGGTTGAAATTACTTATAGTCTAATCAATTGGGAGTGAACCTTGGGGTTACGCCATTCTAGATGTAAGCTCATGCATGGGTAATTGAAAATTTATCAACATTTAGCTAAGAGTCAAGGGTAGGCTAGATTTTAGAGGTATTAGTGTCAATCTTTCAATAAAACACTAAATTTCACAAATCAGTTCATTCGAACACCTCATAAGTGTAACTATTTCACCAATCTATATCCTCAATTAACAGCTTTATGTCTGGAGATGCTATTAAATAAAATAAATCAAGTTAGTTTTACATTTACTCCTCACCCATATCCCCTCCTTCAAGGATGATATGGGTTCAAAGGCAATTAGGGTTTATAACACCCAATTCTTAGTTAAAACATTGAATAAATGCATAAACCATAACAAATAGCTAATTGGGAAGATAAAGAAACTTCACTCATGCACTAGTCACAACCTATTCAAGTATAACCCCAAGATAAAGAGTTAACTACTCATACAGAGAGAAAGTAAATGTATACCAAAGTTTTCATTAAAATGATCCATGAAAAATAATGGGAATTCAAATACAAGCTTTGATTTTCAATAATTTTCAATGAAAAGCACTAATCCTTCACTTAGGAATAACTCTAAATATGTTCTTACTTAAGGGAATACAATAATGTTCTAAGATAATGAAAATGAGCGAAAAACCCTTATTTAAGCCTCAATTCCACATTTGTCAAATATTACAAAAATGCCACCTTAAGAAGATGGAGAGAGAATCCAGAGAAAATACAAAGTGGATCCATAGAAAATCAGGAGCAGAAGGGGTTGTTTTGGTCATTTTGGCAGCTCACTCACGCGGGTGGCTTTCCGACACACCCATGTGGTCTTTAGTTCTTTTTTCTTTCACAATGGACCTCTCGTTGACTTGAACAACCTGCTCATCTTCCCTTTTCAACATTTACCTATGAAAATAAGCATTAAGTAGGAGATTAACATCAAGTCAATGAAAATGAATGATAATTTAAGCTTAAAAGGGCGAGCAAGTTGTTAAATTGACAACTTATGAACCCCCCCAAACTTAACTATTGCTTGTCCTCAAACAACCGAGAATAATTCAATGAGATAGTGTATTTACAACTAAAATTCACCAAAACAAAAGCTATAATAAAGTACTAAGCTAACAAAGCTCTACAAAAACTTCTCAAACATGTCATAACAACAAGTAAACATAAATTTTTCTATAAGCACATAACTATGAAGCAAGGATTCAAGTTTGTATCAAATGAACCTTTCAAATAAACAAAGCATCTTAAGAAGTGATACAAAATCTTCAAAGATCATCTCAATATTCATAATGCAACTTACCTCATCCATTTACCTAAATCGAGAGTGAGACTTCACCTTCTACCCTAAAGTATCTATGCCACTCATATGAAAAAGTTAGCTCCCCACACATAGGCCATTTCAATTCTTAAATATGCTCAAATAATTACAGAATTAACACTCACTCTTGCAAAGAAATTCAATTACAAGGAGTAGAACCATAGGCTTTCCCTTTGTGTTTTTTGCCACTAATGTAGACTTACCTAGTTTGGAATCATTAAGGTCTTGCGGGTCATGCTTAAAGTTTAAGGTGGGGGAAGGAATATATATGGATAAAGTGACTAAAAGACCTCCTTCAACGAAATTGCCTATCCCCTTCTACCCCAAAATTTTCAAATTATCCACCTTATGCATCTTCAAACTATTTCCTTTGTTTCCCTTAATCTTCAGCCTATCATATACCAAAATAATCCAAAAAACCATTTTATTTCTTCACTTCTTTGACCTTTTTAAGAGATTTTCTAACTTTAAGCTCTTCTTAGCCCCTCATTTGTCTCATTTCTCTTCACATTCTATGGACTAGGCTATGCAACTTTATCATCAAGCATATCTCTTTCTCTTAAGAATATGATTTGACAACCTTACATACATGTTTCTTGACTAATCTTAGCATATCACATTCTTCCCCCAAACTTGAAATTTGAACCACCCTTACATTATTCTACAAAATACACAACCCCCCAAATATAGGCTTTCGCCTATATTTTATTATTTAGAATCATGCGATGTATCAAAGGAGGTAAAGCACCAAAAGGAAGATTTTCAAAAGGGTTTAGCTGTTTTAGCATGTTTATCATTACAAAAAGAAAGAAAAAGGGCAAAAGTCTCAAATGGGTTAAATAGGGAACAATATTAAGGTGGGAATTTGGTTATGTGATTGGTAAAAAATGGCCTTAGGTCATACTACAAACCAAGCTTGCCTAGGATTTTGTATTGAATACATTCGGGTAAAGTTTTATACTACACGTATGTACAAGAATTATTCAAAAATCTCACCACACTAGGCATCGTACTCATAGAGCCAAAAGTTTGTCTCTCAACCAATTTGAGAAATTTACGCTTAATAATTTACTCTGAGTCAAAGACTCATCTTTGTAAAGACAGATCCAAAAATTGAATTTGATGGTATCACACAAGAGAAAGATCATAAACATCCTTGTTCTTTTTCAAAAGAAACTATATTTTGATTGTTATAAAAATCATTTCATTCATTGCCAATGACATTTTGGAATGTTTTCAAACTTTTGCGTATTCTAAATCAATGCAAATTACTAAATACTTCACCGAACGATGTTGCCTTATCATCCATCATGGGTGAAATATCACTCGGTTTGACAAACAAGCAACACTAGAATAAGAACAAAAGATCAAAACAAAGAGAAAACAAAATTTTTGCTACTTTAATAAGAATCGAGTTTCGCAAAAACCCTTAGAGTTTATTGGACACGTATATACAAAAGGCAACAAGTGAAATGCACAAAAATTGGGTATCACACTTACACGACCCACTCTAGGACCTTGTTGTAATGGGCATCCTAAGTTTGACCAGGACTAGAGACAACCCCTGTTACCTAACCCAACCTCCAGCCGCCTACACTAAGTTGGCTGATTTTCAAGCATGTAACAAGACAATGCAATAACTCACATAAAGACTATGGGAATAGATTACAAACATGACCGATCCAACAGAGTCCAACCATCCCAGACAATAACCCAACCATATGAAACCATACCAAAACAAGGGCCATAAACTAAACCATAACCAAGGATGTTCCAAGACATAATATAATTAATCCCAAAATGAAATAACCAACAATATCGTCCAATGATGTCAACCCTTCATCTTATTCCAATGCCAAGGTTGACACCAATACCGATCCCGCCCATTCCAACCCATAGAATTACCACAAAGCCTCTAACCAAAAGAGTAATGTAATCTGGTTGGGACAGGACCCCAACCATAGCAAAACCCATTTTCAAAATAAAATCAAAGTGTCTAGAAATATCCATAACATAAAATGGATCCTTCTGAAAGGATGGAATCTCACCACTTCAATCCAAATATTGATCCCGAGTTAATAACTATGTAGGAGGAGTAGAATGGCTAGTTCCTGCATAGCGTGGGTATACAATCACTAAGAGATGGGGTTAGCAAGTCACCGCTAGCATGATCTCAGGGTAAGGAGAAAATAATGCGCTTTATAAAACCAAGTAAAAGTATCCATTTGAACATAATCATATATATATATATATATAACCATGTCGGGAAAAGGGATCGAGTTTAACATGCCTTTAAAACCTTTACCTAGGTTGTGTAGCTTTGCCGTCCTAAACCACCCATAGGCTATATGGGTTTCATTACAGATCAAGGATGTGGCTTCGCTTAAGCTAGAAGGAAACTCCATGTCATAAGCAACATTACTGAATCTATGCAAACCCTCATAAGGACCCCCATACCAGGGATTGAGCTTTCCTTTCTTGCCAAATTGCATTACTCTCTTCATGAGAGATCCCTTGAGGAAAACCTTATCCCCAATCTCAAATTCCAATTCAATACGCCTAACATCTGCATAGGACTTTTAGTGACTTTCCACCTTAAGCCTATCTTGAATCACCTTCACCTTCTCCGTAGCCTGGTAAACCAAATCAGGACCAAACATATCCGCCTCACTAAGATCAAACCAAACAATACGAGATCTACACCCCTTACCAATACTAGATAATAACTATTGTTTTAATAAAACTCCACCAAAGTTAGATGCTCAGCCCAATTGCCACCATAATCAATTATATAGGCCTGAAGGATATCCTTCAATGTCTGAATATTTCTCTTTGCTTGCCCATCCGTCTGCGGATGGAAAGCAGTACTCAGACTTACCTTGGTCCCCAACCCTCTCTAAAAAGACCTCCATAAGTGAGACGTAAATTGTATGCCATGATAAAAAATAATCAAAACAGTCACCCCATGTAGCTTCACCATCTCTTGAAGACACAACTTATCATAATCCTCCACCGAGAAGGTAGTCTGCACTAGAAAAAAGTACAAACTTAGTCATCCTATCCACGATGACCCAAATTAAATCATATTAATTCAGAGACTAAGGAAGACCAGTGAAGAAGTCTATATTGATAACTTTTCACTTCCATTTGGGCAAATCAATTTCTTGATACAACCCTCCTACCTCATATGCTTAAGCTTAACCTGTTGACACACCATGCACTTGGCCACAAAATCAGCCACATCCCTTTTTAAGCTACTCCATCAATAGGTCTCCTTGAGATCATGATACATATTATTTGAACCAGAAGGAACAACATAGCACAACTCATGCAACTCATCCAAAATCCTTTTTTGTAACCCGTTAACATCAGGAACAAAGAACCTCTCTTGGTACCATAAAGTACTATCACCATTGATCCCAAACACCACTACCTTTTGTCCACCAATGTCACTCTTGATTTTAATCAAGATAGGATCTAGCACTTGCTTCTCCTTAATCTGCGCATCAAGAGATGATCAAACCACTACTTGCACCATCACAACACCATCTTTAGAGTCCCAGAGGCAGACTCGAAGATTAGCCAAGCGATGAATATCCTTCACCAATTTTTGTTTTCCTTCCTCCACATGAGCCAAACTCCCCATGGATAACCTACAAAGGACATCAACAACCATATCAGCCTTACCTGGGTGATAGTAAAGACTCATATCATAATCCTTAAAAACCTCAAGCCATCTTCTCTGCCTGAGATTAAGCTCATTCTGGGTGAACACATACTGTAGATTTTTATGATAAAAAAAGATATCTATGTAAACATATACAAATAGTTCCACCATATTTTTAAAGCAAACACAACCGGAAACAACCCCAAATCATATGTAGGATAATTCCTCTCATGGACCTTTAATTGCCTGGAAGCATAGTCAATCACTTTCCCATGCTCCATCAACACACAACCAAGACCTACCCGAGATGCATCGCAATAAACAATAAACCCATCATTTTCTTTTGGTAAGGTCAAAATTGGAGCCAAAGTTATCTTATCCTTCAACTTCTCAAAACTTCCTTCACAAGCATCTGGACAAGAAAACTTGACCTTCTTCTGAGTTAACTTAGTTAAAAAGGCTGCTATCAATGAAAAACTTTCCACAAACCGCCTATAATACCCAGCTAAACCAATGAAACTCTGAATGTCAGATGGAGTCGAATGTCTACGCCACCTTTTCACCACAACAACCTTTTATAGATCCACCATGATCCCTTTACTAAAAATAATATGACCCAAGAAAGTTACAACATTCAACTAAAATTCTCACTTGGAGAACTTGACATTACAACTACTTTTTCTTTAAGGTCCACAACACTACACGGAGGTGATTAGCATGATCCTTCATACTCTTCAAATAAACCAGAATGTCATTAATGAACACAATAACAAAGAGATCCAAATACTGATGAAAAACCCTGTTTATTAGATCCATAAATGCCGCTGGAGCATTAGTCAACCCAAATGACATTACCAAAAACTCAAAGTGCCCATACCGAGTATGAAAAGCCATTTTAGGGATATCCACCTCCCCAATCTTTAGTTGATGGTACCTACACCAAAGATATATCTTAGAAAAGAACTTGGCACCTTGAAAATAGATCATCTATCCTTGGAAGAGGATACTTTTTCTTGACTTTACCTTGTTCAACTGCCTATAGTCAATGCACATTCGAAGATAACCATGCTTCTTGTACACAAATAACACTACTGCACCCTAAGAAGATACACTAGGACGAATAAAAACCTTATCCAGAAGATTCTTAAGTTGCTCCTTGAGTTCTCTTAACTCAGCCGGAGCCATTCTATATGAAGGAATAAAAATTGGATGAGTGTCTGGAACTAAGTTAATACCAAACTCTATTTCCTTATCTGCAGGAACACCAGGAAGATCATCCGAAAAGAACTCTGGAAACTTATTAACCACTAAAACTGACTGGAAAGAAGGACTTTCTAAATTAGAATCTTTCACCCAAACCATGTGATAAAGACACCCTTTGGAGATTAACCTCTGAGTTTTAATATAAGAAATAACCCCCCCCCCCCCCCAAGGAGCTAAGGTAACACCCTCCCAGTCTATAAACAGTTCACTAGGTAACATAAAGATAAATTTATGGGTCTGATAATCAAAGATGCATAACAAGAGTGCAACCAATCCATACCCAGAATAATATTAAAATCCACCATATCCAACTCTAATAGATCCATCAAGGTTTGCTTGCCACTAATAAATACCACACACCCCCTATAGACTCTTTTAGCAATAATCGAGTCACCTACTGGGGAAGAAATAGAAAAAGGATCCAAAATAACTTCTGAATCAAAACCAAAAGATACAACCACATAAGGAGTCACATAGGAGAGAATGGACCCCAGATAAATCAAATAATATATGTCATGAGAGAAAATTGTAACATACTAGTAATGACATCAACTGATGCCTTAGATTCCTATCGAGATGCTAAAGCATACAACCTATTCTAACCAATAGTAGAACCAAGAGAAGTAATAGAAGTAGATGCAACACCACCAGGTGTAGGAGCAGAAGATGAAGCCACATGAATTTTATTCACCCCTATAGCAACCTTATTAACCGAACAATCCTTGAGTCGATGGCCTACATGGCCATACTTGTGCATTTATCCTAACCTTTATTGCAATAACCCCGATGAGGATGACCATAAAATCGATAAAGAGGGAATAAAAAATAGACTGACCTCTGCTTACTTGAGATTGCGCACCCTACACTCAGAAATTATCACCACTACGATGACGCTTGTCGCCCAAATAGTAAGGAGCATTAGCAGAAGGGTAGGAACCAAAAATCCCCCACTTTTTTTTTTCCAATTGCCCCCATCTCGACCACCTTAAGATTGAGAACCTCCCTGCTCAGAAAACCTGCTCCTCTTACCCTGCCTATCTCCAAACTCTATCTGTTTTCTCTTCTCATCCTCTACCTACTACATATGAATAGTCAACCTAGAGATATCCATATCTTTAATTGGAAAGGAAATCTCGCTCTCTAAAATCAAATCTCAATTCAACCCAGAAGCAAACTTCCTCATCCTTGCCTGCATGTCAGCCCCTAAATCAGGAACATACCTTTACTATTGATAAAACTTCAAGGCATATTCCTTGATAGACATTCTCCCCTTCTTGAGGTTCACAAACTACTCCATCTTTGCTTTCTTCAACTCTTAGGGAAAGAAACAATCTAAGAAGGCCACAGGAAAAGTATCTCATAAGATCAATTCTTCCATATCACCTTTATCCTCATCCACTATTTATATAACTGATAGGAAACATATTTGAGCTAATAAGCTAAAAAGTTTACCCCCTCTACATTGGTACCCAAAATATTTTTTCTATTTCACCCAAGAAGCCATATGGACCCTCTTCTACCTTTACTCAAGAAAAAGTGGGATGACTCATCTTCATAAATTGGCCAACCCTTGTGGCCATAGAAAACAAATCACCAATTGCACCCCTCTAAGCCTGAGCTGTGACCATCTTAGAAATAACATGAATAGGCTAACAAAATTCTGCATTAGTCACCTTACCTTAAGGAGGACTAGTAGCAATAGTGGAACTCTCAAACTATCACGGATAGGACCGTGATATCAAAGATGAACCCTAAAAGTAGGATGAACCCCTTCAACATTACCTCTAGATAGGATAGAAGAATTTTCTTATGTTCCAGATCTATGAGGCACAATCTGAAAGACAAGAAACAAGGATTCAAGAAGATTCTAGAACTGAGACTCCAATATTGAAAATAGAATTCCAAGAAAGTTGAACATTCCTAAATGCCTTGTAACCTCTTTCTTATAAGTGTGGTGTGCTACACACCACTAAAAGAGACTCTACTCGACATGGGTTTGTGGACTCCTAATTGACCATAAACCAAGACTCTGATACCAACTTGACACGACCCACCCTGGGGACTTGTCGTAATGGGCTCCCCAAGTTTGATTAGGACTGGAGACCACTTTTGTTACCTAACCCAACCTCCATCCGCTTGCCCTGAGTTGGCTAAATTTTGAGCAAGTAACAATACAGTACAACAACTCACATTAAGACTTTAGGAATAGATTACAATCATGATAGACCCAACAGAGTCCAACTATCCCATACTAATAATCCAACCATACCAAACTATACCAAACAAGGGCTATAACTAAGGATGTTCCAAAACATAATACAATTAATCCAAAATGAAATATGATGGAATAACCAATAATATCATCCGATGATGTTAACCCTTAAGCTTATTCCAATGCCAAGGCTAACACCAATATTGATCCCGTCCATTCCAACCTATAGAAGTACCATAAAGCCTCTAACCAAAAGAGTAATGAAATCTAGTTGGGTGTGCCCCCAACCATAGCCAAAACTGATATCCAAAATAAAATCAAAGTGTCTAGAAATATACATAACATGAAATATAGCCTTCCGAAAAGATGGAATCTCATCACTTTAGTCCAAATGCTGATCTCTAAGTCAATCACTATGTAGGAGGAGTGACCACTAGTATGATCTCAGGGTAAGGATAAAATAATGCCATTTATAAATCCAAGTAAAACCATCCATATGCTCATAGCCATACATATATATATATACATACATACATATATATATATTTAACCATGTCAGGAAAAGAGATCGGGTTTAGAATGCCTTTAAAACCTTTACCTGGGTTGTGTAGCTTTGTTGTCCTAAACCACCTAGGGGTTATATGAGTTTAGCTCCCCTATTGATAGGGCCCAGTACGTGTATCCGCATGACCAGGGAATAAAACCTTGGGATGACCAGTACTTTCCCTAAATATAGTGTGAAATCATGCACATGGTCACCAAGACCAACCTCATATCGGCAAATATGAGTTTCCAGTTTTGGTCCCCCCGAGACCTTCACCTTCTACAACTTTGCTCCACATCCCTCCATTATTTTCCAAATAAAACCAAGTTCCAAATAACCAAACCATTATGCATTTATTAACCAAGGCCATTAATATTGGTATCATCATGTCAATCATTACTTGTAAGTATTATCTATAGATAGCCATATAAAGGTTTAAGGGGACTTTCAAGTGCCCTACCATTTACCATGTTAAACCACTTGGGGAATTCCATGTGCCCCTCAAGCATAACCATTAGACATTTACCATTACAAGCCATTTAAACCATGTATAATTCCTTTACCAAGATTTAAAACTAGCAAGAGTTCCATTAAAAGTAGTCAATGCAAGGAACAAAGCTTTATAAATATTTTGTCAAACAAATTGGGGGCATAAAATGACCTAAACCAATTCCAATTACCAGTTAACTATTCCCATATAATCCAATTATACAAAACCACTATTAATGCATATAAAAGCATAATTAAAACCATGGGAAACCATAACCAACCATTTAATATCAAAACCCCTAAATCATATTGAAAACTAGAATCACACAATCAATGAAATCATGAAAACATTCATAAAACTATGCCTTTAGTTAGAATTAACAATGAGGGAAGAGAACATGCCTTAAACCATGACGATGACGGAAAGAAATCACTAAGACAAGACCAAAATAGATCCTTTAATTGAAACCTTAGCTTCCTTTTCCCAAAAGCTCTTGAGAGAACTATAAAATATTTTAGAAAAGTTTCTAAGTGTTAATGAATAGAATAATATGGTAAATAGCCTCCTAAGTAAATTAGAAGTCGTGGGATCTTATTAAGATAAGTAGGAAAATGTCCAGAATACCTCCACTTAAGTTGAACGAAAATCCCATCACAGGGGTACAACTGACCCACATGAGTCGTACCCTCTAATAGGATTGGTATCCTCCACTCATATCCTAACCTCAACCCTTAGATCCAATATTATCCAGCATATGAATTATCAAACCAAGACGTATTAACAATATATGATCCGTACCCTTCATCCATACTCCTGGCAAATTTAAGTTATAGGAAGATTCAAACACTGTCCACCATACCAGTTTATAGTACGACTCGTACCCTAGATAACGACTCATAGTGAGCCACTCCTACTTAGATCTAACCCATGTAACCAAGCCTAAGATTAAGTTAAGGAACCAAACAATCCATAACCACTAATAAGATTCGTACCCCTAAGTCATATCCATTCCAGTAACCAAAATCCATCCCACCAACCAACACTAGTCTTTATACGACTGGACCCTACCATCTATACCCCAACATGTAGCTCATACTCTCGAGTAGTATTGGGTCCAGAGACTAGAATTCTAGGAAATTTTCTAAGGTTCAAAACCCAAGGTGTTATTACACTTATCTTCAACACATGACACAAGCCCGATAAATGGTACAATTTGACATTATCATCAATATACCTAATAAGGGACAATCCAAACCCATGTTGATAATGAGAAATAATCCCCACGACGGCTAAAATAAATTATCATCAAAGTTCAAGCCCCACGAGGGATAAAGTAAATAAAATATCAAATATAAAATATCAAAAGATAATTGAACACTGCCCATTATACGAGTCCATAGTACGACTCGTACCCTAGATTACGGCTAATGGTGAGCCACTCATACTCAAATCTAACTTAGTCTACCAAGTATAAGATTAAGAAAAGGAAAGACCTAAAACGAATGACATATGTCCATAAATACGACTCATACCGCCAAAGTCGTATTTTTTAGAAACCAAATCCTACCTACTAACCAATACTGGTCAGCATACGACTAACCCATACCACTCATATCCTAGTGTATGAGTTATTTCCCTGAGTCGTATCCTATCCAGAAAAATAAAATCCAGGAAATTTTCTTAGGGCCAAAAACCCATAGTATTTCAATTTGGCTTTGAAAGTACCCATATTCTTTTGATTAGATGATGTTGTACCGA
Source organism: Capsicum baccatum var. pendulum (assembly GCA_030864225.1). Taxonomy (NCBI): domain Eukaryota; kingdom Viridiplantae; phylum Streptophyta; class Magnoliopsida; order Solanales; family Solanaceae; genus Capsicum; species Capsicum baccatum. Next base: position 157,134,380 of record CM061559.1, read on the forward strand.
CCATACAGAGTTATGGGATGACATTTCTCTTTTCTTTATTTCTCTTCAGTTATACTATTGTTCTTATGATTTATGGCCTGTAATTCATTTACTTTCATATTTCTCACATTGATACCATTTTCCATCAACTAGCTTATTACTTGTAGCTTTGGAATATGGTTTGGCTTACCTACTTGTGGGGTAAATTAGGTGACATCGTGACTCAAAAATCAAGTCGTGACAATATTTTAGTGTGTAAAGCTCATGAAATAGATAAATAATTATTAAAGCTCCTCTTGTGTTTATAAACAAGTGAAAGAATTTTGCATAATTAACTTACCTTTTTCTTCCCCCTTTTTTATACAAGGCTGAGGTGAAACACTTAAAATTTAGGAATCAAAAGTATGAACTATATACATCCAAACATATGACATGTGAGAATTAAAAATATTAACTAATTGGATACAAACCTGTGTACGAGTGAATCTACATATGTGACTTATAATTGTTTGAGAAAGATGCATAATCTAGAAACCTCTTATCTTGGAACAAATATGAATACTTAGACTTGAAGGTGTCCTCCTATTTCCATGTTGCCTTTCAAAGCTATGAATCCATCATAGTACTCTTATGAAGGATACATCTAAGTGTGTCACTTTGCTTAGCCATCTTTCTATGGGTATGGGTCATGCTAAAACTTACTAGGTTTCAAACCTATTCTGCTAAATCCTCACTTCATCATCATATAGGGAAACTTTATCCCAACATAAAATACTTAAATCAATAGGCACAGATGGTCATATAATGTAAGAACAAATGAGTCACATAAAGTCTAAGACACATAGGAAAAAGGGCATAGATATTACCTTATATATGAATAATAAACCACAAGGAAGTGCATTTAGCATATGAATAGATGTGTATGAGGCATATTACAAATATACATTTAAGATATTAGGACATATGATTGACATACAAGTAAGTTGTCACAACCTATAATACATGAGCATGTGAACAAGGTAGCATGTAAGAAAATAAACTATAAGATATGTAGCATATGGGAAAGTAAATTAGAAAATTTTAGTAAATAATCAAGAGGGCTATAAAACATATTGAGTGAATGGACTAGATGAGAACATAACATATGAGTGGGAGTACTTAAAGCTAAAAAGGTGTATTATATATAAACAAGACAACTAGACATGTATTCACATAATAAAAAAATATGAAACATGAATCACATGGACAAATTATGATAAAAAAAGGCACATGTAACATGTCACATGTATAAATTAAACCACAAAGATTACATAATCTACAAATAGATGAGCTATAGGACATGTAGAATGTATAAATGTATCAACTACCTGAACCTTTAAAAATAAGAGACATCCTATAGAACCTCTTTTCCATATCTTAAGTGTAAGCACACTACCAATAGTTCTAAATTATGGGCGGTGTAATTCTTTATGTGTTCCCTACTCACCTCAAAACATATGTAATTTATTTCCAATGTTGTATTTTAGATCCTAATAATTTTTCTAACAAGTGTTTTGACCACTAGAATGGAGCAACTTTTTGAGTATATCTAACTATGGGAACAAGGGTATGAGAGCCTTATCTGTAGTAATGGGAGATCGAGGATAACTATGTCTTTTTCATAGTCCATCGATACACATTACACTTAATGTTTGATTCCTCATTAAGGATCAAATAAGTAAATGAATCTTGAGGGCACCATAATGTTAAGCACATGTGAGCTCATCTTCTAATTTGGTAGTACATAAGGAGTAGCCACTTTGGATTAACAAGTTAGGTTGTCCATGATAAAAAAATTTACATAATGGTATGATAAGTGAAAATGCTCCATCCCTTTTCTAGGCAAGGGAACCAATAAGAACAACGGGTATATAATTAACTATCTTCTTCGTTAGTCAAATTATAATTGCTATACTATGGGCATACATCAAATAAACCTTTTAGTAGCTTTATTTAGTTGACTCCATAATATATATGAACAATTAATGACCTTTATTTCCTATGATGATGCCTATGCATCCAATTGATCAATGTATCTTCTATTGAAGTGATAATTTTAATTTCCCACTTTGTTGTTGTAGCCATTAAAATTGGGTACCAAAATTCACATCAATACTAAATTGATTTATTTGTCTAATTAAAGTTCAAAACATTATTTAGGGACTGCTTCTGGTGTTCCTTTAAAATAAGTTAAGATTGAATTAGCAATATATCTTTCGAACAACATATCTACAACCTATGTCACTTTTATTGAAATACTCATCTATGTCATCTTCTTATACTATTAGGGAACACAACTTATCTCTCTATTCTATGGTGTACAAATATTGTTCTCCTTTATATCATTTAACCCATTACTCTCGTAGTAGTGATTGAGTAACACTAAGCCTTCCATTTGAATAACCAAGCATATCATAACCTATATCTAACCCCTCAATATTTTAATCTAAATATTTAGTCATATTTGCTTCTATAAAAATATAGATCACAACAGGACACAATTATACAATATGTAACAACCTGAATTTTTGATGAATTATGTAAAAAATGAGTTTTTGTGTGATTTAACTATTTTAACCCTTCATATAATTGTATTATGGTAATTATAAGGAGTGGGGTGATTGTTATGATTCTCAATGTATTTTGGTGCCATTAGTGTGATTTTATGGTTTTATATGGCTCTGAGAGCCTTATAATTGATTTTAGTTGATATCTTTTGATTTGTGAGATGGATGATAGAACATACTGCACCGGTAAATCCAAAACGTCAATTTTAGGGTGGTTACACGGTTGATGTGGTTTCATGTCTTTTTAATATCATTTTGACCCTTGATTTGAAAAGTTATGATTTTGGGTTTTGGAGGTCCACTTTATGAAAATTATGTCTTTTAAAGAATTTGATATTTCTATTGAGTCCAGAGCATTGTATTTTTTAGAGTCGCATAGTTCATTTACATTCACAGGATTCTTGTTGAATCTTGAGGGGACCGCAAAGACTTGGATCTATACTAAGTGCCCAACTGGTGCACCTATTTTTTGGTTCACATGCAATCATAATCCTTGGGATGCGATTGTGATTGGACCAGTATGGGAACTATCACCATCTTAGCCCTTGTCCTCTATCATGATATCTTTACCAGGCAAGGTACCACGATCGTAAGTACCGTGTATATATACCCATGTTTTCTTTATTTTCTCTATTTTTTAGACTTGGAGCTTAGGGTTTCATGATTTTGAGCCCTTTTCTTCACCTCTAAACTTGGGTAAGCTCTAGTACACTTATTTCAATTCATTTCTTCAATCCATATCATTAATTATTATTTTAATTTGAATTTGAAATTAAAAATTGGGGATTTTGGCCTCGAAGGACCAAAATTATATTTCTTGAATTAAACCCCAAATTCAATACCTTTTTACTTGAATTAATGTTCCTAATCCTATAATTACTAGATTTTCACCAATTTCACCTTTGAAACAACCTGGATTCTTTATTTTTAAATGGATTCCAAAGATTTTACTCAGTAAAGTTTAAAAATGGTTTTTCTTTTATTTAGACCTCATTTTAACTAATTTTTGCTGAGGTTTGAAGATGCAGACTTCTAAAAATATGGGGAACATATTTTTGAAGCAAAATATCCCCTTTTTAAAAAAATTTATTCGGGGTCTATTTTAGCCCCGACTTGAAACTAGGAAATATGGTTATTGTTGTCTTCATTTTGATGTGTAGATTCTATATTATGATGTTTTAGTTAATATCAGGACTATTCATAAGAATTAAGATCATAGATTGAAGGCTTGTGGACCCATTTTTGGCCTTCGAGATATGTTGATACAAAATCAAACCAACAACACCAAGAGCTTCAAGTAGGCTCGGATTTCAGTCCAACAACACAAGAACAACAAGTTAAGTTTCGGTTTTTCAGCCCCACAACACAAGAACAACAAGATAGATAACAATGCTAGTGAATCGAAAAGAGCCCCACACGGCTTGACTAGACTTTAAGATAAAAAAATCAACAACACAACAAGATAAAGAAAGATAACTTGACATATAACATTCAAGAAACTAAGAACCCTAACATCAAGAGAGGACCCTAAGTCTAATGAATATAAACACCAAGTTCTTACGAGGACCAAGAGGCACTCAACGACCTCAAAACCCTTGTTTCTAGCCAAAGAGACAACACAAGTATCCCTCTACTTGTGAGATGATAGGGGCGGCTTCTATGAGTGGAAGAGCGAGGAAATGTTTAGTGTTTTTAGGTTACAAAATTCAGCATTCAAAAACTAAGGGATGACTCTCTAACATGTTCTATTTATACTACAACAAAAGGGGTAAAATGATCCATCCGCCCTTGCTTCTTGTGCCAACCTTGGAGAGTAGTTTATTACACATTAGGACCTCTCTTCACACATAAAAACGTTTAGGTCCTTGGTTGGTTCAATCACCAACTCACACACGGCCATTTGCATGAACAAAGCTTGGAGTTTTTGTAATTCCCGAGCTTGGCTTCGTGTGAAAGGCCGTGTACCTGTGGAGGCTGCTCTAACCGTATCATCCTCTCCATCTTGAGAGGAATTTGACCTCAAATTCAGCATTTGGTCATCTTCAACCGCATCCACGAGGGAGAGATCACCAACGTTGAAAGTGTTGTGCACTTAATATTCCAGTGGAAGGTCAATCTTGTAGGCGTTGTCATTGATCTTCTCAAGTACTTGGAAAGGACCATCACCCCTTGGCAGCAATTTGGACTTCCTTTGAGCTGGAAACCGGTCCTTTCGAAGATGCACCCACACCCAATCTCCGGGTTCAAGCACAAGCCTTCTTCTCCCTTTGTTTACCCTTTTTGCAATCTCTTGGTTCTTCTTTTCAAGCTTGATCCGCACCGTCTCATGCATTTTCTTCATTGCCTCGGCTCTTTTATTTCCCTCTAAGCTGGTCATGAGATCACTAGACAAAGGAGTGAGATCTAAAGGGGTAAGGGGATTCAGGCCGTAAACACATTCAAAGGGAGTCATTCCCGTGCTCGAATGTATTACCCAGTTGTATGCAAATTCCACCAAGGGTAGGTGATCTTCCCATGAAGTCAGTTTACCTTTAACCATAGAACGTAGCATAGACCCCAAGGTTCTATTTACTACCTCCGTTTGGCCATCGGTTTGTGGGTGACAAGAAGTGGAGAAAAGTAACTTCGTTCCAAGCCTACCCTACATGGACTTCCAAAAGAGACTTAGGAACTTGGAGTCCCTATCGCTCACAATAGTCCTCGGTACCCCGTGAAGCTTTACAACATGTGCAACAAATAATGAAGCTACACTACGAGCATCCTCGGTTTTAGCACATGGAATAAAATGAGCCATTTTAGAGAATCTATCAACAATAACAAAAATGCTATCTCGGCCCTTTCTAGTCCTTGGCAGCCCCAAAACAAAATCCATCGAAATGTCCAACCAAGGCCTAAGGGGAGTAGGGAGTGGGGTGTATAATCCTTGAGGCAGGAGACGAGATTTCGCACTCCGGCAGGCCACGCATTGACTACAAATTTTAGTGACGTCTTTGCGCATTTTGGGCCAATAGAAGTTCTCCTCTAAGATTCCGAGGGTCTTGTCTACCCCAAAGTGACCCATGAGGCCTCCGTCATGGGCCTACCTCACAAATAATTCCCTCCAAGAACTAGAAGGAACACACAACCTCCTCCCCTTGAACAAATACCCATCGAACCAAGAGTAGGAGGAATGGTCATTCTCCTTAAGCCAACGGTCCCTTCCCCACTCTTCGCATTCCCTAAAAATAGGAGCAAAGGTAGGATCCTCGGGATACAACAACCGCAAGCTCTCAAAACCCATCAATTTCGAAGACAAGGTAGCAACAAGCACATGCTTCCTAGACAAGGCATCGGCAACAACATTTTCCTTTCCCCTTTTGTAATGAATTACATAAGGGAAAGTCTCGATGAACTCAATCCACTTAGCATGACGCCTATTCAACTTGTCTTGGCTCTTAAGGTGTTTCAACGACTCATGATCCGTTCGTATCACAAATGATACAAGATCAAACCAACAACCACAAGAGTTCGGATTTCAGTCCAACAATACAAGAACTATAAGAAGGATAACAATGCTAGTGAATCGAAAAGAGCCCCACACGGCTTCACTAGACTTGAAGATAACAAAATCAGTAACAACAACAAGATAATGAAAGATAGATAACTTGACATAAAACATTCAAGAAAACTAAGAACCCTACTTCAAGAGAAGGACCCGAAATCTGCTGAATGTAAACACCAAGTTCTTACAAGGACCAAGAGGTACTTAACAACCTCAAAACCCTTGTTTCTAGCCAAAGATACAACCCAAGTATCCCTCTACTTGTGAGGAGATAGTGGCGGCTTCCTTTGAGAGGAAGAGAGAAGAAAGTTTAGTGTTTTAGGTTTACAAATTCTGAATTCTGAAAACTAAGGAATAACTCTCTAACATGGTCTATTTATACTACAAACAAAAGGAGTAAAATGACCCATCCGCCCTTGCTTTCTTGTGCCATCCTTGGAGAGTAGTTTATTACACTTTAGTACCTCTCTTCACTCATAAAAACGTTTAGGTCCTTGGTCGGTCCAATCACCAACTCACACGCGGCCAATTGCATGAACAAAGCTTGGAGTTTTTGTAATTCCCGAGCTTGGCTCCGTGTGAAAGGCCGTGTACCCGTGGAGGCTGCCCTATCCGTGTCAAAAACCGTGAGTCCTCACTCTTAAATGCTCCAAGCAATCTTCCATACGCGAGATTGCTTTAAGTTACGCTCAAAACGGGTCCTCCATGCATGTTCTTGTATTATCGAGGTGACCAATTCTTGAGCCTCTATGTGTGGGCCTCCAAAGATGTCATCGAAAGATAAGATGGCCATTTGTCCCGTATCATCCTCCCCTTCTTGAAAAGGATTCGACCTCGAATCCAAACCTTGCAAAACCGAAGAGAGGACAAACAAATACAAACTCCTCATGGCACGAGGGTTAGGGTTAGCATAACAAATCATCTCAACATGCCAAGGTTGCACATATTTGCCATATAACCAAGAATCCTTTGCAAGGAATATTAAAAACTCAATAAAAGATGTACAAAGGATTTGGTTATAGGATACATCAAGAGTGACACTTTGCTTGTCATGTAGACCAAGCAACAAGTTTGGTGCATCAACATCACCATTTCTAAATTTGGCACCGGGTTCAAATGGGAAAAGTAGCCATAGACACGGGTCTCGACAACACTTCCCTTTCCCGTGGTCTACATCCAAACTAAATGACATACTCTCTACAATAACATACATATGATCCAAAGCAAATAGAGAGTAGAGAAAAGTATCACTCAAATCGACTTCTACTAAGGTGCCCTCATGTGTGTACTCACTACTAGTTTCCCAATAATCACCATGAGTACTCTCAACAATGAAATAGCACAAAGTAGAAGAAGAAGTAGCTTTCGCAACTACACATTCCTTACCCTTAAGAGGACTCTCATCTTCCAAGAAGAGATTTCCCTCTTTAGGAGGAATATTGTCACACCATAGTGGGTTAGCATATAGGCTATAGCTTCCAAGGCAAGCTATACCATCATTTTCACCACTAGGTTCATTAGGAGTGTTTAAATCATCTTCAAACAAGACATTGTACCTAAAAAGAGTGTGATCTACCTCACGGACAGATTTGGAACAAGCAAGTTCCTCACTCTCTAAAGGATCAATATCAAGTTTCAAGGATGTTTCAAACACAATAGTACCCCAAGAAGAGCTCTCGGGTTCATTCTCACCTTGATCAACATTTTCAACATCATCACACACTTGAGGTTCATTAATTACATCATACACATCCTCAAGTGGTGGGTAATTTTCACACATAAGTTGATCAACACAAATTTCAGAAGATAATGTACTTTCATTCAACATAATGGTTTCAACACTAGGTGGACATAAATCGATCTTACAATAAGAGTCTATTCGGCCATCAATAGGGTCAACTAGTGTATCCACACTCACAACATGTACATCATCATCAAGTGGCAAAGAAATAGTACACTCACATATAGGCAAGCTACAACTCACACTCAACGGGCTACTAGCCACACAATTATCTTTCACACGTACAAGAGTGTAAGAGTTTGCCATTTTACCTTGAAGTCCTTGAGTAGATTCTTCTTTGTCATGGTGTGAAGGTCCTCCAAAAGTTTGGGCAGAAACTTTCTTTTGGTATTGTTCATCTTCGCTTTCCATGTTGCTACCTACACAAATGTCCTTAGAAATAGAAGGACAAATAATGTTAGCATGGTTTGGTGGTAATCCTCTTACTTTGCTCCACGCAACCTCTCCTTTTTCCACTCTCGGATTACCACCTTTCACTTCCTTACTCCTCTCAATCTTTTGTCTCTCATAATAATTCGGATTGGAGTAGGTAGGAACTTCTTTTTGAGGCCCGGGCAGAATGTACGTCTCGAGGCAATTTCCCCATCGGTCTCTTACAATATTAGGCCAATTTTGCATATTTGGAACTTTATGTTGTGCAAACCAATCGGCGCCTAAACTCACATGACCATAGGTTATGGGAAAAACATCACACCACACCTCCTCATGGTAATTAAATTGGGAGAAGACAACCTTTACCCTCTCGGTAACCTTAAACCTGTCCAAGAAGTATGGAACAAGTAAAGGCTCACAAAATAACCCCAAGTAATCAACCATGGATGGAACAATGTAGTTTCTATAGTACCTATCACTTAACACAACGAGGCAGCCCGGTATCCCACAAATGGTCACCTTTCCGGAGTGTACACTCCTTCTCGGATCAACATTGTAAAGCACATGAGTACCCCTCGAATTTGGAGATGTATATCCTCTTCTTCCCATCGGACAACCTACACTATAGCTAGTATAACCATTCACACTATATCGACCTTGATAAGAAGTACTACAAGGTGGAGAATATGAATATCCACACTCCTCACGTGTACTCTCATCATAGCTCTCATAAGGTTTACGAATGATAGGATTACACCTAACGCCAAATCTAGGTTCGGAGTGGGGAGTGCAAGACTCCTCACATGCCCCAACTTCATTATAAGATCCCCCACGAGGTCCTACATCATCTCCAAAGTCACCATAAGCACTAGGCACTTCATTCACCTCACTTTCTCCCTCAAAACAGTAATTTTCAAATCTGCCTATGTTTTGGCCATGGCTATTTTCATCGCCTCCGCAATCTTCCTCAACTTCGTAGCCATAAAAACCCTCACTACAATCATAGTCTCCCATATTGTAGTCACAATAATCCCCGGCTGTCAAGGTCATGTTCCTCTTATATCACCCCTTAAACCTACAAAATGAACAACAAGATTAGTAGTAAATCTCCTTCCATCGTCAAGGTATTAGCCGCTTTAGTTCATCACAAGTCGTGTTCCACAAGTGTCGTATAATTGGCTAGTAACCGTGAGATGTTAAGGTATGAGTAAGCTCTTGCCCGGAATGGATTCTTGTTTGAAGACTCAAAGATTTCTTGCCGGACTAGAGTCAAAAATCAGCAATTCGTTCAAACGAATAAAAGCACTCAAATAATCGTTGACACGAACAAACGGTTCAAGGAACTAGTTGACAACCTAGTAGGAAAGTACTAGTTTGTTAATTAGTTCTAAGACCAAGTAAGGGAGACCAAGAATCAATAATTAGCAACCAAGACTATCCTAAGTTGAGCTTATAGCGACGTGGTAGCATGCAATGGTCCCACACGTTGTTCTACTCTCGGTTTTTCTCTTTCTTTCTCCTTTTTTTTTGTTCGGTTTTATGTTAAGATTCACACAACTTGTTATAGTTTGAAAAGTGTTTTGGTGGGAAAACTAAAATCTTGTAGTCTTTCACCCCTTTTCAATCTCAAGAAAGTGGGGTTTGGTAGACAAATCCCACAAAACAAGGCTCCTTGAATTAGGGAAAGTGATTGACAAGACTACAAAGTGATGGGTGCAAGTCTTTCACAACACTTTATAGCTTGTCTTCCACTTGATTACACAACAAGATGAACCATATGAACAAGTTCAAAAGATGAACACTTCCATAAACTTCATCAACTTCTTTAGCACATAACATACAACCACCGATTTTCTTTTGGTTAGCAACAACATACAACTTTCGGCCACTTCAAGTCACTACACAATATTCAAGTTTTTCAAGCTCAACTTTCGGATCTAGACTCCTTAGTGTTGGTGAGAAAGAAACCAACACTAGAAACTCACTAAACAAGCAAAATAACACCTAGATCTAAACATATAACATCATTCTCGGTTTTCAACTTCTTGTGGGCAGATTTCAAAAATTTTTTTTTTTGTTGTTTAAGCCGAGAACTTGCCCAAGATGGGTTATGTTGGAACACAACCGGTCTTGCTTTGATACCAAATGATACAAGATCAAACCAACAACCACAAGAGTTCGGATTTCAGTCCAACAATACAAGAACTATAAGAAGGATAACAATGCTAGTGAATCGAAAAGAGCCCCACACGGCTTCACTAGACTTGAAGATAACAAAATCAGTAACAACAACAAGATAATGAAAGATAGATAACTTGACATAAAACATTCAAGAAAACTAAGAACCCTACTTCAAGAGAAGGACCCGAAATCTGCTGAATGTAAACACCAAGTTCTTACGAGGACCAAGAGGTACTTAACAACCTCAAAACCCTTGTTTCTAGCCAAAGATACAACCCAAGTATCCCTCTACTTGTGAGGAGATAGTGGCGGCTTCCTTTGAGAGGAAGAGAGAAGAAAGTTTAATGTTTTAGGTTTACAAATTCTGAATTCTGAAAACTAAGGAATAACTCTCTAACATGGTCTATTTATACTACAAACAAAAGGAGTAAAATGACCCATCCGCCCTTGCTTTCTTGTGCCATCCTTGGAGAGTAGTTTATTACACTTTAGGACCTCTCTTCACTCATAAAAACGTTTAGGTCCTTGGTCGGTCCAATCACCAACTCATACGCGGCCAATTGCATGAACAAAGCTTGGAGTTTTTGTAATTCTCGAGCTTGGCTCCGTGTGAAAGGCCGTGTACCCGTGGAGGCTGCCCTATCCATGTCAAAAACCGTGAGTCCTCACTCTTAAATGCTCCAAGCAATCTTCCATACGCGAGATTGCTTTAAGTTACGCTCAAAACGGGTCCTCCATGCATGTTCTTGTATTATCGAGGTGACCAATTCTTGAGCCTCTATGTGTGGGCCTCCAAAGATGTCATCGAAAGATAAGATGGCCATTTGTCCCGTATCAACAAACTCCTTAGGCCACAAATAATGTTGCCAATTTCCCAAGGCTCTAACAAGGGCGTACAACTCCAAATCATAAGTTGAGTAATTAAGAGTTGCCCCTTTGAGCTTTTCACTGAAATAAGCAACGGGCTTACCTTCTTGCATCAAAACAGCCCCGATGCCAACCTTACTAGCATCACACTCTACTTCAAACATCTTATCAAAATCGGGCAATTGCAATAAAGGCGCCGAGATGAGCGTAGCTTTCAAGGCCTCAAAAGCCCTAGCCTGCTCCTCACCCCATTTAAAGGGTCCGTCCTTTCTAATTGCCTCGGTCAAGGGGGCTGCTATGGAACTAAATCCTTTGACAAACCTCCTATAAAAGCTTGTCAACCCATGGAAACTTCGGATTTCTCCAATAGTTTTAGGGGTCGGCCAACTTCGAATAGAGTCTATCTTGGAATCGTCCACTTCCACACCCCTTGAGCTCACGACAAAACCCAAGAATATAACTTTATCAACACCAAAAGAACACTTCTCCATGTTGGCATACAACTTCTCCTTTCGGAGCACATCAAACACACATCTCAAATGCATTACATGATCATCAATAGATTTACTATACACCAACACATCATCAAAGTAAACCACCACAAACTTTCCAATATAAGGCTTCATTACATGATTCATTAGCCTCATAAATATGCTAGGAGCATTGGTAAGGCCGAAGGGCATGACCAGCCACTCATATAGACCGAATTTGGTCTTGCATGCGGTCTTCCACTCATCACCGGGTTGCATGCGAATTTGGTGATAGCCGCTCCTAAGGTCCACTTTAGAAAACAAACAAGATCCGTGGAGCTCATCTAACATATCATCTAGTCTAGGGATTGGATGACGATACCTTATCGTGATTTTGTTGATGGCTCTACAATCGACGCACATGCGCCAAGTTCCGTCCTTCTTTGGTACCAAAAGCACCGGAACAGCACACGGACTCATGCTTTCCTTGATGTATCCCTTGTTGAGAAGCTCCTCAACTTGTCTTTCAAGCTCCTTAGTGTCCATGGGATTGCTCCTATAGGCCGGTTTGTTTGGAACTTGTGAACCCGGCACCAAATCAATTTGGTGCTCAATTCCCCGAAGTGGGGGCAATCCTTGCGGAAGTTCTTGAGGAAATACATCTTCATACTCCTGCAACACACAAGAAATCAAAGGGGAAATGGAAGAATTAGTGGGGTTAGTATTAAAACAATGGGCCAAAAGTAACATCGGCTTGTTTTCATCATGGTCCACGAAGAGTTCTTTCCTCCTAGGCAACATCACTACGTTTTCCATCTCCCTTGTCATTGGGACAGCCTCGGATGTCCCTACTTCCTCACCTACGGCATCCCCCCCTTTCTCCCTTTCCGGATTCCTTCTCCTTTCCCTTTAACTCTCTCATCTTTTGATGCCACTCATTTACTTGGGAGGGTGAAAGAGGGTGAAGTGTGACCTTTTGGCCATCCTTCTCAAGCGTATACCGGTTGGACCTCCCATCATGTTTAGTAGACCTATCATATTGCCATGGCCTACCTAACAACAAGTGACATGCTTGCATTGGGATCACGTCACAAAGCACTTCATCGTGGTAGTTTCCCACCTTAAACCGAATCACACATTGCCTTGTGACCTTTAATTCACCACAATCGTTCAACCATTGTAGCTTGTAAGGACTAGTGTGTAGTGTAGTTGGTAGCTTCAAGAAATTTACCATAGCATGGCTCGCAACATTTGTACAACTACCACTATCAATCACCAAGGTGCACACACTCCCCTTTACAAGACACTTAGTATGGAATAGATTTTCCCTTTGACTCGGGTCATCCATCGCCTTACTAATCATGACACGTCTAACCACAAAGTTTGGAACCACACACTCCCCTTCTTGTGGATAAACATCTTCACTACCATCTAATTCATCATCATTCGGCCCATTTTCAGCTCCCTCTCCATCTTGAGGCTCGGCCTCATCCTCCCCCCTTTCGGAAACCACCTCCTCACTAAGGTAGTACACTTTCCCTTCTCGTAGGATCACATTGCGCCGGTTCGGACATTCATTGGCCTTATGCCCCCAACCTTGGCACTTGAAGCATTGGAACCCCTTTGGGTTGGGATATTTGTGAGCCTCCGGTTTTGGAGGGAACTTAGGGACTGTTTTGGACTCGGGCAGCTTCGTAGGGGCGGGTTGGTCCTTGTTTTTGGGCCAACCCGAGGGGGTTTGTACCCTTGCCTTGAAGGCTGATCTCTCCTTGAGTTCCCTTTCAATCTCCAGGGCCGCTTGGAATATACCGTCAATGGTTTCAAATCGGTGAAGGGTCAAATGAGTGGAGATCTCTTTATTCAACCCACACTTGAACCGGATGATGTCGTGACTGATTTGCTCCCCACGATGATCAAGTTTCAACATGAGTTGTTGGAACTCGTCAATATAGGCCATCACACTCTTGCCTCCTTGCCGCAAGCCATATAATCTAGCGAGCAACTCATGACGATATCTTTTGGGAAGGTATCGTTGTCTCATCAAATACCTCAACCGATACCATGGTGGTGGCTGCCCATCCACTAATTCATTACCAAATCGTTTAACATACTCCCACCAAGTGTTAGCATAGCCCTCGAGGTGAGCTATGGCGTAGCAACTCTTCTTTTCTTCCGAGATGTCATTAACTTGGAAAACTTTGTCACAAGCCGATTCCCAAGTTAAGTAGGTCTCGGGGTCACTTTCACCCTTAAAGATGGGTAGGCTCAACTTGATGGTGTTGATGCCTACGTCTCTCTTTTGGTGTCGGTTTCCCCTATCTCCATACCCCCGGTATCTCCTAGGTTCTCCTCGACCCCCTCTTAACTCCTCCTCCCTCATATAAGCATCATCAAAGGCTCCATCTCCTTCATACTCCTCTCTACCGTATCCTTCCAAGTGGGCTGGCCGGCCTTAGCCGTTTTGATTCGGAGGATTTGGAATTTGCGGTCTTTGGGTTAGTGGAGCTTGGAATGGAGAGTTCGGATTTAGTGGAGGTACTTGGCGTCCAAATCCCTCTTGTGGAATTGGAGGGGCTTGGAAATGTAGTGGTCTAGTGGAGTCTCGGTTTGGAGGAAAATAGGTAGTTTGGCTTGCGGTATTTAGTGGAGCTTGGGGTGCATTTAGCATTTGGTGGACTGTTTCGGGGGTGATGGTTGCGGAGGAGGTCCTATCATGACCATTGGTAGATACATGTAGAGGAGTAGAAGGACGAGAGTTCCTTTGACTCTCCACTTGTTCTAGTCTCCCACTAATAGTCGACACTTCCCCCCTTATTGCTGCCAAGTCCCCTCTCACGGCCCCAAATTCCGAATTCAACCTTTCAAGTGTCCGGGTAACGGCCTCAAGAGTGACCCTCATAGAATCAAGGGCATTAGTATCCACATTATGAGACGTAGTCCCTTCCATTGTCAAGGTATTATCCGCTTTAGTTCACCACAAGTTCGTGTTCCACAAGTGTTGTATAATTGGCTAGTAACCGTGAGATTTTTAAGGTATGAGTAAGCTCTTATCCGGAATGGATTCTTGTTTGAAGACTCAAAGAATTCTTGCCGGACTAGAGTCAAAAATCAGCAATTCGTTCAAACGAATAAAAGCACTCAAATAATCGTTGACACGAACAAACGGTTCAAGGAACTAGTTGACAACCTAGTAGGAAGGTACTAATTTGTTAATTAGTTCTAGGACCAAGTAAGGGAAACCAAGGATCAACAATTAGCAACCAAAGAATATCCTAAGTCGAGCTTATAGCGACGTGGCAGCATGCAATGGTCCCACACGTTCTTCTTCTCTCCTTATTTTTTTTTGTGTGTTAATATTCACACAACTTGTTATAGTTTGAAAAGTGTTTTGGTGGGAAAAATAAAATCTTGTAGTAGTTCACCCTTTTCAAACTCAAGAAAGTGGGGTTTGGTTGACTAATCCCACAAAACAAGGCTCCTTGAATTAGGGAAAAGTGATTGACAAGACTAAAAGGTGATGGGTGCAAGTCTTTCACAACAACTTTATAGCTTGTCTTACCACTTGAGCACACAACAAGATGAACAAGGTGAACAAGTTCAAAAGATGAATACCTCAACAAACTTCATCAACTTCTTTAGCACATAAACACACAACCACCGATTTTCTTTTTTTTTTTTTTTGGTATCAACAACATACAACTTTCGGCCACTTCAAGTCACTACACAATGTTCAAGTTTTTCAAGCTCAACTTTTGGATCTAGACACTTTAGTGTTGGTGAGAAAGAAACCAACACTAGAAACTCACTAAACAAGCAAAATAACACCTAGATCTAAACATACAACATCATTCTTGGTTTTCAACTTTTAATGGACAGATTTTCAGAATTTCTTTTTGGTGTAGTTTGTTTTAAGCCATGAACTAGCCCAAGATGGGTTATGTTGGAACACAACCGGTCTTGCTCTGATACCAAATGATACAAAATCAAACCAACAACACCAAGAGCTTCAAGTAGGCTCGGATTTCAGTCCAACAACACAAGAACAACAAGTTAAGTTTCGATTTTTCAGCCCCACAACACAAGAACAACAAGATAGATAACAATGCTAGTGAATCGAAAAGAGCCCCACACGGCTTCACTAGACTTTAAGATAACAAAATCAACAACACAACAAGATAAAGAAAGATAGATAACTTGACATATAACATTCAAGAAACTAAGAACCCTAACATCAAGAGAGGACCCTAAGTCTAATGAATATAAACACCAAGTTCTTACGAGGACCAAGAGGCACTCAACGACCTCAAAACCCTTGCTTCTAGCCAAAGAGACAACACAAGTATCCCTCTACTTGTGAGATGATAGGGGCGGCTTCTATGAGTGGAAGAGAGAGGAAATGTTTAGTGTTTTTAGGTTACAAAATTCAGCATTCAAAAACTAAGGGATGACTCTCTAACATGTTCTATTTATACTACAACAAAAGGGGTAAAATGACCCATCCGCCCTTGCTTCTTGTACCAACCTTGGAGAGTAGTTTATTACACATTAGGACCTCTCTTCACACATAAAAACGTTTAGGTCCTTGGTTGGTTCAATCACCAACTCACACACGGCCATTTGCATGAACAAAGCTTGGAGTTTTTGTAATTCCCGAGCTTGGCTTCGTGTGAAAGGCTGTGTACCTGTGGAGGCTGCTCTAACCGTATCATATGTTATGGATTAACTCTTTCAGAATAGGCTTGGTAGTTAATATGTATAAAAAACATGTTAAGTGAATTGAAACTAATCATGAAAATTAGCAATCATACAGTGTTATGCCCGTGTGGTGGCCTATGTGTGATTTTATATGGTGGTTTTGGAACTCTATGTGTTATGCATGATTGTGTGGGGTCTTAGGTTATATTGATAGGCATGTTTTCATGATGATAATTCTATCTTGTTGATGAAAAAGTATGTTGTGGTACCATTTGTGTATTGTGATGTATTCATACTTTAGTAGCATATGAAACATGTAGAAATTCATGGATGGTTGGAAATAATAATTGGATATTTGGCTCATGCAATTATGGAAATACTCATTATGGTTGGTTGTATAAATACTCATTGTGGTTGGTTGTGGGTATACTCATTTTGGTTGGTTGTGGATATACTTATTGTGGTTGGTTATAAGCATTACATCCTCATGTCATACTCATTCTGAAACACTAGTACCACCATGGAAATATTAAGAGCACTGGCAATACCTTTTTATTAGAGAAAATATGACATCTTATAAAACCCTTCTTGAGGGATGTGGCAGGGAGAAGATATGATATATGGATTGTATATGGGTTGACGAACCCCTCATAGGTCCTACATCTTGTAGCTTTGGCTTCATAGGTGTATATGAAGGTTGTACGATGGTCTTAGAGACTGTGGGATGGACTCAAGGTTGTTGCGTTATATTATTATCATCATTTTTATTGTGTTTACTTTATTATGTTTGTAATGTGATTGTATATTCTATTTAGTGTGTTACGTATTCATTGTTCTAACCTTTATTACTTTTACTTGATGCTCTTGTATATATTATTCCCCTTTTCTTTGCTTATATATGGCATAAGTGTATACTTGTTTTTTTCTAGTGCTTTACTGTATTATATGTGGATATTATAGAATTTTTAGTGCAAGTGGTATGGGCTACTGTTGTAGGATATTTTCTAATTGCTGGTCACGTGCTGTTGGTGTGTATTTTGTATTCTTTATATTCTACTTTAATTGATCTGCCTACGATACCTACTAAGTATAAGTGGACCATGCTCATCTCCATTATGCCCTTTCAATGTGGGTACATCTCATATGGCTTGATTTCGAGCGTCATTAGAGTAGTTCAAGGTAGTGGTTGGAATTTCATGCATCTGGGTCCACTTCTATCTTTGTGTATTAGATTATTTCTTTACTTGTGTTCGGAGATAGATATTGTTCCTATTAGATATTTTGATATATTTGACTCATGATTATATTCGTAGTTCTTACACTAGTGACACCAGGTTTTGGGGAGTTATGGTATTGTTATTGGCTATGTTCCTTTCTGCATTTATTATACTAAAATTGTTTTGCTTCATTATAGAATCCTTATCTTGGGATTTGAGGATAATTTCTCTTTTGTATCAGTTTGTGTGATAGGCTTACTTGTCAAGGTCCTCCACGACAAGTGTTGATATGACCCTTTGCATTTTTGGGCCATGACAAAATGGGATGTCTTAATGATTGATACGTAGACATTCGTATCTATCTTTGAGAGGCTATAAGATGTATTCAGGAAACTTCTCTCACTTTATTCCTTACTATGCAAATTTCCTTAATACCTTGTGTTCTGAGTTATGTTTCATTCTTTCTATACAGATGTTGTAAACTAGGTCTCACGAGGTTAGAGATGTGGATCCTTCACCAAAGGGTAAGTCTCGAGTCATGGACAAACTCAAGGGAGTGGGCAGGCCCATGGATCATCCTTGTATAGGAGGAATTCTGGGGGACTCTCCCCTGAACCTCATGTTGAGTATGTTGGGGGTGTAGGTTTAATTCCAGTTCATAAGAGTTCGTCTGCCCCATTTTTGGAAGGGTTGCTGATGCATTTGCTGACCCTCCTAGAGGGTTATCCTGTGGTTATGTTGGATGTTCCTCCAGCCCCTAGTGTGGATCCACCTATGCCATCTACTTCTATTTTAGGTATTCCTCAGACCCTGTACTATTCTTTCGTGAACACCAACATCTGGGTATATTACTCCGAGATTAGATATTTAGCCATCATCTATGTTACCTCCTCAAATGGGATCCCTGCCTTTTAGATTCACCCTGTCTCTTCTTGCTGTGAGTATAGTTATGTATTCCGAGTATCAAGAAGAGGTTTAAGAGATTTACTCATTTGGGTCCTCCTAGATTAAATGGTGTTATGGACGAGAATGCTTATGAGTTCTTGATTGAATATTAAGAGAAGTTTCATAATTTTGGTTTGTTTGAGTTGCATGGGGTTGCTTATACTACTTAATTGAGAGATACTTTTAGAGATTGGTGGAGTTCACTTGTTGATTGTAGATCTTTTGATTCCCCTGAGATGACTTGGGATCAGTTTGCGGATGCCTTTTTTGAGAGGTTTGTGCCTTAAAGTCTAAGGGATATGAGAAATGATTTTGATTGCATGGATCAAGGCTTCAAGACTGTTGCAGAGCATGAGGCATACTTCCATGCCTTTTTCAAATATTCTTATGCTAGTATTTCCATCGAGTCTAACAAGATTCAGAAGTTCATGAAGAGTTTGGATGTCTCTCCGCTGTTACCTACATCTTAGATGGTTATAGTTGGAGCATTTTTTCAAAGTATGGTGGATCATGCAAAGATGACTGAGGGTGTTCTACAAAGATCTTAGGGAAGTGCCAAAAAGGTATGTCATTTTGGTGAGTTTAGAGGTCAGGCTTAGTATGGCTCACATGGGTATCATGGTAGACTGATGTAGAAAGACTTACAGAGTTTTGGTAGTGGGTCCTCTAGTCCAGCAGTTTAGGGTGGTCGTTCGGGTCTAGTGGTACCTTCTCCTTATAATGACCATTTAGGTTATTTTTCATATCTCCATTTATTTTTGCCATTAGAGCTTTTCCATAGCCGCCCTAAGTAATTTATGACTTTTTGAGACTATTAGTTCGATTATCTAGAAGTTCATTTGGTTTTTAGAACCAATTCCTTAATTTGAAGTCTTCACTAGTTCCATATGGCCATCTGGTGAAAACTTTAGTTAGACGACCTCTTATTTAAATTCTGATTGTGCCAGTAGCTCTAAAATATCAATTTTACGCTAGGCACCAAGGCTTATTTTGAGCTCTTGGTCAAAACATAGAGAAAATAAAATAGGGTCTGGGACCCATATTTGGTTAAAACAACCTCGAATGGAAAATTTAGTATGGTTACATAGTTTATTTATGTATATGGGATTCTGAACGAATCTCGAGCAATCGATTAAGTCCATTCTTGAACTTAGAAAATATGGTGCATCATGTTTTATGGTGCATCGTGATCGCCACTTTATGGACTTCAATCGTGATATAGTGGAAGAGATGCTGTGATTGTGAAGGTCAAGGTTCGATCACACTTTCCATGTGCATCCATAACATATGGAGATCGCACACCTGTTGATTGCGATAGCGACTATCGAGGCCCTAAACTGGGTATAAATTAAGCCCTTTAGCATGATTTTGGCCATTTTTCATCTTCCTCCTTGAGAGATAAATCCTAAAATTGTGTGAGAGCTTAAAATTGAAGCTTGTGGTTGCTTGGTAAGCTAGATAAACATCCTTTCTTGATTCTCTGATGAATTACGTTAATCTCCAAGAACAAAATCCAAATCTTCTTCAAGAACTAAAAGATTTAAATTTTTCAAGTTCAGGAACTTCAAGAAACTCAACCCAGGTATGCATAGTATTCAATCATGGACTTATTCCGTCCATGAAGCCCAAGAATCTTTTTTCAAAGTTTAAGTTTATGGATTTCCTTTATGAATTTCAAGATTGGGCTGCTCTTGTTCTTGTTGATAATGAGTTATTGAATTATATTCCATGTTGGGGAATAAATTTTATGTAGATTTGATTAGTATAGAGGTAGATTCATGTAAACCTATGATTAAACCCTTGAATGATAAAATTAGAATTGAATCATAATGTTTAATTGTTGTATAATATTGTTTACAGATACTATGCCTACCATGTGTTTGCTTAAATGCCTAGATGAAGGAAAATTCCCAACTAGCATGATATCATGAAATTCTAATGTGTGTACAAGTTTATGCAGATCACATGTTTCATGAAATTCTTCAATAAATATATTATGTATTATGATGTTAGTGATGTGTGAGTAGGTCATGCTTTGTCAGTTCCTTCTAACAAATCCTAGGGGTGCTTGTACCCAAAATATTAGTTGTGTGCCTAAAGCCATGTCATGTTTCCACGATACTCTCAGTCAA
Source organism: Capsicum baccatum var. pendulum (assembly GCA_030864225.1). Taxonomy (NCBI): domain Eukaryota; kingdom Viridiplantae; phylum Streptophyta; class Magnoliopsida; order Solanales; family Solanaceae; genus Capsicum; species Capsicum baccatum. The sequence goes on from CM061559.1 coordinate 157,155,186, forward strand.
GCTATGATCCTTAGATTTAAAATAGTCTTATGACTCAGGAAATCTCTATGATCTCATGAACTCAATTAGTTGTCAGATATTAGTAGTATTTTGTCAGTGAACAGAAGTCAGTAACTCAGTCCATGTTCAGTTCAGTAAATTATGCAAAGTGTCTATACAAATGGGAGTAGAAATTAGCACCGAGTGAACCCAAAAATGGGAACTCATCTTGTATATGAGGGTGTGATTCTTAGAAGAAATCCTTGCATTCCAGAACTATGTAGCCAGCATAGGTTGAGACATCATAGCCTGCTATATGAGGGTAGATAAGGTGGCTTATCCTGCTAAATGAGGTTTCCCACCATTCTCACTAGAGTTATCTGTTATATTAGGACCACTCACATGTTGTCTTACCAGTGGCACGGTATTGAACCCTTTCAATCAGGGAATAGATTGGACCCCAATTCAGCTATAATACATTATTTAGGGCATGTCAGTTGATGACTACCTCCCACAGTCTCAGTATAAGAACTCAAATAGTTCTTCAGAATTTAGGACTGTCAGATATAGCCAATTTAGATACCGTACAAAATTCAGCTAGTTCCATTAGATTCTGGACTGTCAGATATAGTCACTTATGTTATCAGTTATCAGAATATAGTCATTAGTCATGTTAGTCATCAGCATACTCATGTTATCATGATTTCAGATATAGTTACTATGTATGCATGCATGTATTCTTACATTTATATTAATCAGTTACCCAATATTATTCATGCATATGAACCCCATGCATTGAGCCTACCTCACATTCATACCAGTGCATTCAAAGTACTGATGCATTTGCCTATGGTGTCTAATACCATAGGTTCAGAGACACAAACTCCAGAACATCAGTAGATTCCAGATATTAGTAGTCAGAGTTAGCAGTGAGTCCTCATCCTTCGGGGACATGATTATTTCTCTATTATCTCATTAATTAGTTTATTAGTTGGAGTTAGTTGGGGACATGCCCCATCAACTCCTTACTCAGACAGTTTTGTCAGTTAGAGGCTTTCCAGACTATTATGTTCAGGCAGTTATTCCTGTTGTTTTTGGTTTTTCATACCCCATTTAGTTTTTATGTTTTACTTCAGTGATGTGAACCTTATGGCCTTTCAGTTCATGTTTTTGCATTATTCAATATATCATGCAGTATATAGGTATAGATATCAGTCATAGGTTAGCTTGTGGTCCTTCGGGGTCATGAGCACCATGTAGCATTCCGGGTACCAAATTTGGGGTGTTACAATAGTAAAGCAGACACAAATTTAAGGATTCACTCCAGAAAGAGAGGGACCTGGTCCCATCTCTCAGGTTAGAGCCAAAATTGAGTACTTCATAAATTTATCCAATTCTATCTAAAAGGCCACTTGTCTTGTCTTTTCTAAGTAAAAGATATCAATTCTCCAGTGATTGAAGTGTTGCACCAATTATCACTAGACATGTTATTTCATTCAAAAGCCGTCTAAATGACAAAAGTCACTTTTTTAAATATAAATTAAATCTCTCTTAATTTGTTCTCTCCCAAATTAGTTCATCATCTCTAATTCACTCATTCTCTCATAATCAAATCTCTCGCATTCACTCTCTCATAAAAAGCTTCCAAATAACTAAAATTTCTATCCCTTAAACCCTATTGAAGAATAAAAAATTCATCAAGCATCACCTTCCCCATCTTAAACTCCCAAAATTAAACATTTTTATTCTTCTGTGTCTAAAATAGTATAGGAGATTTCTTCTAATCTTCCTCACGAACCATAGAGTGTTTTACCCACCACGTCTTTCCTTGAAATTCCAAAACCCCAAATGATCCCATTTTAGAAGAAATCCCAAATACCAAGGAAACCCTTGCTAAGTCTGCCATGGTAATGGATCTAAATCAGGTATACAGATCACCTATCAATATTGAAGTCTCTCAACTTGAAATTCGTTCATCCTAAAAAGAACCAAAATTACCAAAAATTTCTAAATCACTTGGAGTACCTAGTTCCCCTACTTTCTCAGAGTCTAACCCTATTTTTGCTCAATTGTGCAATAAAAAAATACTTATAAAAAGATCTGATCTTTCCAGTAGTGTGAATTGGGTAGCTAAAAAATTACTTCTACTTCCAAGTGATCCTCTTGGTGTGGAAGAACATGTAGTAAGTGAAAATGATGATCTTTCAAAGAAAGAAGAGTTTGTGCAACTTCTAAATGAGGAGAATAAAGTGGATGATGAGGAATTATCTATAAGGTGGTCAGTTTAGAATTAGAGGGGCAGTAAGGGAAAGGACAAAGTGATGGAATCTAGTATAAAAGTTATTAGAGATTACTCTACTAGGAGTTCTGAGAAAAAATTCATAGGGGATGCTATGAAGGCTAGCAAATGTTCTACTCCTAGAATAAGGAGACTTAAGAAAGTTAGTGTTGTAGAGGATGAAAACATAGAAGTTGTGGATGTTGTATAGGGTGAAGATGTTGATCCTGTTGTTTCAACTGAAAAGAGAAGTAAAGAAGTCTGTGAAAAAAAGGACTAGGTCCCCCGCTTTAAAGTCTGAAAGCTCTACTGGGTTAACAAAAACACATTGCAGTTAAAAAAAAGTAAAGTCTCTAACGGACCCAATCCCAAGAAGAGAAAAGTTGTAGATGAGGAACAAAACTGTGGTTCTAAAAAAGAAAGAAAGATGAGAAATGAAAGTTAGTATCTAGAGAAGAGAGAAATGAAATGTTGAAGTCTCAAAAAGTGTTGACTGGAATTGCATTTGATCCCAAGATTCTTGAAAAAATCTAGAATGGCTGAGGTATTAGAGTATGTGCAACATTAAGGGTAGATACATCTTATAGAGGGACCAATTCCCTTTGTATATAAAGACGAAGTAAGACAATACTATCAAATTTTTTGAAGATGGAGAAAACCTGACTATAATGGTGCAAGGAAATAAAATTTAGTTGGATGAAGAAACTCTTGGGAAGATTATGTATATTCCCATTATAGGTGTGAGGACAGTTTTAATACAACAGCCTTCAACTGAATATTTGATTGATGCCTCAAAGATAGGAAGAACTTCTATGGTTGGAGTAAGAAAGAAGTTTCTCAAGGGAGAATTCAAATTAGTATTTGAGTTTATCAACAACGTAGTGCTACCAAGAACTAAGAAAAGAATAATTATCTCTAGTATAGACCTATATATAATGGAATGTATAAGCAAGTATGAGCTGATAAATCTTCCTATCCTAATGATTTAACATATCCATAAAGTAATCTATAAAAAGGTTAGAAGGTATGGTATGCCCTATGGATACTTCTTGAGTAGGGTGTATGATTAATTTGGGGTATTTTGTGGAAAGGGAACTCCAAGAACAAAAAAAATGTCTACTCTAACTACCTAAGTTGAAAATGAGTACGTTGAACGAAAAACTAGAACCATGTCTCAGGTATCAGAATTGTTGGTAGTTAAGGAGAATTTAAGCAAGGAAATAGAGGAAATGAGGATTAAGTTAGCTATAATAGATGTTGAAATAATGAACTTAAAGATGGAGAATCATAAGTTATCCTTAGAGAGACTAGGTACTACTGATGAACTTGAAGCACAAAATGCAAAGCTCCAGAAAAAGGTTGCAGAACTCACTTAGGAGGTTCAAGGTCTAAATGCAGAAGTTAGAAACCTCACTGAGCAATTATTGAATGCTTACACTGTAGAGAGTTCTAGAATGGAGTTGTTGCTAAAATCCTTCTACCCTAATCCCCCTCTACTTAATTCCTATCATCCATGTGGCATTGTGTCATCCCTGTGTATATTGTAAGTTCTGGTTTTTAGTGTGGGTTTTGAAGATAGTTGTTTTAGGTTTATTTTGGTATGACTGTACTGGTATTGGTCTTACTTATCAATGAATGAATACTTTTTTGTATGTCTCCTCTGACTTTTCATTATCTTTAAAGTTGTTCTTCATGTTAGTGTTTTCCCAGTGGCAATGAGTTAACTATCTTGTGCCTATTTTTACTCTTGGTCAACTGTTATCACTTTTCAATGATGCTAAAAGGGGTAATACTAAATTCGTATAGTAGGGACCATGTACTATGTACCTGCTATGTAAGTGTTGAAATACAGATTATGTATTGTGTAGGTATTAAAATTTAGATGAAGGCATATGTTTTGAATAGCCTATTGATGGAGGAAAGAATGCTTGTGAAGCATGATGGTATATTATAGGGGAAGTATGGTGCATATGATAGGTGGAACAATGAACTGAATGAACATTAATGAGTTCAAGTATATTGATAGAAGGGACATTAAAATATAGTGAATGAATCTTAATGTCAATTTACAACAAGGGCCTAGGCCCCTAAGTTGCATGATATGTTGATTGAGAGAAGCAAGGTGCATAGTTATAGGGGAACATTCACTGACATTAGTGGTAATCACTCTGATTGAGCAAGGTGAATGAATTTGATGCTCCAAGTTCTTTGGTCAAGTTCTATTATTTTTCATCATCAAATAGGAGGAAAATTGTTATATTTTATTTTGATGATGATTAGCTGACAACAAGGGACCAGGTCTCTGGGTCTTCATGGAAATATATAGCTATTACATGGCCTGCACAGTTTTGTCCTCTAGTGTAACAACTTGTGCATGTGAGATGAGTACCAGAAAGGACACCTGGCCCAGTAAGATTTCTGCCTAATCATTATTCTACTATAAATAGAAAAGAATGTTTCTCAATTGGTGAGTTTTTGCAAATCAGAATATAGAAGAACTTTGCAGTATTGCTTACGTTCTTAATTTATGTATGTACTGAAAAAGTGAATGTTCTTGAGTCAAGTCATGGTCTGTAATTAAATTACTCATGTTATAAGAGTAATGCTTTCTTTGAGTTCTTAAGAGTGCTTAGGTAGAGTTACCTGAGTTTGATATTAGTTAGAGTTAATCAATATCAAGCTGAGTTCTTGGCAGAGTTGTCAAGGTATGTTTGTAATAAAGTTATTACAAACTACTTTAGGTTAGAGTTAGGTTTAAATCAAGTTTGTAATCAAGAGTTTCATTATATTTGATTATTGAGCACTTTTGAGGGCAAGCCATGGTTTTTCCTCCCTTGCACAAGGAGGTTACCACATTAAATCATTGTTTTCTTTACATTCTTGCAAGGTATTTTAGTTTCTCAGTGCTTTACTATTTTATTTCTTATGTCTTAGTCTAAGAGACCTGGTCTCTCATAGTGTGGTGCAACCACCTTACGTTTCAACATAAATTACTTGGGGTAGCTGTAGGAAAGCTCTAAATACAGAGAAAGTACAAAAATGAAGAATAGGACATGGAGGGCTAATGAAGACACACATATCTTTTGGTGTTGCCTTTTTCAAGTGCCATTACTATTTTGATTCTAGTTTGTGGTGAATTTTATTATTATTTTTAGTCATATTGGTTTCTAGCTGTTGGGTTATTTATTGATGTTTTGGTTAATTCCTTTCGTTGTTCCTCATGCATTTTTTCAAAACTGGCATCATAATATAGTTGTTTTAGTGCTTTTGGCATAGGTTGCTGATTCTTGATTCTTTCTTATTGATTTCTATTTGTTTCTTTAGTATATAGCTTACACAGCTGCACACTTCGTTATTTATTTCATTTACTGTAAACCACTATTTCTTGTTAAGCCTTGCCTACTTGTTTTTTAGACTTAACTATTCATATGCCTTCTTATTTTATTCTTTAATTGAGTAGTGGATTCGGTGGTTGATGGTAGACTAGGGTCATGTCATATATTGGGGTTAGGGTTTATAGTAGAGTCCTAGGTAAGGTCGAGGTTGGGGTTAAAGTCTATCTTAGGGTTGGGTGTAAAGTGTAGTAGGGTTAATGTTATAAAGAGCCTATAGGTTTAGAGTTGGGTCTTAGAACATAAGAACTCTTCAAGGTAAATCCATAGAGCTCGTGAAGATTCTTAAGAAGAGGAGTATTAGTATATACGTACAGAAGACCAAATGGGTTAAGCTAAGGTAAAGGATATGTATGTGTATAAAATGCGGTATTATAGTAGAGTGAGGCATTGGATTGGGGTAGGTATCTTAGTAGATGAAGAGCTTAGAAGGTAGGTTGTGGTGGTTAAGTGGGTCAATATTAGATTTAGTCGATTCAGTTGGTCATTAAAGAGTCTATGTGGAATGTTATTAGTGCTTATACTCCACAAATGGGCTTGGATAAGGTGGAGAAGAAGAGTTTTTGGGAGATTTTACATAAGGTGTTGAGAGTTATTTTGAGCATTGAGAAGCATTTTGTTGGAGGTGATTTCAATGGGAATATCGGGTCATTATTGAGAGGCTATGATGATGTGTGTGGAGGTATTAATTTTTGGTAAAGGAATGAAGGAGAATCCTTACTTTTGGATTGTGCTAGGGCCTTTTGTTTGGTGGTATAGAATTCAACCTTCCCAAACAAGGAGAAACACCTTATTACCTTTTATAGTTTTGGTGGCCAAGACTCGAATAGTCTTTTTTCTCCTTAAGAAGGGCGTTAGAGAATTATGTAAAGACTCTAAGGTCATCTAGCAAGAATATTATGACCCAACATAAGCTTTTAGTAATGGAATTGGAAATCAAGCAACATAGAAAAGAGAGGGCTAAAGAGGATCAACCTAGGATTAAGTGGGGTTGCTTAGATACAAACCCTAGAGTCTAAAGGGTTTAGGTTGAGTATGACTAAGAGAGAGTAATTAGAGTGTAAGTTGAGTTATTTGACATATGAGGCTAACATGGTAGTGAAGCTAGATTTTTAGGCCATTTGGAAGAGAGATACTTTCAAGTATCTTAGGTCTATGAATTAGGGAAATAAAGAGATTGATGAGGACTTCATGAACCATATTGGTGTAGGGTGGTTGATATATAGGATAAATTTTGGAATTCTTGTGTTATAAGAAGGTGTCTCTTAAGCTTAAAGGTAAGATCTACAAAGTGGTATCTGATTGACTATGTTGTATGGAGCGGTGTGTTGGATAGTTAAGAACTCCCACATCTAAGAAGTTGAATGTGGCAGAGATGAGGATGTTGCGATGGATGTGCAGACTTACTAGGAGGGATAGTGTTGGAAATGAGATTAGTTGAGAGAAGGTTGAAGTGGCTTCAGTAGAAGACAAGATGCGGGATATAAGGTTGTGATGGTTTGGTATGTGAAGAGGCGGTGCATGGATGCCCCAGTATGAAGTTATGAGAGGCTCGCTATGGATAGTTTCAGATAGGGAAGAGGTAGGCTGAAGAAATACTAAAGAAAAGTGATTAGGCATGACATAGATCAGTTATAGCTTACAAAGGGCATTAACCTTGATAGAAAGGTGTGGAGGATGCAGATTAGGGTAAAGGGTTAGTGGGTAGAAGTTTGTCGACTTTTAGTTTTGGTTCGTGGTGTATTTGTGATGTTTGTGATTTCAGATAGATATTTACCCGATTTTCTTATTTGTTGTTATGTTTTCTTCTTGTTATACCATTATTTTTATAAGTCTGAGGTCTATCAGATGTAGCCTATCAAATTCATATGAGGTAGTGGCATGGATTGCATACACTTTACCCTCCTCAAACCCAACGTTGTGGGAATACACTGGGTATTTTGTTGTTGTTGTTAATATACCAAATAAATATTTGTATTTTCAGAAATCATATTTTGGATCCTAATGTTCAGCAGAATCAATTCTTCCAAGCTTATAGCAAATACTTTTATTAGGGCTCAAGTTATAGTGGCCCAACTCATTTTCTTCTGAAAGCAAGGTCATAAGGTACATCTTCTATTTATATATTACATACAAATATATCGCACTATTTTTTAATATTTATTACATGTACATATATGCATTATCTCTATACCATAATTAAAATCACTCTACTTTTCGACAAACTATTTCTCACAAATGCATTACCTCCACGCCATAAAGCATATATTTTAGCTACATTTTTAAATAATTATTTTACCCATTTTCATAAAATTAATTCTCTTATTTTTCTGTAAAGTAGATAAAATAATAAATATAAACAAATAATTTTGAATTGTTTTTTTCTAAAACCAAGTTTAAGGAAAAATTTTAGAGTCTCTGAGTGGTGCTTAACACCTTCTCCATGAGTAACCACAATCTTTACCTAGAATCTTAATTTTAAAAGATCAAGAAAGTGTTTTACATTACAAATAGGGTTTTTAAATTTTTTTCTGATTATTTTAGGGACGTATGATTATTTTTAGTTCATTATTTGTTTTATTTATGCCTGTCAAAAACATATATTGCTTTGTTTGAAAGGACACAAGCCAAATATAAACTTAAGTTTCTCATTTATTGAAAAATACTTTTTACTATTGCTTTCCTTATACTGTCATAGTACTTTCTATTGAGTATTTGGCCTTACACTAAACTCGATATGGTTTACATGAAGGAGTGTCTTTTAATCCTCAAAAACTTCTTCAAATTCCTTGGTTTCAGAGTTAATGCATTTGGATAATATGTTCTTTCTCATAACTATTCAGTCCCACTCACAGATATATATGAAAAAACTCTTAATCTAGAAAAAATAAGTCATATTGCATATAACTTTAGATAGGACAATACAAGGTATTATCTCTGTTAGTAGGAAACCGTCCTTTTGTAAAATAGGCTATATACCTAATGACTTACTTTGTGTGAGAATTGATTCAGATAGTATAGAGACTTAACACTAATAGGTCAAAATTACTGGATTGACCTTCTTTTAATTCCTTTATGGATGTGGAGTATTTTTAAACTCTGCCTTCATCTGACATTCTTTATTAAATCAACGGATGTGGAGCAATATCAAAACTCCACTAATATTGATACAGGCCAAATTGGCATTGATCTTTTAAGGACTATAATTCCAGGACGACATAAAGAGACCCAAGCTACAATCATCTCAAGGATGCAAGGATATTTTTGGAGGACCCTTTTCAATCTCGTAAGTGCTCAACACCATGTGTGGCGATAGGTTGGAGTCGAGAGCCAAATTCAACTCAATCCTTTAATAAGATAGGAAACTCAAGAACTACAAACACTACAATGAGTATTGATGAAGTTATATGTGTTTTAAACCATCTTGATACCATTCAAGGAGTGTTTTTGATGAACTAATGCATACAAAAGGGATCGAAGGCCATTGGAGAGGTTCTTGGAGGCTAAAAATGAACCTAAAGCCATTATAGAGTGACCTAAGACCTGATCTGCACTTGCAGTTCATCCACCTATGCCAACAAGTACTTCATGTGTGTTAGTAGATGCCCATCTGCATAGGCACATGGGCCAAAATGGCCTGCTTTCTTGTTTTGTTTAATTGAGTCACTTTTGGGCTCATATATGTAATAAATAGCCCATAACTATAAATACTAGTTTCCTTAGCCTATTTTGGGAGTTTTTTTGTTGATTATTATTATGACTACATATTTGAGCGTGAGTGTGAGATCTAGGATTAGCTTTTGTTGAACATTTAATTCAAACATGAGTTACTTAGGAGTTTAAATCCCTTGCGGTTTACCTAAGATAAAAGGGAGGTTGTTAAATTTGATACATTATCTGGTTGACCTTTCTTATATTCTATTGTATCTATCTATATATCTATCCATCTATTCTTTAATTTCTTGCATTATCGATTTGTCGTTGCTTTATTTTCATACTTTATTTCCTATTTCATCTTTTATGGGTCATCATTCGGTGTCATAGACGAGCTTAAGTTCACTCCCACAAATTCAATCTTAGGTTGTGATATTGAAATTGAAAGTCAAAAAAACAAAGAGAATATTTTGAGAAAACCCTAACAAGATTTTTGTGTTTTCGAGTCATTTATGTTGTTTAAATAATACTTTTTTTCCTTTAGTGCTATTTGAGTCAGTTTCTTGAGCATTACACTTGGATTGAGTAGAATTGTTGAGCTTAAAGTGTGAAGAAATTTTAAATGTGGGATCTTAAATCTATAAAATAAATATCCCAAAAATTGGGTTGAAATTAAGGTTGAAATGGTTGAAAAAGTGTCATCTACATTGAGGAGAACTTAGATTTAAAAGTTGGTGCAATTTGGAGAAGTTTTGAAAATTCATTATTTTTTGGGTTTGGAGATTGAATAAATACAAGTTGAATTCAAAATATGGAATTTTCAGTGATAGTTTGATGGCTAAAAGTTGTTGGAAAGTGTTCCCTATGATGAAGGGAATCTAGGTTTAAAATCTCATGGAATCCTGAGCCAAAATGAGAGAGTTAATAATTTTCAATCTTTATATTTGTTCTTAGTATTCTTGAGTGTCTTCATTTATTCAATAGAAATATTCATCAAAAAGGTGTATTAGATCCAAAAAGAAAGAGAGAAAAGAGTTTTAGTGTTAGTGCAGAAGAATATCCAAAGAAAAAGGAATATTTTAGGAGAGAGAGTAAAATAAGGGCCCACAAAGAGGAGAATTTTTGGAGTTGCCAAGAGCACCTACACCGTTCTCCCGCATATGTAGGTCCACATTCAGACATATGTTACCAAGCATAGGTCACTTCAATGAATTGCTATTTTCATCTGCGAGGCCTAGTCAAGGGGTGAGTCCTTACAACTCTAAAACACACTTTAACCATCCCAGATTCCATTTTGCTCAAGTTCCAACTTCTTACTTCCATTTCTTGATTCCTTATTTCAATTTTTGATTCTTAAGCTAATTAACAACTAGTAACTCGCCGACTTAGTTGGTTAATTGGTTGTTTTGAGTCTGCTTTTTCATTGCTGATTTATTTTGTACTTTTCTCATTTTTAATTCATTGTTATTTCTTTGTTCAAATTCATTGTTAGTTTTTTATTGAGTAATTTATTTTCTTCCAAACAATAATCCATATCGACAAAAAGTAGCAATTGACACCACGTCTTCTATTGAGTAGAATTGAACTTTAAACGCTAGCATCTTCTTTTCTGAGTCATCTAAAGGTGAGATCCTTATGATTGTTGGTGATGAGCTTTACTACTAATCTTTTTTTTTGTTTTTAAGGTACAAGGACTTATAAGGAAGTATGCCATTGGTTGCTTCGAATACTTGAGACTATGACATAGGAGACTATGATTGTAGTAAAGAAGATTAAGGCTATGATGAAGATGGTGATTATGGAGGCTATGAACATAGCTATGATGAAGAGCTATGTGAGAATGAAGGATATTATTCCAAAGTAGAATATAAAGAGAATGGTAATTCTAGTTCATATGGAGAGTATAGAGATGTTGAAGAACCTTGTGATAGTTCATATGAGGAAGATGGGGAATGTGAGGAGGATTACACTTCCCACTCAGAAAATAAAGGTGATGTAAGGTATAACCTTTATCCTATACACCTTATAAGAGTCATGGTGATAATGTACATGAGGATTGCGAATATTCATATTCTTGGTCTTGTGGTACTTCTTATCAAAGTCGAATTGGTATGAATAGTTATACAACTTATAGTAAGGTCGCTCTATAGGAAGAAAAGAGTATGAATCTCTAATACCTAGGGATAATACATCTTTTCCTTCTAGTTCTAGTGGTCAAACGTTTTGAAATAGAAACTAAGATGGATATGAAGGGTATAGTAGGAGTCATGATCTCCTAGAGCACCTCTTCTTATTTTCAAAGAAGAATATGATCCCGAGATTTATCTTGATTGGGAATGGTAATGTGAAATAGATTTCAAGGACTATGTTATGAACGAATTCAACTTATCCACATATTTCTTTAAGCACCTTCAAGGTCTGGCATTAAGATGGGGGGAACTTGTAATAGCTCCTACTCAAACATGGATTACCATAAAGTTTTTCTTGAGATCCATCTATGAACAAAAGGGGTACACGAAGCTTTATAATGTTGATCTAAGAAGACAAGTTTGCACAAGATGGCAGATATTTGTAGAGTTTTAGGGTGTATTCTTGATCTTGATGATTGGTGATATATAAATTACATCGCTCCTTATATGGTCGACTATTTATGGATACCTCGTATGTCCAAGCATTCTCCATATTTTTTTGAAAGATTTAGAGTTTCTAAGAGTGTAAAAGTTTTTTCACCATAGCGACTATGAAGAGGTTTGGTGTGATATATTCCTCTAGGAATTTGGGCACTTATACTTGGGCGCCAATTTGTTTGTGCAACATAGAGTTTAGAATGAGCAAAATTATCCTATGATTGTAATGGACCAATGGAAAAACCATCTTTTTCCACCTATCCTTCCCAAACCCTAAAGAAATGTGGCCACTTACTCCAAGTTCTTTGATGATGAGAGAAAAAAGATTAAGAGGAGTAAGGGAGTGTAAAGTGGTAAACCAAGAAAAGAAAAAAGAGATATTGTAAGGAGAGAAGTGAAGGGGTTACCATAAACACAATCTGACTTTGTTTATCCTTCTCTTGGTAGGGGCACTTTTGCAAGCCCTAATGTTGCAAATGAAGGAGTATACAAGATTCAAACATAAGTTCTAATCAAATGGATCTGTAGATCAAGATGGACCTATGCATTAAACAACACAAAGAGTATTCCAAAACTTTAAAGTTAACCTTGCACAAAGGTAAATAAGAATCTTTTGAACAATTTCAAGGTAAGAAAGCTAACTCGCACTTCAGAAAATATGAAAGACCTTGTATGGCTAGTATCCAATTGAGTGTGATCAATAGCTTGCATACTTGTGAGCCTAATTATCCTTTACATGGTGATGATAATGTACCTGTTGTGAGTGTGGATACACTACTTGATCCTATTGATGCCCAAATTGAATCTTCTTGTGAAATGGATTTGAGTCCAACTAGCGTTAAAGCCATTGTGTTGAATGAAAGTATTTTGTCTTGTGAAAATGATATTGATAAACTTTCTTGATAAATGAGTCCACTACTTGAGGATGTTTGTGACTTGGTTAATGAACCTCAGGTTAGTGATGATATTGATAATGTTAATATTTTAAATAACATTAACCTTATGAACATGTCTTTACATAAGAACCTTGCTACTTGCTTGGCTCATAAAGATTATCATGTGTTTGAAACTTCTTTGAAACTTGATAATTGAATTTTTTTAGAGAGAACTTACATGTTCTAATTCTTCTTCCTGGATTTATCCTTCTCTTTTTAAGTTTGATATCTAGTTTGAAGAAGATGTAAGTACTCATATTGAACTACCTAATAGTGCGGATAATGTTGAGGATGTAGTACTTATTTAGGGCTACACTTTATCCAACAACCCACTATGGTGTGACAATATTCCTCCTAAAGATGAACATCTTTCTTGGATGATAAGAGTACTATTAGGAAAAATAATGGTCACTTGGGGGAAGATAGCTTTGATTTTCTTGAATATTTGAGAAACCCAACTAGTCATTGTTTTTATGAAAATGATTTTAGTTATGATCCTTTATATGACAACCTATCATTGTTCTATGAATATGTTGATTCTTGTGGTGACATGAGTCATGATCTTCTTAATGTTTGTGTGGTTTATGACATATTGAGGGTTTTTGTCTTGACAGTGGAGGTGTTAATTGTTTAAATATTGTTGCTTCTACTTAGTGTTCTTCCATTGTTGAGGATTCTCATAGTGATGCTCGTGAATTTAATAGTGAGTATATGCATGAATATACCTTAGTTGAAGTTAACTTGTTTGACACCTTTCTCTACTCTCTAGTTTCTTATTATATTGCCCATGGTTGTATAGAGATTATGTATAATTTTGATTTTGGCACCTTTTGGAAAATGGGCCTTTCCTTGACCTATGTTCATAGATACTTCTTCCATTTGATCCCGATGACTATTTGGAATGTGATGGTTCTCTTACACCCTAATTGGTGCTTGGTCAAGAAGATAAGCAAGGTTTGGTTTGAATTTTTGGTGCTATTCCCTATGATGGAGAGTCTTTCTTGAGGATTTCTAATCTACTTGAGGTACAAAATTGTGTAAGGGAAAGATATCCAACAAAGACGAATGTTTTGAAAGGATTCTATGCTTACTGAAACATAAAACCAATGTGAGTTTTCATAAGTGGAATCATTTACCATGGTTCCTTTAGCTTTCCACTTTGTCAATGTTTCTTTAGTGTCCAAGTAGATTTGATATTATGGGGTTACACACCCTTGATTTATCATTGTTATGCTTGGCTATATATGTTGTGTGTTCCTCCTTGGATTGGTGAAAAAGTTTGTTGTTAGTAACTCTAACCCTCATGCCATAAGGATATTGTGTTTTCTTATTTCTCCTATGGTCTTACAAGGTTTGGATTTGAGGTCTAATCCTTTTCAAGAATGGGGGATAATACAAATCGAATCAGCATTGATCTTTCAAGGACTATAATTCAAGGTCGACCCAAAAAGACCCAAGACACAATTATCTCAATAATGCAAGGATATTTTTGGAGGACCCTTTTCAAAGTCCTAAGAGCTCAACACCATATTTGGAGGATAGATCAAGTACGGGAGCCAAATTTAACTTAAAACTTCAACATGAATGCATGTCTGGGAACTACAAGCATTCTAATGAGTATTGAAGAAGTTAGATGTTTTTAAGACCATCTTGATATAATTCAAGGAGTATTTTAGGTGGCCCAACGCATATAAGAAGGATTAAGGTCAATTAGAGAGGTCGTTGGATTGTAAAAAGGAGTCCAAAGGCATTTTGGAATGACCTGTGAAGTAACCTATTCCCAAAAGCCATCCACCTATGCCAATAAGTGCATCATCTACACCAATAGATTCTCATATGCATGGGCATGTCGGCCAAAATGGCCAGATTTCCTATTTTTTTAAATTGGGTCACATTTTGGCCCATATATGTAATAACTAGCCCATGGATATAAATACTAGTTTCCTTTTCTTATTGTGGGAGTTTTTTTGTTGATTATTATTATGACTACACTTGTAGTGTGAGTGTGAGAGCTAGGATTAAATTTTGTTGAACATTCATTTCAAAACGTGGGTTACTTAGGAGTTCAATTCCCTTTGGTTTATATAAGAGATAGGTATTAGATTTTATTTGAAAGGTAGGTTATTGAATTTGATACATTCTTTCATTTTCCTTTCTTATATTTTTTTGTGTCTATCTATCTATCCATCTATCCTTTAATTTCTTGCATTTTTTATTCTATTATTTCCTTTGTTTTCGTACATTATTGCTCCTTTCGTATTTTGTGGGTCATCAGACATTTAATACCCCTTACTAAAATATAGAGTATCGGCAAAAAATTACTTCATTGAACTTTCTTTTCAAGTCAATGAAAGAGGGGCATTCTAAAATTTAACTTTTATTTGACTTTCTTTTCAAGTTTGCATACATGAATTATTTTTAAAACTTAACCTGCATTTAAAATCATTTTTGATACATAATGGCATGGAATATAATCAAACATTTTCCCAATGTCTGACTCTTTTTTTCTTGTCAACAAACATAGAGTTTTTCTTAGAACTCTGCATTTGTCTCACACCCTTTTTCATGATAATAGATGTGGAATATTGTTCATCTCCACTGACATTTAATTATTTTTTTCCATCCAACAAGCCTGAGATATTGTCAATACTCTTTGTACATTCTATATCTCTATCAGAAAATACTCATTTATCAATAATGGGACTTGAAATTTCTTCTTCTCAAAAGCAACATTTTAGTTCATTCCTACCAGTTTGTACTAATTGTACATCTTTTGTTACCTTCATCACGACCTCTCTCGGCCTTGCCTGTTGGATATATTATCTCTTTAAAAAAATCTAGATATGTTCTGAATCCAAAATATGTCAAAATCTAGATCTATATGAATCATTTATATGAACATGGGCTCACTTCTATAGAAAGAGGTTCCAAATACATAGGGCACGTTTACTTGACATGTTAATTACGGGTATGCTTCACTACTGACCTTAAATAACTCTTCACAAATTTATTTATTAAAATTATTTTTTACCCACCAAAGAGGTTGATTGTGTTGATTGATAGAATTAATGACTCAAGCTATAACCTAACAATGAACACCAATAACATAAACCCGGCGAGAAGTGTTCCAACATTAGCAAAGGTATCAAGAAATTTTAGAAGAAGAAATTATGAGTAAGGATAAACTTATTTCTTGCATGAAGCAATAACTCTAGAAATGAAGAGGAGAACAACACCCAGGTAGGGACCCGACACGTTTATACATGACTACTCTATCATGCCCTCCAATTTTTCCATCACTAGAATTTCCTTTACATGGACACTATTTGTCAATGCAACATACCACTACAACTATACACTTAACAAATTCATTAGACCTAGTACACCAATATCATCACTTTTCCTCTCTCTATTCAATAGATGGACAATGCTACCTTTCAAGAATGATATGTTTCACAGTATGTGTAATTGAGACACCTACTTTAACCATTCCTACTAAAGAAGATTCCTAATGAATACCAGTAAAGAAGAGGAAATGATCTTTGCAATTTAAAATGGGTAGTGAAACATCTCTAGGAAATTGAAGTTATGGAATTTGAGCTATAAAATCTATGCATCTATCCTAATATTAATTTTTCAGTTGGGTTCAAGCCACCTAAGTTTGATTTTTTTATTGAACCAGTGGCCCCCATACTCATCTAAGAGTATATTATGATAAATTGGTAAGGATCGACAATAATGTGAAGCTCATAATAAAGTTTTTTCATTGGAAGTCTGTCGGGCAGCGCTCTCGCTTAGTATACCAAATAAGACCCTCGATATAGGCGTGAATGGCACAAGAGTGGATTGCTTCAAGTATAACATAGAAATTATACTTGATCAATTTTTCCTTAATAGTGTACAGAAAAAGCCTTCCAAGTCATTCTAGGAATATTTTCCAAGATGGAGATCTAAGGACAGAAAAGTCCAGGCACCAATACACAAAAGTGAATTGATGAAGTATTTTATCCATAGTCAGAGGTGGTTTGCTTCAAAAGAATATCGTCTGTGATGAGACAAAACTTTGTTGATTACATCAAAATGGTAAATTTTATCAAAAAGGTACTTACATCTGGAAAGATTAAGTCGATAGACAACTCGGGTAAATCTACTCTGTTAGAGTTCATCAAAGGGGCTAAGAAGGATAAACAAAAAGTATTTGTTGTGATACCATGATACTCGCTACCTAAATCCTCTCAACCACTTTAAAACTTGATAACCAGTGCAACTACAAAATAACCAACCTTACCATCCTTACAATATCAAATCAAATAACACTCAACCCTAAGATCTCACATACAAAAAATCCACCATGACTATGTATACCATTCCAAGTACTAGTTTACCAAAACTAGACACTATTTGCACCAGGGAAAATCTAAAAGATAGCTACAATCAATGCCACACCCGATTTATTTAACCATTAGCACAACTATTTAATATGTTGAGGGTTGCCAATTTTCTGCAACCCAAATTAGGGAAGATTCTTGACCCATTACCTAGATGGTTCAATGAAAACAAGCATTATGCATTCAATTTTGGGGTAAAGGGAAATAACATTGTAGATTAGAATAGGTTGAAACATCAAATTAAGAATAAAAATAGGGGCAATCAAATGTAGGGAAACATCAAATTAAGAATAAAAATAGGAAATAACTATGTTGGGTTAATGGTTTGGGTTAGTTGGTTCTCCCACCGGAGAGTTAGTGTAGGTGCCACTCACAATGGGTTTGGGTTGTGACAAAGTTGGTATTAGAGAACTAGGTTCATTGATCTTGTTATACAAAAATGGGTCAAATAGATTCCTGCAGAACGGTTCTGAGACACTTGTACTTTTCTTTGATAGGCTATAGAAATTTAGGAAACTATCTCTTCTTTCTTATTTTGTGCTATAACTTGATTCCAATTGGTATTTGGAGATTCAAAATAGTATCTGACCTTTTTATTCTTTTGTGTATGGTTGGTAAATTCTAAATTTAATGAAGTAGGAGAAACATCCCAGCACCAGTAGCTCTAGCTGTAAAATTAGTTGTCCAGGGATGAGGTAAGGTAGGGTAGGGAAAGAGGAAGAGGGAGAGCAACACCCACTAGGGGTGTAGCTCAAGAAGTAACTAACCATGTGCATTAAAGATTAGTATCCCTTACCATACCCCTAGATAATTTTTAGGAGCATGAGGCAGAGGATGAAAATAGTGTGGAACCATAGGTGGAAAAACTGATTGGAGGCATAATCTTTCCTTCAATATATGATGAGGTTGTTTAGTAGGTTCTAGCTTTTCTGAGTGGGTTGGTGGGTATTGGAGCCACTTCTACTACACTGACCTTTCTAGTTTTAGGTGTCATCCCACTACAACTTTATCTTCTAAAATAAATGAGGCTTCAGGGACTGATGTATTCCCCTATTCGTCTTGGGCCCCGATAACAAATGTGAGTTTGCTAACCATGTTTTGAAAATAAAATCTCATATATTTCATAATGCTGATATTGAGTATGCCTTTGAATTCATCATTGATTATTATGAGAGGCTTCACTAATTGCGGATTGTGCAATAGCATGGTATTGAGTTCATGACTTTCCAGTTGTAAGGGAATGCCAAGTAATGGTGGAAAGCCTACGTAAAGTGTCAATCACCGGGATTAGATCGATTGACTTGGGCTTAGTTTCAGGTACTGGTTTTAAAAAAGTATGTGCCCCAGACCTTTTATTGTTGCAAGAATGATAAGTTTTTGAATCTTGTAGAGAGAAGTATGTCAGTTGCAACCTATGAGGCTAAGTTTCATGCTATGTATTTGTAACATCCCAAGCCTGGTGCTCGGAAAAACATACACTAAAAGGCCATAAGGTTTGATACTGAACATGAACTAAATAATATAAAATCTGTGTGGGGTAATAGAATACCCAAAACAAAACTAAACATATTGAAGTCTAAAACATGATAGTCTAGAAAGACTCTAACAGACTGAACTGTCTAAGTAAGGAGTTGATGGGACATGTCCCCAACTAACTCCAACTAATAAATTGATTAATGAGATAATAGGGAAATAATCATGTCCTCGAAAGATAAGGACTCATTTTTAACTTTGTCTATGGATATCTGGAATCTATTGTTGCTCTGGAGCTCGTGTCTCTAAACCTATGGTATAAGACACCATAGCGCAAATGTGTCAGTACTTTGAATGTACTGGTATGCATGTGAAGTAGGCTGAATGCATGGAGTTCATATGCATGGACAATAATAATAACTGACTAACTATCACGAGTGTGAGAATACATGCATGAGACATAACAACTGACACTAATACTGTCATAACATGATTACTGAATCTGAATATGACTGATAACATGAGTGATTATATCTGACAGTTCTAAATTTGATGGAACTATCTGAGTTCCATACTATATCTGAGCTGACTGTATCTGACAGTCCTAAAATCTGAAGAACTATCTGAGTTCTATTACTGAGACTAATTGACTATATCTGACAGTCCTAATTATGTAACATGAAACTATGGGAAATAGTTATCTAACTGATATGCCCCTAATACGCTATTATGGCTGAGTTGGGGTCCAATCAGTAACCCCAATTAGAAAGGTGTCAATACCGTACCACTGGTAAGGAAAAGTTATAGGCAACCCTCATCTGATAGTGTCCCCTATACGAGAACATTGCGGCCTTTATCTAACAGTGCTTATCCACCTCACCAACCCTCATTGGTGATACGGTTAGGGCAGCCTCCACAGGTACGCGACCTTTCACACGAAGCCAAGCTCGGGAATTACAAAAACTCCAAGCTTTGTTCATGCAAATGGCCGTGTGTGAGTTGGTGATTGAACCAACCAAGGACCTAAACGTTTTTATGTGTGAAGAGAGGTCCTAATGTGTAATAAACTACTCTCCAAGGTTGGCACAAGAAGCAAGGGCGGATGGGTCATTTTACCCCTTTTGTTTGTAGTATAAATAGAACATGTTAGAGAGTTATTCCTTAGTTTTTGAATGCTGATTTTTGTAACCTAAAACACTAAAACATTTCCTCTCTCTTCCACTCATAGAAGCCGCCCCTATTATCTCACAAGTAGAGGGATACTTGTGTTGTCTCTTTGGCTAGAAACAAGGGTTTTGAGGTCGTTGAGTGCCTCTTGGTCCTCGTAAGAACTTGGTGTTTATATTCATTAGACTTAGGGTCCTCTCTTGATGTTAGGGTTCTTAGTTTCTTGAATGTTATATGTGAAGTTATCTATCTTTCTTTATCTTGTTGTTGTTGTTGATTTTGTTATCTTAAAGTCTAGTGAAGCCGTGTGGGGCTCTTTTCGATTCACTAGCATTGTTATCTATCTTGTTGTTCTTGTGTTGTGGGCTGAAAAACCGAAACTTAAACTTGTTGTTCTTGTGTTGTTGGACTGAAATCCGAGCCTACTTGAAGCTCTTGGTGTTGTTGGTTTGATCTTGTATCAATTGGATAGTGTTGATGTCTCAAACTATGCTGGCTACATAGTTCTGGAACACAAGGATGACTTCTAAGAATCACACCATCATCTAATAGTGTGTGTTCCCATCCTTGGGTTCACTCAGTGCTAATTCCTACTCCCATCTGAATAGACTCTGAACATGATTTACTGAACTGGACATGGACTGAGTTACTGAATTTAGTTGACTGAAGGAATACTAATGATATCTGACAACTGACTGATTTCATGAGATCATGGAGATTTCCTAAGTCATAAGATTGTATGAAGTCTAAGGATTCATAGCTTGACTGAGAATATCATGAAAACATGACATGGCTCAAGGCACACAGCTAATGTTTCGAGTACGAGTACCCCCAGGACTCGATGGAAGGAAACTAACCAAGCATAACTTACTTGAACATATAACTAACATCATAATCCATAATATATTTATAGAAGCATTTCATCAAAACATATGATAGGCATAACTTGTACATACATGGGGATTTCATGGTATTATGCTAGTTAGGCACTTTTTCTTCATCAAGTATATTATAGGCATGATACATGTAAAAATCATTGTACAATAATTAAACATCATGGTTCAATTCTAATTTCATCATTAAAGGGTTTAGTCATAGGTTTGCATGAATATCTATAATAATTTCACCCATATAGAATTTATCACCCAACATGGAGTAGAATTTAATTTCTCATTAACCACATGAACAAAAGCATCCCAATAATGGAATTAATAAGAAAATCCATAAACTTGAATTTAGATCAGGGATTATTCAGCTGCATGGACGAAATAAGTCCATGAATGAACACTATACATACCTTAGTTCGTGATTTCATGAAGATTGACGGAGGAAATTCTTGATTTTGAATCTTCTATGAAAAGCCCTAGGTTGTTCTTGAGAGGTTTTTGAGAGAAGAGAGTGTATTTTTGGTGAAAAGTAGTTGAATCACATGTTAAAGGGCTTAAATAGGAGTGAAAAATTGACCCTTTTAACCCTAGACGTGTCTTTTAATATGTAATACCCGTATCTTTTTCCTAGCTAGAAATCATCTCAAGAATGGTAGGACTTACTTTGAAATGCAAATCTATTTTTGTACATTCAGTATTTTTTAGATTTTCACTTTCTATCATGTGGGAAATTGATTTGGCTTTCCAACGATACCAATTTCGTCCAAATCCGACATCAGACGAAGGAGTTATGGACGTTTTATTCAGAATGGTCAGAATCGCCCAGGTGACGGCCCAGTTGGAGGACCATCAAATTAGTGATGGACCACCACTTGGACCATTACTTCCAGGGCAGAAGGTTCCCATTCTGGTTAAGTCCTGACGGCAAATTTGATGGACTGTCAACTTAGTGGCGGACCACTACTTGGACCGTCAAAGCCATGCCAATTAAGCCATGTTCTGGATAAGGACTGACGGACCATCAAAGTTATGATGTACCGTCAGCCAGGCCATCAATCCTTATCCAGTGAAGCTCCTTTATGGTCCATATCTGATGGGCTGAATGACGGTCCACCAGGAGTCTGACGGACCGTCAGTCGGACCGTCACACACCATGTTCAGCTTATTTCCAGGTCGTTTTAATAGGGGTATTTTGGTCACTTATCACTCGACTATATATGCCCAGATAAGTCCGAATTCAGCCATCTTGCTCACTTTTATTTCACAAACAACAATTAGGGTTTCTCCCTAAATTAAATCTTCAAGACCAAGACTCAATCTTCTTCAAGAATCCAAGGATTTCAAATCCTTCCAGTTCAAAAACATCAAGAACCTTAAGTCAGGTATGCGTAGTGTTCATCTATGAACCCCTTTCGTTCATAGAGTTCAAGAACCATGATTTTAAATGAGAAACTTTGATTTCCTTGTTGCTATGTGATGTTTTTCATGTCAGTGACCATTGTTTAAACTTCAGAATATTATTTTAAGATTATTTCCATGAAGTATGCATGTTGTTATTAAAACCCATGAAATTGTGTGGTTCAAGATGATTAATATTTGTTGAGAAAACCTATTCCCAAGGTGTACATGCAAGGTGTTTGTTAAAATGCCTAGGATGCTAGAAGTTCATATTGACATGATTCTATGATATATAAATGACAAGTCCATATTAGCTATACACTAAATATGAATTCCATGCTATTTATGTGTTGTTATTGTTGTGGTGTGAAGCATGTGTGATAATGGAATTATAGAACATGTACACGAAATGTATCTATGCTTTCCCTACCATGTTTGAGATGTTGAATAGACTCATGAAGCACACTATCCCTTACTTATGATATTATGAATTGTGGACTCAAATCTTGTGATCAAGTCATGTCATGTGTGTTAGTTTCCTTCTATCGAGTCTTGGGGGTATTTGTACCCGAAACTATAGTTGTGTGCCTAGAGCCATGCCATGTTGTTATGATATCTTCAGTCAAGCCACGTTCCATAAAATTCAGTCAGTCATGTGACTCAGGAAACCTCAGAAACCTCATGATCTCAGTCAGTTATCAGTATTATTCCGTCAGTCAACCGAAATTCAGTAAACCCAGTTCATGTATAGTCAGTTAAATCATGTCCAGTCTCTTCAGATGGGAGTAGGAGTTAGCACCGAGCGAACCCAAAGATAGTAACTCACCTGCTTTAGATGAAGGTGTGATTCTTAGAACCAATTCTTGTGTTCCAGAACTATGTAGCCAGCATAGGTTGAGACATCAACACTGCCAGCTTGAGGGTTGATGGGGCGGACATCCGCCGTTCTCTTTTAGGCATACTGCCAGATTTGAAGGTCACTTACAGCATGTCTTTACCCATGGCACGGTATTGATACCCTTCCAATTAGGGCAACGATTGGACCCCAGTTCAGCTATTTAGCACATATGAGGTATGTCGGTTAAACAACTACCTCCCACAGTTTCAGTATCAGTCTCAGTAAAAGAACTCAGACAGTTCTTCAGATATCAGTATACCAGGACTGTTAGATACAGTCAAATTCATTTATAGCACGGGACTCAAAAAGTTCCACCAGATTCAGGACAGTCAGACACAGTCGTTCATGTTATCAGAACTACAGTTTCAGCCATGTATTAGCGTACAGATTTAGTTATCACGTACTCACGATACCAGTTACTATGCATGTATGTTTGCACTCTTACGTTTATATTAGTTAGTCAGTTAGCATTATTCATGTATGTAAACCCTTCGCTTTAGCCTACCTCACTCGTATACTCAATACTCCAGTTGTACTGATGCATTTGCACTATGGTGCTTTCTTTTCATGTTACACCATAGGTTCAGAGACACGAGTTCCAGACCAGCAGTAGCAGTCGCATTCCACACACAGAGTTGCAGTGAGTCCTCTTCATTCGAGGACGATATTACTGGATTTATTTATTTATTAATTTAGTTATTTGTCAATTTATAGAGTTAGTTGGAGACATGTTCCCTCAACTTCTTATTCAACAGTACTTAGAGGTTTCCAGATTTAGTATTCAGATTCAGTTGTTTTAGGTATTTGCTAACCACCTGGATGTCATGTTTTGATAGTTTCTTTATTCAGTTCAACCTTATGGCCTATTGTTCATGTTTTTTGCATTTTACAAGTATATTATACAGCGTACAGGTACAGATATCAGTCATGGGTTAGCTTGTGGTCCTTTGGGGTCATAAGCACCGTGTAGCATTCCAATTCAGAAAATTGGGGCGTTACATAATATCAGTAAAAATTTCTAAAATTAGACCCCTGGCGCGATGCGGTGCTATTGTGCCATGTCACTGGATTTTGACAATTGGGAAATGGAGGGATGGCATGATGCGGGCCATCATATTAGGAATTTCTTTGTGACCTAAAACTTTGAGGCGACGCGGGGAAAATCGCGCTGAGACACTGAAAAATGGACAATTCAAATTTGGGTGCTGACACAACACACCATAATCGTGGACCCCTACTGGAATTTTCCAAATGTCATTTCCTTCTATGGCGTGGTGCGCCACTGGCTAATATGGCGTTGTTTTACGATAGAAACTTGAAATAGTCATAACTTTTGACCTGGTTATCGGATTTGGGCGAATCTTATATCGATGGAAAGATTATTGAATTTTCCCATATAACAAAAAGTGAAAATATTGAAAATTCCTCATGGAATATTCATCATTCAATTTAGAAGCTAATACTAGACATTCTTGAGATGAAATTAGCTAGGAAAAAGTATGGGGTATTATAATATCTCCCCCTTAAGAACATTCGTCCTCGAATGAGACTGACTGAGAGGGGAGAAAAGACAACTGACATACATACTGAACATGTATAACTGGATCATGATCTCATGACTGACATGATTGAAAAGATGAACATATAATACTAAACATGCATATCTGATGCATGTGTAACTGATTCATGAATGCATGACTGAGTGTTCTAAAAAACTAAGTTTCTCACAATGAGAATGCATGTCTGATGCATAATTACATAACTGAACTGATACATGAGTTCATGACTGAATATGCAATGGTACTTTGATACCAAGTTTATAATGGGGACATGAGCATGAAACTGTATACCAAGTTTGTGATGAACACTGAATATGAAACTGAGTAAGATTAAGGAGAATTGTTACCTTGAGCTTGATCTGAGTTGGCGAAGAAGAGGTGAGGATACTTGGTACGCATGTCTGCCTCTGCTTCCCAAGTAGCTCCCTCGACGGACTGATTTTGCCAAAGAACCTTAACTAGAGGGATTTTTTTATTCCTCAATCTATGAGTCTGATAGTCTAAGATTTTGATTGGAATTTCTTCATAAGAGAGAGTGTTTTGAACATCAATTCTCTGAATAGGGACTACAACTAATGGGTCACCTATGCACTTCTTGAGAAAAGAGACATGAAAGACTGAATGAACTGAGGCTAGATCTAAAGGTAATTCAAGTTCATAGGCTACCTTGCTAAAGCAACTGAGAATCTTAAAAGGACCAATATATCAGGGACTTAGCTTTTCCTTTTTGCTGAATCTCTTCACTCCCTTCATGGGAGAGATATTTAGATAGACATGATCACCAATCTCAAACTCGAGATCTTTTCTACAAATATCTGCATAAGACTTTTGTTGGCTCTGAGCATCCCATAGTCTTTCTCTAATCAACTGGACTTTTTCTAAGGCGTCAAATACCAAGTCAGAATCTATGACTGAGGCCTCACTAACTTCGAACCAACCAATTGGACATCTACATCTCCTATCGTAGAGAGCTTTGAATAGAGCCATCTGAATACTGGAATGATAGTTGTTATTGTATGCAACTCAATCAAAGGAAAGTGGTCATCCCAACTTCCCTTGAAATCAATTGCACACACCCTTAGCATATCTTTTAATATCTAAATGGTCCTTTCTGCTTGACCATCAATCTGAGGATGAAAGGTTGTACTAAGATAAACTTGGGTACTAAGACCCTTTTGGAATGCTTTCCAAAAATGTGAGGTGAACTGGGTACCTCTATTTGAGATAATGAAAATAAATCGATCGATCGATCGATCGATGGATAGATGGATGATTCAATGGATGGATGGATGGATTAATGGATGGATGAATGAATAGATAGATGAATGGATGGATGGATGGATCGATAGATAGGATAGATGGATCAATCCTATCTATAATAGATGGATCGATAGATAAATTAATAGATTGGATAAATAAATAGTATAGATAGATAGATGAATGGATGATGGATGGATAGATAGATGGATGGATGGATGAATGGATGAATGTATGGATGTATGGATGGATTAGATGGATAGATGGATTAGATGGATTAGACGGATTAGACGGATTAGATAGATTAGACAGATAGACAGATAGACAGACAGACAGACAAACAGATAGAACATTAGATGTAGTAAATATAATATAAATAATTTTGATTATTAAACACAATGTGAAAAATAGCAAATTATTGATTATTTTCTTTTATTTATTTTAGATTTCATACAATGCTCCTATTCACACTGAACTAGATCTATAAACATGAGTTATAAATAAAATTATAATAATTAATTTGCATCTAAACAAAAATACTATCTTGCTATAGTAAAAATTCAAACTAGATAAGTTACTAGAGAAAACACACAATACACACATCTTTCTTAGCATTTTTATCATAAGAAAATAAATGAGAAAGGAAATACAGAACTATTGCACAATATATACTTATTATTGTCAATTTTTTTTGCTATTTTTTATAAGGTAAAAACAAATAACGAAAATAGATGAAAAAATAAATAGCATAATTTTTGGAATCTTGTTTAACATGCTGATAAATCGATCAACATTCAAGAGCCTTCTTCATCGTGTCAAGCTAAAGCATGAATTTGATATTACAATAGTAGTATATGGAAATCACCACTTCAAAAATGACATAAAAAGGATAATCTTGAGTAGGGGGCAGAATGAAATAAAAAAGAATAATCTTTAGTGAGGATTTCATGAACCACAAGTTATGAATTTATATAGATAAAAATTATGGAATATCATAAAATATCTTAAATTTTATTATTAAATATATGGGGGTTATAAATATGATAACTCAAAATCATGAAGTTAATGATGCTATAGAGAGTAGAAGTTTAATAGATAGGAGTTATGAAGGTAAAAACTAAAAATAAATAAAGGAGAAAAATAAAATAAAGCTAACATATTTGTTAATTAAGAATCAATCTGATATAATATTATTCTTAGTAGTGGAATTATCAATCTGTATTTATTTTATAAAATTTACAATTAAATATAATCAATTGCACTGAAATTTGTCTTTCTAAAGATTTGAACCAATACATAATTAAATTTGAAATGTTATTTGGCTAAAAAAAAATGATCATTAAATTGTGTTTAAAGGCTTTTGAATAGGAAGAGGGGTGGAGTATGAATTAATAAAATGCATTAAAAAATAAAACAAAATATAGGAGTATTAATTGATGCATATATTCTTTCATAATAAATCATAAGTAAAGAATTATAGAATAAATTACCAAAAAATGAGAAAAACGATAAAATGTTTTTTGGCCATAGAGAGGGGTTACACCATCTTTGCCTATATTATTCTTTATTATTATATATAGATTACATGTCTTTTAAAATTAGGAAAAAGGTCCATATATACATGCATACATATATATATATATATATATATACATATATGTATATATTAGACATCGAAGGGAACGTGCTAGCACGGGCCTAATATATGCTATTTTTTTATCTCAAATTATGTGACACAAATAAATATATAATTAATCATTAAAATAATTTAAATTCTTAATTATTGTGATTTATGATACTTTTTCTTCTATTCCAATTTAGTGACACTGATATAATTTTGAGAGTCAATCAAATATTTTGTATCTTTTATATTTTCTAAGTTGTTAATTATATTATTTATAATGCTTTCAGAATAATTTTTCAATAAGATAGTAATAATCTCTCAGTCCCAATTTAAGAGTTTTCTCATTTTTAAATAATATATGTTACTTAATGTATTCCTTTGTCCCATCGTAATTTATGTGGCACTAATATAATTTCGATAGTCAACTAAATATTTTATGTTGACATATCATTTTGTGTCAATTTACCTTTTTATGAAATATTATAAATTTTTGTAATGCGTAGATGATCATAAAAATTAATTAGAGATATATAATAAAATCACGATTGAAACAACGAAGTGGACATGTCTTACATGACTTATTAACAACTAATTCGAAGTGATATAACAAAATTACTCTAAAAAATACTTGTGAAAAAAATTAAGTGGATCTCATATAAGACATCAAGTTAATTTACATCAAGAGTTAATTTATTATTTTAAGTCTAATTTATCTTTTTAATCAAATATTGTTAATTTTTTAATACTTAGATAACTTATAATAATTAATTAGGAGTGATATAATAAAATTATGATTGAAACGGCTGAAGTAGGCAACACAAAACATTAAGAGTAAATTTATCATTTTACTTCTATTTTACATTTTTTATTAAATATTTTTAATTTTTGAATACTTAAATAACTTATAATAATTAATTAAGGATGATATAGTAAACTTATGATTGAAAGAACTGAAGCAGGCAGCACAAGCAGGCATGTCGACCTCATGCCTACTTATTGCCCTTTATTATTAGTAGTAAATATTTATCTTTGGTTTTCACAAATAATTTTTAGTTCTTTCTTGCATAATTAACATGATTAAGAGAGTTTAAAGAGTATTTTAATATTTTTTACATAGCACATAAATGAGAGAAGTTTAATAGCATTGAAAATGAAAGGAAATTAATATGACTATCTTTAATGTTGTGTATAGTGTTTTTAAAATTAAAAAATGTCCAAAAAATCATTAAAAAATAGCAATGGAAATCACAAAGAGGTGTCATATCACCTTATTTATATATATATATATATATATATATATAGATGTCCGCCCCTCTATATATAAAAGGTAGAAAATCTATATTTATGTGCATATATTAATTCTGAACCACCTAAACCAAGAATGTTAGATAGCTTAGTGGTACTTGTTGCACTTCTTGGGTTGCTTGCTCTAGCCCTACTTCGCGGGTTCGATCCCTGCTATAAGCAAATTGTCCTTTTTTTTAAATTCATTGTGCGATTTAAAAAAATGCCAAAATAAGTTAAAACACAAAATTAACAAAAACTTAAAACCCTTTTTCCTTTTTCCAAAATTAAAAAACCCAAAACCTCAGTTGAAATAGTTTGAGAATTCTCAAAGTCAAATACCAAAATCACTTTCTTGTTCTTCATCCAAAATTGTGATTCTTTTCTTTTATTCTTTTTTCATTGTTGCTTTCCATTCAAGAGTAATGAAGAGATATTTTGTTGAAATATCAAATTCAAGTTTTGTCGCACATAGTCAACATAATCGGAAAAAAATAAGAATAAATTAGGAGTATCATCACATTCTTCTCAAGAATTTGACTTAAACTCTCTTTAAAGGTTATTTCGGGTGAAAGAACTCCATTTTTAAAATTTGATCCAAATAATCATGACGCGATTAGAAGAGCGTATCTTCTGAAAAAACCTTGTCAACCTTAACTACAAAAGTTTCCTCAAATGGAGATTTGTTGAGATAAGCATCGTTTAAATCGTAAATGGCATGATGAATTTCCTAGCTAGTTGGAGTATAGTGTAAGTAAAGATGCAGCTTATTATTTGTATTGTTATTTATTCAAGGAAAATAGCAATCGTCAAGGTGGAGGTGAAGTATTTTCGAATATGAATTTTAGGAGTTGGAATAAAAAGGCTAATTTGGAAACACATGTTGATGGGATTAATAGCATCCATAATCATACAAAAAGAAAATGTGAGGATCTAATGCAGCAAGAACAATCTATTCATGCTTTATTTGAGAAACAATCTAATAAAGATAAGGATGGATATCGCATTTGATTGGCAGCTTTGATTGATTAGCAATCCTTCTCGTGAGACAAGGATTGGCATTTTAGGGTCATGGTGAATCTAAGTCATCGCTTAACAGAGATAATTTTCTTGAAATTATTTCATTTTATGCTTAAAAGTGTGATGGAATTCATAAATTTGTTTTAGAAAAGGCTCCTCAAAATGATCAAATGACTTGTCCAAGAATTGAAAAAGAAATTATAATTGTTTGCAAGTTTGAAACAATTACGAGTATCATAAAAGAACTAAATGGTGAATAATTTTCTTTATTAGTTGATAAATATTTTGATATTTCACGCAGAGAGCAAATGGCAGTTGTTTTACGATATGTTGATGGTAGAGGATTTGTGAGTAAGAGACTTCTTGATATTATTTGTCAAGACTCGAACCAGGGCCTAGTCGTGTCGGGTATCTCAAGTTCATCAAGGACCAAAGACCACCCCTATTAACCCCAGCCAACCAAAACACAATACAACTAGCAGGGGATGAATTTCAAACATATAACAAGATAGAGCTGAGTTCCGAACATATAACAAGATAGAACTAAGTTTCAAACATATAACAAGATAGAACTGAGTTTCGAACATATAATAAGATAGATAAATCAATGAAATAGCATCTAAGAATCCACAACACCAAATCCGCCCACATCTTGTCCACAAAAGTATCTAAGAAACAAAATATCAACCAGAGTCGAGACATGCCCCCGACCATAGCCAAAAATCCATCGAAATAGTCTAAGACTTAAGTAAAGACAAGGTCATAAAATAAGGGCCTTCTGGAGAATGGAAGTTCACTACTTCAAAGCTGACTCTCGGACAATCCAGAAATCACCGATCACTGCGCAAGAAAACAGAAGTACCTTTGGACCCTACATCGTGTGGGGATGAAACATTTGGGGACGATTAGCGGGGTGAACGCTGGCATGTAAGTCAGGGAAAGGACAAAATAGTGCCATGATCATTCAGTCTAAAATCATTCCAAAACCATATGCACGCATTCATATATATATATCTATATAATATGACAGGATAGGTAACAAGGCTTAGTATAAGAGATAAGCTTTTACCTGGACTGTGTAGCTTAAACCATCATCTAAACACCCACGGGCTATATGGGTCCAGCTCCCACCCTACTGAAAGAGTCCTAGTGCATGTTAGCCGCATGAACTGAGGTATCATAAAAAGCCAGGGCATCCACGACCCTTCGACAATCCAAAATAAAAATATATGAAGTGTGCCACAAGCACATAGTTATTAAGACCAACCCTTACGCCGACAAACATGTGTTCCTAGTACCAGTCCCTCGATACCTCCACTTTCACAAATCAGCTACACACCCCCCTTTACGCCCAATTAAAACATTTACATATTTTCATTAATTGAACCAATAATCATCCATTAAGGCATAACCCGTTGGTATCGTCATACCAACTAGGCTTACAACCTATTATCAACATGCCATTCCAATTATCATCACTTAGGGAATCCACGACCCCACAAGCTCCAACCATTCATCCACATGAGGGAATCCATGACCCCTGAGGTTCAATATTAATTACCCATTAACTTGGGGGAATCCACGACCCCTAAGGTTCGATTTAAAATCATATATGTTCCATTAGCCTTTTATGTAGTGCGATAGTTCCAAAAATGTGCATATACTCATGTTTCAAAGCCAATTTCATAAGGTAGGTTGAGATTATTATAAATTTCAATTCCAAATCCAATTATTTGGGAGAATCCACGACCCCCTTTTTCCATTTACCATGCCCATGCATCCAATGAGTTCAAAAACTATCAATTTAAAACATGAATGATTCACAAAAACTATGGGAAAAACAATTCCATCAGTAACATTAAAAGGCCCTCAACCCAATTTCCAAAACTATCAATTAATCACATGAATAACAATTCTAAATACATGTTTTAAACAAAACAAGTTTAGGGAAAGAGACACATTCTTGAAAGTATTGAGAATTATGGAGGGAAATCACCAATTGGAGCTTTATAAGCTAAATCCTTAAAAACCCTAGCCTGTTCTTGACTTGGGGATTTGAGAGAGTTTTAGAGTATTTTAAGATTGAGAAATAGGAAGTTATGGGGTCCCTGGGGTATTTTAGGTTGTGGGTTACAATTAGGAAAGGAGAGAAATGACCAAAGTACCCATAAATTAAATTAAGGAATAATTGTCGCCAGTTGGTACGTGTCACGTCACGATTGGGTATGAGCTGTTGCCTGGACTCGTAGTCTGGGCATCCTTGCTAGTATGGTCACGAGTTACACCTTACGACTCATGACCAGACCGTACGACTCATAAAGTCTTACTCGTTACCAAGACAACAACCTTGGTCCATCTTACTGGTTTTGTCACGAGTCCCACCCTATGAATCATGACCTCACCTTATTACTCGCGAGGTATAAATCGTGAGTTCAATAGAAACCATGGACAACTTACTGGTCAGACCATAATTGGAGCCATATGACTCGTGAGGAGTCTTCATGAATCATCATTTAATTTGTACCCTAGACAGTGAGCGAAAAAACTCTAAAAATTTTCAGAGGCAAAAATCTGGAGTGTTACATTACCTTCCCCCCCCTTAGGATCATTCATCCCCGAAAATAGGAATACAATCACAAAACCTTTAACAAAGTTAGAAAACAAACAGAATAGGAAAACACATACCTTAAGCATAATTATCCAACCCGAGGAACATGAACGGATATTTTAATTTCATGTCCTCTTCAACTTCCCAAGTAAATTATTCTACCTTGTGGTTCCTCCAAAGGACCTACACCGAAGCTTCATCTTTAGTTCTTAAACAATGGACTTGCCTACCTAAAATCTCAATAGAAACTTCCTCATAAGACAAGGAATTCAAAATACCATCATTCTCAATCGGTACCACCAAAGAGGCATCACCCACGCACTTTCTCAACCTCGACACATGGAAAACCGGGTGAATGGAACCCAAACTTAAAAGCAAATCCAATTCATAAGAGATGTTGCCCACTTTTCTCAAAATCAAGTACGGACCGACATAGCGAGGTCTGAGCTTCTCCTTTTTCCAAATCGCATCACTCTTTTCATAGGAGATACCTTTAAAAACACCTAATCACCAACATCAAACTCCAACTCTCTTCGCCTCACATCTATATCAGACTTTTTATGACTTTGAGCAGTCTTAAGCCTATCCCCGATCACCCTCACCTTATCCATGGCTTAGTGAACCAGGTTTGGACCAAACAGTCTAGTCTCAAAAACCTCAAGCCACCCAATAGGAGATCTATACCTCATACCATAAAGGGCCTTAAAAGGAGCCATCCCAATACTAAAGCAATAATTGTTATTGTATGCAAACTTAATGAGAGGAAAATGATCCACCCAACTACCTTCAAAATCAATCACACAGTCCCTTAACATATCTTCCAAGGTGTGAATGGACCTCTTCGACTGTCCATCTATCTAAGGGTGGAATGCGGTGTTAAGGTTCACCCGTATGCCCAAGACTTTATGAAATGAATGCCAAAGTGAAAAGAGAATTGCGTACCTCAATAAAAATGATGGAAATTGGAGCACCATGAAACTTAAAGATCTCTTGAATGAACAACATAGCATAATTCTCTCCAGAGTAAGTATTCCTCACACGAAAAAGTGAGCAGACTTAGTTATCCTATCCACAATGACCCAAATTGAATCATGTTGATTCTGAGTTCGCGAAACATCGATACTAAAATATATGTTGATCATCTCATATTTCTACACGGGAAACTCAATCTCTTAAGACACGCCACTAGGCCTCAAGTACTTAACCTTCACTTTCTGATAGACCATACATTTAGCAACAAAATTGGCCACATCTCTCTGTGTTGTTCCAATAATAAATCTCCTTCAAATTATGGTATATCTTCATTAAAACGGGATAAATTGTATACCTTGACTCATAAGCCCTAATCAAAATACTTTCTCACAGCCCATCAATATTTGAAACACGCAACCTACTTGGTACCATAAAATACCATCACCACTAATCTCAAAAGCCATAACCTTATGCTGGCACACATCATTCTTAATCTACACCAAGGTAGGATCCAAAATCTATTTCTCCTTCACTTTAACACCAATAGATGACTTTCCCACCTCTTGAACAATCACACATCCATCCTCAGAATCTAAAAGTTAAACTCCAAGATTAGCCAACCAGTGAATACCCTTTACCAATCCTCTTTTCTCCTCATCCACATGAGGCAAGCTACTCATAGACAACCTGCAAAAAGAATCCAACCACATTAGCTTTACCTAGGTAATAATAAAGACTCATAATATAGTCCTTGAGCAACTTAAGCCATCTCCTTTGCCTGAGATTCAACTCCTTCTAGGTAAACACATACTGCAAGCTCTTATAGTCTAAATATATATCAACATGCACCCTATATAGATAACGGCGGTAAATTTTTAGTGCAAACACCACAACCACCAACTCTAGATCATGAGTCAGATAATTCTTTTATGAACCTTCAGCTGCCTAGAAGTATAAGTGACCACTATACCATGCTATATCAAGACATAGCGTAGTCCCATACGAGACACATCACAGTAAATAACAAAATAATTAGTTCCCTCAAATAGGTCAAAACTAGCGCAGAAGTCAACTTATCCTTCAACTTCTCAAAACTACCCTCACAAAAATCAGACCACAAAAACTTCACCTTTTTTTAGTCAATTTAGCCAACGGAGCAACAATAGAAGAAAAGCTTTCCATAAACCTCCTATAATACCTGGCTAAACCCAAAAAAAACTAAATGTCAGTTGGAGTCATGGGTTTAGGCCATTTCTTAACTGCCTCAACTTCTTGTAGATCTACTATGATCCCCTTACTG
This sequence comes from Capsicum baccatum var. pendulum, assembly GCA_030864225.1. Classification (NCBI taxonomy): domain Eukaryota; kingdom Viridiplantae; phylum Streptophyta; class Magnoliopsida; order Solanales; family Solanaceae; genus Capsicum; species Capsicum baccatum. The sequence continues at coordinate 157,189,886 of CM061559.1, forward strand.
GCAACAACATAACCATTAAAGGTCATAACATTCAACCAGAACTCACACTTCAAAAACTTGGCATACAATCATCGTTGATCCTTAAGAGTCTGCAACACAATTTAGAGGCGATTGGCATAATCCTCCCCACTCTTAGAATACACCAAGATTTCATCAATAAACACTATCACGAACAAATCCAAAAACTACCTGAATACCCAGTTCATGAGATCCATAAATTCAGTCAGAGCATTAGCCAACCCGAAAGACATAACTAGAAACTCATAATGACCATTTAGGTTTGGAAAATAGTCCTAGGGATATCCACCTCCCTAATCTTTAACTAATTATAACTCGACTGAAGATCAATCTTAGAGAAACATCTAGCACTCTAAAGCTAGTCAAAGAGATCATCAATCATAGAAAGAGGATACTTATTCTTCACAGTCACCTTATTCGATGGTCGATAGTCTATGCACTTTTGAAGAGATCCATCCTTCTTACACACAAAAAGCACAAGAGCACCCCATAGAGAGATACTAGTATGGATAAAACCCTTATTAATAAGATCTTTTAATTGCTTTTAAAGTTCTTTCAACTCAGTCAAAGTCATTCTATATAGAAGAATAGAGATAGGATGGGTATCCGGTAGAAGATCAATCCTAAAGTTTATTTTTCTATTGGGGGAATACCAAAAAGGTCATCAATAAATACTTCAGGAAATTCATTAACCACCAGGAAAGATTGCAAGAAAGGACTTTCAGAACTAGAATCCTTAACCCGAACTAGATGATATACACAACCCTTGGAAATTTACTTTCGGGCTTTAAGACAAGAAATAAATCTTCCTTAGGTAATAGGGAAATCCCTTCAAACTAAATCACTAGTTCATTTGAGAATTGAAAATCGTCCTTATGAGTGTAGCACCCCATACTTTTACCTAACTTAATTTCATCTCAAAAATGTCAAAGACTTGCTTTAAAGATGAATATACTTTTATACATATGTAATTTTCAAGATTTTGACTTTTATTTTGTGTAAAATTGAATAAACTTTCCGTCGATACCAAATTCGCCAAAATCTGACACTCGGGCAAAGAGTTAGAGCCATTTTAGTAAGACAGTGCACCACTTGGTACTCTAGTGCATCGCGGATGCAGTCCAAATGACATTTGTCATTTTTAAGTGAGACAACGCGATACCACAGCATCGCAACACTAGCCTTTTTTTAATTATCAGTTTCCAGTGAGGTACCACAATACCAGCGTGTCGCGTCACAGCTTATTTTCACATTTGTCAGCTTCCAGTACACCAACGTGATCCCACCGCATCGCGGTGAACTTCCAGGATGCATCCAAGGGGTAACGCGATTCCACTGCATTGCGTTGATGGTCCAATTCCCATTTGTCCACTTTCCAGTGACATGGCGCGATAATGCCGCGTCGCACCAAGGGCCCAGATCTGGATTTTTCAGTTAATTTCCAGTTTTAAATTCTGAGTTTTTAAATCTTTCCAGGGGTATTTGAGTCTTTTTACATGGCCTCAGTCATCCTTTAAAATGAAATTCAATCCTAATAAACCTAGTTACACCATTAGTCATTCAATTTTTCCTTAAATTAAATCATTCTCTCTCAAGAGGCAAAAACCTTAGTTCAAGAATCAAGGTCAATCCTCAAGAATCTCTCCAAGAACCTTCAAGAACTCTTCTTCTTAGGTATGTTAGGTGTTCATCTATGGGTTCCTTCCGCTCATAGAGTCCAAGAATCCTTTTTTAAATATACAAAATCTCATATTTATGATTTCCATGTTTAAATTAGATTGAATTCATGTTCATGAAAGTAGTTGGGCTACAATCCATGATTTAAGTGTAAGTTTCATGAAATTGAATAGCATGTGTGATGAATATGTGATTTTCTCGATAAACCCTTAAATTTACAAGGTGATTAAAGTGTCTATGATGTTAATTGGGTTTTAATTCATGATTATTATATGATTCATGAAATTAGATTAGTATTTTATGGGGAATTATATGAATTGCTGCTAAACCCATGGAATTGTAAGTTGGGTATTGTAGTTACCATGTTTATATGTTATCTATGATTATGTGCATGAAGTTGTGCTCCCCAAGTTTTTGATAGAATGTCCATGTGAATAAAGTGATGAAATCATGACATGTTAGTATATGAACAAGCTTATGCCCAACAAGTGTTTGATAAAATATCTTTATAAATGATATATGAACATGTATACATTGATATGCTTTGCGAGATCATGTGATGCTTTACTTTTCATGATATCGGGTCGTGGGAGTATTTAATACCCGACAATTTAGCTATTTATTTAGAGCCAGTGTTAGTTATAGAATAATGTCAGTCTTGTCACTATCAATAGTACTCTCAGTTAGATATAAAACTAAGTTATAGCACTCCGAAAATTCAGTAAAATCAGTCAAGTTCAACAGTTCAGTGTTTATTTAGTTAGGAGCAGGATTTAGCACCAAGTGAGTGTAGGGATGACGCTTCCCCGTCAGATAGGCAGAGTCGTTAGCAGTAGTCCTTGTACTCCAGAACTACGTATCCAGTGTAGGATGAGAAGTCACACATCAGATTACGCTTAACTACCTCCCAGGGGTTACCCGTCAGATTAGGCTTGGCTCTGCCCAGGTGTCATCTATCAGTTAGGCTTGGTATTCTAGTGTTAGTACCCGTGGCACGGTATTAACACCCTTCCAGCTGGGGTTACAGGTTGGACCCTAATTAGTTCAGAGAGGGGCATGTTGGTTAGATGATTACCTCCTACAGTTTTAGTTTCAGTCTTCAGTTTAGAACTCAGTTTAGTTTTACAGAATTAAGACTGTCAGACACAGTCAATCGGTATCAGTAATTCAGTTATCAATAACTTCAGATTATCAGTTACTCAGTAATAAAACTCAGTACTTAGCTTCAGAAAAGCTCAGTTATGGTATACATATATGCGCAGTATTGCGTACTTAGTATTTACAACAGTTTCAGTTATCCACGTACTCATATTTAGTTATTCTATATCATTCAGTCAGTTATTGTTCATGCATATAAGCCCTTGCATTCAAACTTACCTCATCTAGTATACCAGTGCATTCCACGTACTAACACATACTCTTTATTTATGTTATGATGTCTTATATCATAGGTTCAGACGCTCAAGTTTCCCAACCGTGCTTAGATAGATCCAGTCAGCAGTCGCAGATTTAGTAGTGAGTCCTCATCTATCGAGGATATGCTTTTATTTTAGCATTTCAGTAGTTTCAGTATTATAAAAGATGGAGTTAGTTGGGGGCTTGTCCCATCAACTCCATATTCAGACAATTCAGTTAGAGGCTTTCAGACTAGACTAGTTCAGATAGTATTTTAGATATAGGTGTTTTATCAGATGTTGTCATTTATCATTATTTCAAATTTTGAACCTTATGGCATTTCAGCCTGTTTTTTTGTATTTATTCAACATTATTGTTCAGTGCTCACCGCAGATATCAGTCATGGGTTAGCTTGTGGTCCTTCAGGGTCGTAAGCACTGTGTGACGAATAGGGGGTAGTCTCAGGTAGTTACAACGAGTCCAATAACCCAGAGAAGCATATCATAAATAGAGCCAATCTATCCCCAAAATAACATCAAAGTCTACCATATCAAACTCTATCAGATCCACCAATGTCTTCCCACCATAGATAGATACCACCCAAACCCTATAAACCTTTCTATCACAATAGAATTACCTATCAGGGTAGATACAGAGAAAGGATCAGATATACTCTCGAGATGAAAACCAAAATAAATAACCACATATGGGGTCACATAAGAAAGGGTAGACTCCGGGTCAAGAAGACAATATACATCACAAGATAAAAGTTTCAACATACCAGCGATAACATCTGTTGATGCCTCTGATTCCTGATAGGTGGCAAGAGCATAAAGAGGATTTCGACTAGTGCCGATACCAGAAGTAGCACCCTTTGGTGCATGATCTGATGAAGTGGCAACTGAAACTTTATTATCTCCAGAAGCAACTATAGTTGGATAGTGTCGCTGCAAATGCACCATTTAACGATAATTATAACACCTATTCCTTCCCTCATCACACTATCCATTATAGAGTTGTCTATAAAAATGGTAAGGATGGTAAGATGAGGCTAACTAGGCTTTACTAACCAAAGACTGGGCACCTTGTGACCTAAACCCATAATCAGTCTGTAAGTGATAATCACCAGATGTCTTAGGATATGAGGCACTAGCTACAGAATATGAAACTGAGTTTCCCTAAGTCCTCTTCTTGTCCCACTGCCTACCATCTCTACTATTATTCTACTGGCCTCCACCCTGCTCTAAATATCTAAACTTCTTATTTTGCCTCTCTCCTATTTCTACTTATTTCTTCTTTTCATCTTCAAACTGCTGTATATACACCACCAGCCTAGAGATATCCATGTCATTATTCAATATCACCGCCTTACACTCAAGTACCAAGTGCCAAGACAAACCTGAAGCAAATATCCTTATTCTCACCCTCGTACTAGACACACTTTTCATGGCATAATGAGAGAGCGAGTGCAATTTCAAAGCATACTCCTTCACAGTCATCCTTCTTTGCTTCAAGTTCACAAACTCCTCAGCTTTCGCCTTTCTCAACTCCAGAGGAAAGAAATGATTAAGAAAGGCAATCAAAAACTCATCCCATAGAACTGGCTCTGCATCATCACCTCTTAACTGCTCCTATACCTCATACCACTGATATGCCTGATATATAGCAAATTCCACATCTTTTAAGTTATGACATGCATCACCTTGTATATCTTTTCCATCTCATCCATAAAACCTTGAGTATTCTCCTTAACCTTAGAGCCAGTAAAGGTCGGAGGATTCAATATCATAAATTAGCCAACTCTAATCACCTCAGAAGATAAGGTAACAGAACTAACATGATTAGGATGGTGAGTCTGAGAATTCTCCAATGAGGTTAACAGATGAATAGATTGACGGAACTCGATATTGCAAATGTCTCTTTATGGTGGTGGGTCATGAACATTATCAGCCCGAGAAGCTTGAAGAGGATTGGGAGAAATTGGTAGAACTCTACGAGGGGCAGTACAATCAGGAGCTAGGATCCTGGGACCCTAGACCGGGTCCAAATTGCCCAAATAGGGCAATTTTCATCCACATTGTCCTCAAGGGGACAGAGGAGTTTCCACGAGCATCAGATCTTTAAAGAGGCATGATCTGAAATACGAGCAAATAAAATTAGAGAAGTTTTCAAGACCTTAGACTCTATAGATTAAAATAGATCATAAGAAAGGAGAAACATTCCTAAATGCCTCATAGCCTCTCCCTTATAAGTGTATCATGCTACACACCCATAAAAGAGACTACTTGAAATGGCTTTTTGGACACCCAATGACCATGAACCTATGCTCCGATACCAAGCTTTTCATGACTTGAACCAGAGCCTAGTCGTGATAGGTATCTCAAGTCCGCCAAAGACCAGAGACCACCCCCATTAACCTAGCCAACCAAAATAAAATTCAACTAGCAATAGATAAATTTCGAACATATAATAAGATAGAGCTGAGTTTCGAATATATAACAAGATAAAACTAAGTTCCGAACATATAACAAGATAGCACAGACTTTTAAATATATAACAAGATAGATAAATTAATTGAATAGGATATGCGAATTCATAATGCCAAATCCATCCACATACTGTCCACAAAAGCCTCTAAGAAATAAAATATTAATCAAAGTCAGGACATGCCCCCGACCATAGCCAAAAACCCATCGAAATATCTAGGGAATAAGTAAAGAGAAGACCATGAAATAAGGGTCTTCCTGATAATAGAAGATCACCACTTAAAAGATGACTCTTGGACAATTAAAAAATCACCTACCATTGCACAAGGAAATAGAAGTGCCTTCAAATCCTACATCGTGTGGGGATACAGTGTTTGGGGATAGTTAGTGGGGTGAGCGCTAGTATGTAGCCCAGGAAAGAAACAAAATAATGCCATGATCAATCAGTCCAAAATGATTTTAAAACCATATGCATACATTCATATACATATATATAATATGCAAGGATAGAGAACAAGGCTTAGCATGAGAGTTGTGCATTAACATAGACTGTATAGCTTAAACCGTCATCTAAATACCCACAAGCTATAAGGGTCCAACTTTCACCCTACTGAAAGGGTCCCAATGTGTATTAGCCACATGTATTAGCCCAATATGGATTAAGTTAGGATCCTCCTATTGGGGAGCCTCATCTTGAATGGGGTTAGAATTTTTAACCCCCATCTCAACTGGAATCGAACTGGAGCTACTACTACTACAATATTTAACCTCCTCCTCAGACGAGGAGGGTGAAAAATCTACTTGACGACTTCGCTGAGTGTTATGGGCTGGTGCATCAGACCTGGCTGCTTGGCCTCTACCCCGACCTCTGGTTTATGGTAATTTAGGAGCCATGATATTGCAAGTAATACGTTAATAGATCACAAACTTAAACTAGAAAGCAGGAACAATTATGGACCAGTGATGGCTAGGGCGACGGTCCGTCGGGGTCATTCTAGTTACATTAATTCTGAAAAGTGGTGACGGTTCGGGTGATGGGTCGTTGAGTATCTGATAGTCCGTTGCATTGATTTTCGTGTACTATTTTTCTCTTTCAGGCTTCATTTCGACATTTTGTCAACACCCTGCACGCTTTCAGTTCAAGCACAAGTTTTATGGCATTTTCAACATTAATCCACCACTCATTTTGCTTTTCTTGATCCATGGGCTACTCAGACTTCACCCAGGATCTTTGTCAAGTTTCAACTCAGTTCATCCCTACACATGAAAATTTCAAGATCAAAGAAAATTTCTTTACCATTAGAACCTTCTCATGAGTTCTTGATGCTTAAAGTTGAGTATCATAAAGAGTAAAGAAGATTTCATACCTTAGCATTGTTTTAGTTGATTCTATCCTTGACTTGCACTCAAAACACAGGACACAGTATGACAATTTACTTTTGTGGAGAACTTTTGTTGTTTGTGAGTGAAAGAGGATATAAAGTTTGAATAAAAGAGGGAAAGGGGAAGTGGAAGGTTTTCAGAGAGAACGAAAGGTTTCAAGTGCGTTGAATAATATGGGGGTTACTCAATCGCTTTAAATTATTTATTTAAAACCATTTGGGTCAAAAAAGAATTTAAAATTTAGCTATTTAAATCGATCCGACCCGACTCACTGAAATAAGGTTAAATGCTATGGTTCGTTCGACCGTCTGTCAAATATGCGATGGTCCATCGGTTGAGCCGTTGTCCCAATCCAGTGAACATACCTTGTGACTTATCAGCGACGGTTCGTTCTATGGTTCGTCAAACATACAATGGTTCGTCAGTTAAATCGTCGCTCCTTCTCCAGTTTCCTAGTTTCTAGACATTGTCGCGATGATTACCACGACTGTACATCGAGCCCGCAATAGCCCATCGGTTGACCCGTCGATCACCTGAAACTTCTTTTGCTTTTGTTTTCCCTGCTTTATTATACCTGCACACTTCCACATACCCTTCAGTTTGCAAAAATAACAAAACAAACAGTAAAATAACCTAAATTAATGATACACAATAACACAATGTGGGTTGCCTCCCTCTAGCGCCTGATTTATCGTCGCAGCATGACTTAGTTATCTCGATTACTCAGACTTCATCTAGATAGAGAGTAGCAATACCTTTTATCGAGTTTTTTGGACCGATATAAAGATTGACTCGTTGCTCGTTGACTTTGAAGACACTTCCATCTTCATTTTCAAGTTCAACTACTCCAGATGAGTAAACTTGACTAACTTTAAATGGGCTTGACAACTTGGACTTAAGTTTAACTAGAAACAGTTTGAGTCTGAAGTTGAATAGAAGTACCAAGTCACCTTTCTGGAAAGTTCATTTTTCAATCCTCCGATCATGATACTTCTTCATCTTCTCCTTGTATAGGTCTACCCTTTCATAAGCCCAGAGACGAAATTCATCCATCTCATTCAGTTGCGCCAGTCTTAGCTCCGCTGTCTCCTTCTAATTCAGATTTAACCTTTTGAGTACCCATAAAGTCTTGTGTTTTAGCTCTACCGGTAAGTGACATGCTTTGCCATAAACTAACTAATACGGTGACATGCCGATGGGTATCTTGAAAGTAGTCTGATATTCCCACAAGGAATCATCGAGTTTTTGAGATCAATCTTGCCTACTAGCATTCACCGTTTTGGCTAGGATAACTTTAATCTCCCGATTCGAAATCTCCACTTGCCCACTAGTTTATGGGTGATATGGAGTTGCTATTCTATGCTATTTCACCCCATATTTTGCCAAGTCATCTCAAAACACTTTATTGTAAAAGTGAGATCCTCCATCGCTTATAATAGTGTGTAGTACTCTAAAGCAAGAGAAGATGTTCTTTTTGAGAAATGCAACAACTCTCTTTCCTTCATTATCATCCAAAACGACGACTTCAAACCATTTTGATACATAATCAACAGCAACTAGAATGTACTTTATCCCATACGATCTTACAAAAGGGCCTTAAACAAAAAAAAAGAGTCTCTGACTTCCTTTCCCTATTTTTTTATGCATTTTATTCTCTATTTGGCCCGCTTTAAACAAAATGAGAAAAAAGGGTTCGGTCAATAGCATAGCTATTTTTTTCCCCGATCTCCTTTCAAAGAAGAGGCCTTCACATTCCTAATCCGGTAGGGTCGGACGACTTTCTTTGCCCCAGCTTGGTGAATTGTATCCCCGCACAACGACATTCTTTGTTTGTGCGCCCCTTACCGTTCTCGCTCAGTCTTTATGAAATTGATGCCCCAGACATCAAATAATTTTGATTTCCAGTATTGATTTATCAAACTCTTAAGTTTAGTATTTTTCAGATATTAAATTCAGATAATTTTAGTTAGCTCAGACAAAATTTCGCATCTTAGCTTTGATTATATATCTTTATTTCGTATATTTTGAGCTTCAGATTTAGTAGAAGGTAGAAAGGGTTAGCTTAAGGATACTCATAGTCTTGAGCACCGTGTGACATCTCAGGACCCATTTTTGGGGTTTTACACGTGGGTTCCCAATATCAGTCCCTCGGGACCTTTACTTTTACGGGTTTAACTACACAACCCCCTTTAAGCCCAATTAAAACATTTACACATTCCCATTCATTGAACCAATAATCATCCATTAAGACATAACCCATTGGTATTGTCATACTAACTACTCTTGCAAGCTATTATCAATATATCATTCCAATTATCATCACTTAGGGGAATCCACAACCCCACAAGCTCTAATTATTTATCCACATGAGGGAATCCACAACCCTCGAGGTTCAATGTTAATTATCCATTAACTTAGGGGAATCCATGACCCCCAAGGTTTGATTTAAAATCATATATATTCCATCAGCCTTTTATGCAATGCAATAGTTCCAAAAGCGATTACAATATGCATATTACTCATGTTTCAAAGCCAATTTCATAAGGTGGATTGAGGTTATTGCCAATTTTAATTCCAAATCCATTTATTCGGGGAAAACCACAACCCTCATTCCCATGTACCTTGCCCATGCACCCAATGAGTTCAAAAACTATCCATTCAAAATATGAATGATTCACAAAAATCATGGGAAAAACAATTCCATCAATAACATTCAAAGGCCCTCAACCTAATTTCCAAAACCATCAATTAATCATATGAATAACAATTCTAAAAACATGCTTAACAAAACAAGTTTAGAGAAAGAGACACATGCCTGAAAGTATTGAGAATTATGGAGGGAAATCACCAATTGGAGCTCTAAAAGACAAATCCTTAGAAACTCTAGCTTGTTCTTGACTTAGGAATTTGAGAGAGTTTTAGAGTATTTTAAGATTGAGAAATAGGGAGTTATGGGTCCTTTAGGGTACTTTAGGTCATAGATTATAATTGGGAAAAGAGAGAAAAGATCAAAGTGCCCTTAAATAAAACACAGGAAAAGCTGTTGCCAGTCGTTATGGTCACGCCACGACTGGGTACGAGTTGTTGCCTGGACTCGTAGTCTAGGAAGTCTCTCAGGGCATTCTTAATGGTATGATCACAAGTCACACCCTACGACTCATGGAGTCTTAGTCATTACCAAGACAACAACCTTGGGCCATCTCACTAGTTTGGTCACGTGTCCTACCTTACAACTCGTGAGGTCCAAGTTATGATCTCAGCAGAAACCATGGATAACTTACTAGTCTGACAATGATTGGAGCCATACGACTCATCACCTAAGTCGTACCCTAGACAGTGAGCTCAAAACTCTATAAATTTTTAGAGGTAAAAATCTGGGGTGTTATATTATTCATGTAAAATATACTAGTGCTTTATATCTAAAAAATACAATTATCAATTTACTTTCTTAAAATTCCTTGAGTTTATCTTATGTGCGTGGACAATGCTATAATGGAGCTAGTAATATGCAAGGTGATTTCAATGGTCTTAATATGTTAAAAAAGAAAAAAAGTAAATTGACTTACTCCATTTATTATTTTGCTCATCAACTTCAATCGACTTTTGTTGGTGTTTCTAAAAGATGTATTCAAGTAGGAGAACTTGTGCACTTGGTTTTAGATATTTTTAATATGTAAGGAGTTATTTATAAACGTATAAATGAATATAGAGAATCTCAAAAAACAAAAATTCAAGAGACTTTTGATATGAGTGGTCTTGAAACTGGTAAGGCTTGCATCAAGAATTTGGTATTTCTAGGGCTTGTGATACTCGTTAGGAAACTCAGTTCAAATATTTTAATTATTTTATTCCTAAGTTTGATATAATTATGGATATACTTAGTAATATTGTTGAAACTGCACATTCTTTGAATGAAAGATCTAGCGCTACAGGATATATTAGAGCTGCTCAAATATATACGGTTGCATTCATATTGCATTTGATGAAAGAAATTTTAGAAATTACAAAAGATCATAGTATATGTTTAAAAAAAAGAGCAAGATATTGCAAATGCCATGCTACTTGTTGATATAGCCAAGTGAAGATTGGAAGAGTTAAGGGAAGATAATAAATGAGATCTGTTTGTTTCTGAGGTGTCTACATTTTGTATCTAAAATAACATTGTGGTACCTGCTTTTGATGAGTTATATGTTAACTCTGGAAGATCAAGGCTCAAATCTGCTGACTATACTGTCTTTCATCATTATCATGTTAAAGTCTTTTGTAAAATAATTGATTGGCATTGCAAGAACTTAATGATTATTTTGATGAGGTGACAACTGAGTTGCTTCATGGTGTTACTTGTTTGAATCTAGTAGACTCTGTTTCAAGTTTTGACATCCAAAAAATAATGAGAATGACTGAATTATATCCTGATGACTTTGATGAACTTAATATATGTACACTTGAGAATCAACTTAAAAATTACATTATTGATATTCGTGACATCGATAAAAGGTTCTCCAGTTTAAATGTGCTTTGTGATCTTTCAAAAAGATTGGTTCAGACAAAAAAACATTCATATTATCCTTTTATATTTGGTTTGGTGAAATTTGTTTTGCTTCTGCCAGTTACCACTATATCTATTGAAAGAGCCTTTTCATTAATGAAGTTTATTAAGAATGAGTTGTGGAGTAGAATGAACGATGACTTTTTGAGCGGTTGCATGGTTTTTTTTATGGAAAAAGCTCTGTTTAATAACGTTTTAACCGATGATATTATTTTGTCTTTTCAAGCAATGAAACCTCATCGAGTGGCATTGTAAATGTGCTTGAGAAGTATTGGCAGTGATCTCTTTTTGGAGTCTTTACTTTGTACTCTAGTTCTAGTATGATATATTATACATGGCTAATTTTTTATTTACGTAGCACCCTAGTTCTAGTTGGCACATTGTAAATGGCTAACTTTTTTGCTTTACTTATTAATTACTCCTATTCAAGTTTAAGTATTTTTTTTATCTATAGACTATATATTATTGCATCCCTTGAAATTGTATTTTGTTCGCTTATTCACAATTTTTTTTTTTTTTTTTTTTAAACCCCCTGAAGAAAAATTTAAGATCCGCCAATATATCCGAAAACTCGCATTTCCACTATATATATATATATATATATATATATATATATATATATATATATATATATATATATATATATATATATATATATATATATATATATATATATATATATATATATATATATATATATATATATATATGCTTATACTAAAATATATATTTACGTTTATATTATTATATTAAAGTATGAAAAATATTTAAAAAGTGAGTTGAATATTTATAATTATTCATAATGGTTATTAGATAAATCAATATGGGTAATTTCTTTATAATTTTTCAACTTCCATTTAGTATATAATGTGTAACAACAATTATTCTTTTTTTCTATAATTAGAATAGGAGAATGAAATGTTTCTACAACCACCTCATATTATGAAATGAAAGATTCACATGTCATTTTATAAAAAGGAAATTCAGAAAATCCAGGAGATATTAGTTCCATAATTTACAAATCATAGATATACCTTGTGATTAGTAAATTCAATGTTCATTTTGTTGCTTTCGGTTATGTGATGAGAATCATTTTACATGACAAATCTTTGTTGAAGTTGTAAATTAAAGAAGATTGCAATTTATAATTATATTTTACATCAACTACTCGAAACTTCTAGTAATAAAATATATATGTGCTTATACTAAAATATATATTTACATTTATATTATTATATTAAAGTATGAAAAATGCTTAAAAAGTGATTTGAATATTTTACATTTCATTAAATTTTTTTCATAATAGATAAAGTTATTCAATTTTAAATAATCAAACGTTACACATGCGGTTATATTAGTTAGTAATAAATGAATTACCTCTAATTAATAATTTTTTTAATGGCATGCAAACAAAAGTTGTAACAACTATTCACTAACGGGAGGAATTACTATTGGAAAAAATAGATAAAGTAGCATATTTAAGTATTAAATTACAAAAAATAGCAATAATTTTATCAAATTATATTTTGTAGCATATGTATTTATATTTATTTGTATTTTTATAGTAATAGTTTGTAAAAATATAAAATACATATTGATCATAAAAACAGTAAAAATCATATATATTCATATTTTTATAGCAACAATTTATAAAAATATAAAATATAATTTGTTATATTATGTAACTATGAAACTGTTGCTGCGAAATTCATAAAGGATATAATTATGCTATTTGTGATTTTTGCCCATTATTATTTATGAAAAAGCCCCTTTCTTTTTTGTTTCCCTGTTAAAAAATTTGGGTTGAAAGTGGAATTGCAGGTAGCCTTTGGGTTTAGAAGAGCAGCTGTGTCTATAATTATGCTATTTGTGATTTTTGCCCATTATTATTTATGAAAAAGCCCCTTTCTTTTTTGTTTCCCTGTTAAAAAATTTGGGTTGAAAGTGGAATTGCAGGTAGCCTTTGGGTTTAGAAGAGCAGCTGTGTCTAACCCATTCATCCCGCCACCACTGAAGTGAGAGATTGCAGAAGATGTGGTATCTATGCGTCTTCTATCACAGGTTACTTGACTACAGGAAACCTGAAGTTGAGTCTTTGGCACAGCTTTTTGGTGTAACAAGCAGTAATTCACTTGAATGGAAGCTTCCAAAACATCACCATTCCGACTCTCCTTTTCACTTTGTTAATCTTCCTTCTGAACAAATCGCCCAAAATGTTGCAAACCGTAGTAAGCCCTGCTCATATTACTTCTCTTCATGTATTTGTTTATAGACATCAATATTTGTTTTTATTGAATTATTTTGGTTAGTTGCTTTCAGAGATTTTATTATTCTCAAGTTCTCTTTAAGCTTAGGTTTAAAAGAGGAATCTATTAAGTGAATGCCTCTTCATACTCTACTTTTATTGGTAAGTGATATTGCGGTTTGTGAATCGTTTCCAAGTTATAAGGGACTTTCAATATGTTATTTGTGATGGACCAGTGTTATCTCCTTGTGCAAAGAACTTGCCAGCATGCACTCAAACTAGAAGCCTCGTGTTATCTCCTTCCGGTGAATGGGTCTGGAGGGGAGATTAATGGGGTCCATACCCATTAAAGCAAAATAGAAAAGAAAAGGCAAGCTGAGGGCATAACAAGTTGTCATAAACTGTTTTGATAACAAGTTGCTAAAGCTTGTTTTGGTACTTTTTGGAGATTGCAAAGGTTGGCCACTCCTATAAATAGAGCTTATGATCTCATGTAACAAACAGTGAAGAAGCTCTCAAGAGTACTGAAGAGCACTTCGCATACAATGTGAGGAAAATAGAGAGTGTGAGCGATAGTGAGGTGGAAAAATCAGAAGAGGGTTATTTCTTTTGAGTGTGTAGTGGTTCGTGGAGTTGTTACTAGGACCTGCAAAGTGTAAATTCCCGATCATAGTGGATTATTTTGCCCCTCTCGGGCTGTGGTTTTTTCCTTATTCAGAAGGGTTTTCCACATTAAAATCTTTGTGTCCTTGTTATTCCTTTTAATTCTTGTTGATTACCGTATCTCGGTGCTATGCTCTTATTCACTGATATTACTGCAAATATTATTTCTGTGGCGGGGTTTATTCCCAACAATTTGAATCGTGGAGCTTTAGAAACTCATGACTCTATCTATCTATCTATCTGTAGAAAGGTTGGAAGAGTAGTTTACGCTAAACAACATATTGATAAACCTGTCGTGCAGGTATTCTTGTAAAAGGAATCTTTGAACTATGGGGAGAAGGAAGTAGCTCTGAGGAATTAGAAGAGTCAATTAAAAATTATCCAGATGAGAGGAAGCTGCCATACCTGACATCTGATAGCACATTCAAGATTGCTGTTGAGACCTTTGGCAAGGTTATCAGCTTTGAGGAGCAAAACAAGCGTATTCAATCACTATCCTACATTCCTTTCAAGGTACGCACTTGTTATCTCGAGTACATTACATACAACTCAATTTGGTTTCTCCAATTGAAGAAAGTAAAGGAGCAGAGACTAATTGACATTACCACTTTTTCCTCCTTTGTTTTAATTTTACTTTGATTCGATCCAATTTTTTTCTGCTCTTGCCATCATCTGCATCACATTTTTTTTCATTCAATCATTGAACAAAATTATATGCCGCAGAATGTGATTGTTGCTTCTGAGTGTGGTAAAATGATTTGAGGTTTTGGTTTGTCCTTATAATTTTGAGGAAGTAGTCTCAACTTCATTATCCATGGTATAGAAACTAATCTGGTCCCTCCTATATGGTATTTGGGCTCTTTGTCCCCCTATCATTCCCACCCTGCATATTAAATCTTCAATTTTCTTTAGTATTTTGATCTAGTAAAGACGATTTCCTAATTTATCTTTGTTCTACTTATATTTGAAGCCAAATCCCTAAGTACAAAGAAGACAGAAAAGGGAAACAACTCGAAAATCAAGGGAAGGGCCTTTTTCGGGGGGTTTGAACTGAGGAAGAAGAGTGGGTTGGATCTAGGGTTAGTGAAGAACAAGGAGAGAAGGTTGGTGGTCTATTATTCAGATTGGGGAATAAGAAGAGGGATGAAGGGAGATTGGAAATTGGGGTATTGAGGGCAGTGAGGGGGGAAATGGAGGTCAATGGAAGGGGCATATAGGGACAAGAAGTGTGGAGGGGGACAACGATGAATTAGTGTGCGGCAGTTGACAAAAGAAGAGGGGTGGTTGTTGGTAAGGGTCGCAAAGAGATGGATAATACACATAGTAGCTGGTTATTGGAGGAGACTGAGATAGGGTTGGTTATCCTCTTAGTTTTTTTTTTCGTAGGGGTTCTTTTAAATGTTGTATTCAATAGTGAAAAAGATAATAATATTTAAAATGAAATAGGATAAATACGAGTCATAAACTAATTGACTCATTAGAGATTAGAGAAAAAGTTGAAATATCTCGAAGGGAAAATTGCCTCTTTAACTATGAACATGGTATTAGTTTTCTCTCTTGGGGTTTGTGCAGCCTTTCATTTCCATCTGTTGATTTCAATCTCTGACCACATCTCTCTCCATTCATAATTCTCCAGCGACTTTCTCTCTCTTTCTCTA
Organism: Capsicum baccatum var. pendulum; assembly: GCA_030864225.1. Taxonomy (NCBI): domain Eukaryota; kingdom Viridiplantae; phylum Streptophyta; class Magnoliopsida; order Solanales; family Solanaceae; genus Capsicum; species Capsicum baccatum. Next base: position 157,205,960 of record CM061559.1, read on the forward strand.
TTCTCTAGACATCTCTATTTTCTACATTCTTTCCTATCCTTAATCTCTTCTATCAGCCACTTATTTTTTCTTGTTAACAGGTTTATTTACCTAGTAACTTAAGCCTAGCATATGGCGATGTGAAAGGTGAATATCAATCAGTTAATGAGTTTCAATGGGTAGATCTTCTTTCTTTGTTGTTGGCCATAAAACTTTCGAGGTTTAGGAGATAAGTGATAATTGGTTCGAGTTCGTGGAGAGAAGGAGAAACTATGTCAGCAGGATCACAATTGACAAACTCAATCTTTTGGGTATTTGCAAATGCATGGAATTGGCTTCTGAGGGACAAGGGAAAATTTGTAGAAACTGGAGGTATCAAAGCCAGTTACATTCTTACCATTTTTTCCAGGATTTCAATATGATGGGAAGGTTCATTAAAATAGTTGCAGTCAAAGGGAGTAGTAGGGTGATGATTTTCATTCCTGAGATCAAAGACAATCTGGGATGGTGAGGTTTTGTAGGAGAGATTACAAAGTTTCTATCCTAAAGCAAAATTCAGATGAAGGAAACAAAAGTGAATAACAGGGGAGGGAGCTATGCTCAGGTAGCCCAAATTGAAGGATTGCCTAATGATGAAATTAGAATGGAGAAGGATGAAATGATAGAGCCAAACAAATTTTGTATTGACACAAATTCTTTACGGAGTAGGATGGACTTCCATCGAATGTGTCTATTGGGTTCCTTTAGAGATGAAACACTGAAACCACCTTCATAGAAAGACATCCAAAATTGGGTCAATAAATCATAAAAGCTACCCGTATGAGTGAAGGTCAAGGAATTGAATGATGAATACTTTCTATTTGAATTTCCTTTGAGAACTGAAGCGAAAAGAGTAAAAATGGGAAGATGGGTTTTCAATAACAGGGATTTGGTTTTGGAATGGTGGTTCCCTGTACGTCTACATGTTATAGGAAAAACTGTAAACCAATGCATATTTGGATTAAATTGTTGGGCTTCCCATCTTATCTTTGGTCGGAGAATCTATTCAAAGCAATTGGTGATTGCTATGGAGGTTTTGTTGATATAGATGATGACACTAGATACGGACGTCAACTGAGATTGGCGAGAATTTGCGTGAAGAATTCTGATTTTCAATTCCTAGCAATAGTGGATTGAAGTGTTAATGATCTTAACTTTTCAGTACCGTTGTGGGTGGAGTTTGCTGCCCGGGTGGATGATTTCGGCTAGAAGGTAGTGGCGAGTAGCCGGAGAACACAACAAAACTCGAGAAGTTGCATTAATGGTGAAGAACTGACGCCGCCGAGTCCCAATGGAGAAGAAGTTTCGGGATTGGTTAACAAAGAAACACACGTGATTAATAAGCCAGCTGGGGAGAAAAGTTTAAAAATTATTCTAAGAAGGGACACGTGGTGGATAAAGGTAAAAATAAATTAGGGGATTGGGAAACTGGGCCATCGAGAGACAACATGAAATTTGGGCCTAATTATAATTACTCCAAACAGAATAGAGAACTAATTTTTACGGGCCCATGAAATAATAAGAGGACCAAATTTGTTTATAGGCCCATCCGGATAAATCCATGTATTAAAAAATCTATACAACCCCACTTGCTGCAAAATCAAATCGACCCTCCTGTGGCTTAAATAGAGGCGAATCAAATACAAAAGTTTTCTCAGATAGTGATTGATGATGAGGAAAATCACGGTGAAACTGAAGATGGATCATGGGAATTGGGCGTCACTTATTTCACAGAGAGGATCGTTATGCCAATTTGGGGAAATTCCAACCAGAAGATAATACTTCTTTTTATAGAGAATGCATTGGAGAAATTTCTGAAAGTTATTCTGTTAGTGAATTGGACAGGGATGGGGCTCAAGTGATGATGAGACAAGAAGAACAAGCTAGCATTGATGTAGTCCATAATCTACTTATGCTTCCATGGCACGAGAACATGCAAGAGAAATTAATTAAAATTAACGCGTCCAGATGGGTGAAGATGAACATGGTCAGAATCAGCAAGCAATTGGGGATTAAGTCAGGGGAGACAGAAGATAAACTACTCGAATCGCTGTTATATATTGATAGTGCTAAGCCCAAAAAATCTCTATCCTCTTCATTACAGATTACTTCACCAAGCGAAAAATGTGAAACGGTGAAGAAGATGCTGGAATTTGGGGTAGGCTTCGGAAGTGAGTCAAGTAAACGGGACAGGAGCAGGAGCAGGGGAAAGAAGGCTTCGTCAATTGCATAATGTTGTTGAAGATTATTTGTTGGAACGTGCACGATATGAATGACATAGAAAAAGGAGGATGTTAGATCTTTTAATTCAAAAATAGAGTGCTGACATCGTGTGCTTAACAGAGACAAAAATGAATAAGATCGACGTTCCTTGTATCAAACAGGCTGGTGACTCTAGATGGACAAATTGGGTTGAATTGGAAGCTCGAGGGATTAGTTGGGGAATACTAGTATATTGGGTTAAGAGAAAATGGCAATGTACGTATAAGGAAGTAGGACATCATTCTGTTACTATAATCCTTGAGGAAGGGAGTTTGGGCCTACAATATGCATTCATAGGGGGTATATGAGCCATGTGATTGAAAAGAAAGAAAAAAATTATGGAAAGAGCTGACAGATATTCACGGAACTATAACCTAACCGTGGGCAATTGTGGGTGATTTTAATGTAATTAGATTTGAAGAAGAGGGAACAAAAAGAGCCAGTAATACTAGATCAATGAGAGAATTTTGGAGAGCAATACAGGATCTTTCCTTGATGGATCTCCCTCTACATGAGAGATCATTTACTTGGTTTAGAGGCAGTAATAATCATACGGCTTCCAGATTAGATAGATTTCTGATTTCAAAAAGGTGGGATGAGCATTTCAAGGCTATCAAACAAAGAGTTATTCCCAAAACAGCTGATCATTGTCCTATCTTATTGGAATGTGGTGAATGGATTAGGGGCAAAGGATACTTTAAGTTTGAAAATATGTGGTTCGAACACCAAGGGTTTGTTGATCTAATAGATAACTGGTCGAAATCATATGATAGTCAACGTGGACCAGATGCTGTCCTTGCTAAGAAACTGAGATTGTTAAAGGCGAACCTGAAAAAATGGAATAAGGAAGTATTTGGCAATTTAGAATAGAGGAAGAATAAAGCAATGGAAAAACTGAAAAATATTGATCACACTAAGGAATAATCAGAAATAGCAAAATCAGAAGAAATAAGTTGGAGACAGAAATCTGGATGTTTGTGGTTAGAGCATGGAGATAAAAACACAAATTTTTTTCACAAGCAAGCAGAGCCCATAAGAGATTTAATTTTATTGATAACTTAATGATGGAAGGGGAGCTTGTTGAAGATGCTGAGCTGATTAAAGACTATATTCAGGGATTTTATGAAGATCTTTTTACTGAAACTAAAATTTGGAGACCAAGTTGGAAAGATGATAATTTGAAAAAGCTGTCAGATGATGAAAAAGAGTGGTTGGAGAGGCCGTTTACTTTTGAAGAAGTAGAAACAATAATCAGCTCTTTTGGTGGTGATACAACACCAGATCCGGATGGTTTTAATCTTCACTTCTTTCAACAGTGCTGGAACACTATAAAAGAGGATGTGTGGAATGTTGTGGATTCTTTTCAACGACAAGGCACCTTTGTTAGAAGTAGTAATTCTACCTTCATAGCCTTGAATACCAAAAAGGAAGGGAGCGGTGGAAATAAAAGATTTTAGGCCTATCAGTCTCTTAGGAAGTGTATACAAGATATTGACAAAGTTGTTGGCTGAAAGATTGAAACTGGTTGTTGACAAGTTGATCTCTCATCATCAGAATGCCTTTATTAAAGGTAGACAAATAGCAAATGCAACTTTGGTGGCTAATGAAAATGTGGAACATTTGTTGAAATTGAAGAAGAGAGGTGTAGTTTGCAAACTTGATCTGGAAAAGGCTTATGATCATGTAAATTAGGCTTGCTTGATCAACATCATAAAGTTGATGAATTTTGAGAACAAATGGCTTGACTGGACTTTGCAATTTCTATTGTCAGATTTTCAGTCTTAGTAAATGGAAGTCTTCACGGTTATTTCAAATCTCAAAGGGGATTGAGACAAGGTGACCCTTTATCACCTTATTTGTTTTTTTTAGTAACGGAAATATTGAGTAACATGTTAAGAAAGGCTGGCCAATTCGATTGGATTAAGGGGTTGTGTATTGGCAAAAATAATGGTAACAATGTGATGTTGTCTCATTTTTTATATGTGGATGGCACACTTTTATTTTGTAAAGCAGAGAAAGAACAATTTCTTTATCTCAGAGGAATCCTATTGAGTTTTGAAATAGTCTCCGGATTGAAAGTAAATCTGGCAAAGAGCAGTATATTTAGTATAAATGTTGATGATTGTATAGGAGAATTAACAGGCATTTTGGGGGGGTTCCAGGTGGAACATTTTCCTACAGTTTACCTTGGATTTCCACTGGGAGAGAGAGAATGACCAGAATATTTGACTAGGGGTTTTGGACAGATGTGCCAACAAATTGGCTCCCTGGAAGAAGCAACATTTTTCATTTGGAGGAAGACTCACCTTGATTCACAATGTTTTAGATTGCATATCTTCCATCTAATGTCACTATTTGTTATGCCTTGTGCAGTTGAAAAAAAGATGAATTCTGTGAGGAATAAGTTTTTATGGGAAGGAAACAATTGCAACAAAAAATTTCACTTAGTTAGATGGCAAGTAGTCACTAAAGGAAAGAAAGGGGGTGGATTAGGAATTAGAAATTTAAGATTGCATAATAAAAGCATGTTGTTTAAGTGGCTTTGGAGATTTAGTAGGGATGGGGGAGTAGGTTGGATTAAAATAATTGAAGCAATTTATGGTAGTAGGCGAGGCTGGAATCCCCCTTCAAATATTTTATATACTAGATGGGGAGTTTGGAAAGGGATTTGCAAATTATGGGTTGAATTTCAGCAACTCACCAAAATGGAGGTGGAGAATGGAGCAAAAATTAGATTTTGGACTGATTTATGGATTGGTGATGAATGCTTTCAGTTGTTGCACTAACAAAGATGGAGTTATAGGCTTATAGCTGATTTTTATTTCGACACCGGAAGGCAAATGAATTTTGGAAGAAATCTAAATGATTTGGGAAATTGAAGATTTTTGTCAATTACTCCTTCAGTGGGATAATTCTCACATTGATCAGAGTATGGATAGATTGCAAAGATGAATCCTTTTCAATAATAAAGTGTTACAGTTTTTTATGAAGCAATCATGATTCTGGGATACTAGTTGGCCGTGGAAAGGGATCTGGAGAACTAAAGCTCCTTCAAAGGTAGCTTGTTTTGGTTGGATTGCAGCATGGTGAGCTTGCCTAACTCAGGATAATCTACAGAAAAGGGATTTTACACTAAGTAATAGATGTTACTTATGTGAAGAAGAGGTGGAGACTGTGAATCACATTCTTATGCTCTGCAGAATAGCCAGATTGTGTTGGAATTTTTTTTTTTCAGTATATGTGGGATTTCTTGGATCATGCCTCAGAGTGTGAAGGAATTATTGGAGTGTTGGCGCCACCATGCATAAAGCTTTGAAGCAAATATGGAGAACTATACCTTTGTGCATATTCTGGACTATTTGGTTAGAAAGAAACAATGCTTGTTTTGAAGGGCAAAAAGTTTATATTTCTAGAGTTAAAAGCAAGTGTTTACATAATTTGTTTTGTTGGTGTAAAAGTAGTTTCATTGATAGTATATTTCAATATATGGACTTTTTGGAGTTGCTAGGGAGTTGTTGTAGTTGACTGTATGGATATACCCAACAGATATCCAACAGTCTTTTGTAACCTTTAATTCTGGTATCTTCTTGGTACTTAGCCAATAAACCTTTACCTTATCAAAGAAAAGAAATTAGAGAAAAAAGCTTAAAGACATAATTGTGGTTTAATTTTTAAGTTGGACACAATAGAGACATGAGAAATTTCATGAAATCTATTTGAGAGTGAAATGGATTTTGGTCCCTCACATACATGCTATCTCCACTTTTTTTTTTTCTTTTTGATAACCGTGGTGTCCGGGCCAGTTTTCACGCACATCGACTAAACTCATGAGATATGTGCCACCTGCCACCAACAACAACGTATGTCTGTTTGATTACAGGGCCGGGTTAGCTTAAAAAATCCCGATCACACGTTCTGGCTCATAGAAACAGATGATTATGATTCTAATAATGGACTGCCACCCATTGCGGGACGGAGAATCTTTTTTGGTCGAGAGATTGGTGCTGCTGATAGGAAGCTTTTGCCAACTTATCAGTTAAAAAGTCGTAATTTTCTCGGGCCAACAGCCATGGATGCTGAAATGGCGTTCCTGATGGCTAACCAAGCACAGGCCAAAGCTGGAAGGCTTGTCTATGACCCTTTTGTGGGCACAGGAAGCATTCTAGTCGCAGCAGCTCATTATGGAGCAATAACAATGGTTAGTGCTCTTGTCTTTGCATAAACGTCGATCACTCATTGTTTTCCTCGGTTTCCTTACTATCATTAATTGATTTTTCAGGGCGCAGATATTGACATTCGAGTAGTACGTGATGGCCGTGGTCCAGATTGTAATGTCTGGAGCAACTTCAAGCAGGTCCGGGCAGAGTGATGCTTTTTCTTTATATGGGATGCCAATTTTGGTCTTATATAGTAATTGCTATTATTTGATATTATCATCTGATAATTTGGTGTATAAATTAATTTATCATCTTTCTATGCTAAACATATATCTTAAATTGCAGTATGGATTGCCAATGCCTATTGCTTTATTAAGGGCAGACAACAACCTTCCTCCTTGGCGTTTGGGGTTGAAAGAGGTAGCCTTCTTTGAACATATTTGTCTTTTTATTTTTGTTATCTGGTCCTCTTGTTCTTTCACTTGCAACTTCTGCTTCTTCATGCTATGAATTAAATTCTGTATTCAACATATCCCAGTATTGGCCATTGAGTTTTGTTTTTACCATCCTTTTTTTTCTACGCATGGGCATAGGACTTCAGTTGGTAGGTCTGGCCAAGAATATTAAGTGCAAGTGGAATGTCAAGGACCAGGACTCATGTTTTTTTCGCAAATTAGCTTGGTATATGCGTATATGCTTTCTCAAAGTAAAGTACCACCTACAAATTATGTTCAAGACGCAAAGCCGTAGTCAATAGATTGGGACAATGATCAAAGAGGAGATAACTCTTAAAAAAAGAAATTAATATGTTAAAACAGTACAGCTAAGGACAAAGAGAACCACACTTGTTGCCTTGCCTTTGCATGACAACATATCCCAGCTCAAACCATGATTGACTTGTCCAGAGTTAGCTTTCTCGTGGCAGGAAGTCATAAGTTCACAAAGTGCAATGAATTGCCAGATGACATATGTTGATGCTTTTCTTCTTGCAACAATAACCTGAAAGTGGATAAGTTATTCTCTTAATTTTCATTTAATTAAGACTAGTCAAATTTCAAATAAAGAACAAATGTTCGTTATTCTCTATTAAAGCAAGTTTTGTTTTGGACAGAGTAGTAATTTACTTTATACAAAGTTAAAATTTCGGATAAGGTATGCTTGGAACAATCCTTTGCTTTTCCAACATAAGTCTTCAAAATCAATAATGTTGTTATTGTCTACAAAGTAGATGATACGGTTAAAGAAGCGATTGACTTTTCTACTTTCGAAGGTCATTATCAAGTCTAATCAGCTACAATATATTGAGTCGAGGATGGTGTATATTGAAGAGGAATTTTCTCATAGTTACTGAAGTTAAATTTAGGAGTCTCTTATGTGTGGAAGAATGGTGCAGCACTCTGAAATTATGTAATTTGATCTTGCGAAGTTGGTGAATTGTTTGTTAACGGTTTACAATGTCTTTCGAGTTGATGGGTTAGAGTTTCAATCTTCTTTAGATTTAATTAGAGTGTGTAAGCTTAGTTTCGAGGTTTTATTTGATTCATTCTTGTCCTGGAAATCAAGTACTAGCAGTTCAGCTGTTGCTTGAGTGTACTGAAGTCTCTAGAGTAGATGGCATATACCGTTCTCTCCATTTTGTTCGTTGCACCTGTTCACATCGTATGAACTTGTGGGCTATTCTAGATGTTGAACAGCTACAAGAACTTGACCTGTTAACCTGAAGAACGAAATTCTCCAACTTGGTATATCTTTGAATTTTTAGAAAGTACTATGCCAGATATAGTTTTTTAATTGATGGAGATCTCTCAAATTCATAAACCTCTACAAACAAGATTACTAGAGAAGCAATAGAAGTCTTTTACAGTGAGAAAGCTAAAGTGGATTGAGATGGAAATCTGAGAGTTTGTGTCCGACAGAGGTGTGCTCTCTACAGTCAAGATTCTAAATCAGTAGTAGAAGTCCTTTAAGGTGAGAGAGCTATAGTGCATGCAGATGTAACTGGAGAATTGGTGTCAAACGGAGGCGAATGGTGTGACAGTCACTTGAGGTCGAGTAATGGTGGGTTCCGTTGGTGATACTTATTTGGGAGGAAGGAGGGGAGAAAGCCTTCATGTTTTTTTTTTTCGAGGAAAGAAAATCTTCAAATTGAGACAAAAATTCTTAACGAGGATTGGATTACGTTTGACCTTCCATGAATCTTCTGCTAGAAAAAGGAAATAACAACAACATACCCAGTATAGTCCCACGAGTGGGGTTTGGTGAGGATAGAGTGTACACAGACCTTACCCCTCCTTGGCAGGTAGAGTGGTGGTTTGGAATAGACCCTCGGCTCAAAGAAAGCAAAAACACAATATTTATGAAGGCACTAGTAACAATAGCAGGACAGTAAAAGATTAGCGGCGTACTAGACACCAAGTAGTAATAGAAAACAAAGAGTGAGAAATACAGAAATAGTACACCGAAAATAATACTAATACTAATCTCCAGACAGAAAAGGCGCGAACCTATTTACTACTAGCCTTCTACCCGAATCCTCGACCTCCACACCCTCCTAATCAAGGGTCATGTCCTCGGTAGTTGAAGGCTTGCCTTGTCCTGCCTGATCATCTCTCCCCAATACTTCTTAGGCCTTTGTTCTACCTCTCCTCAAGCCCTCTAGCGTCAAGTTCTCACACCTCCTTACTGGGGGCATGTGCATCTCCTCTTGACATGCCCGAACTATCTCACCCTAGCCTCCCGCATCAACTAACATAAATTCTTACTGTAAAATCAGACATAATTTAATGTGTATATATAGTTGAAGGCAGCATGGGGAAGTGTTTAAATCACTTTGCTGTGTAGTTTATTCTTGTCTGTGTTAGTGAATTAGGGTTTATTAATCTTTCAGAGTTCCAAAGGTAGATTGAATTGAACAGTTAATTGCCATGTTAAATACTCCCTCCGTTTCAAAAAGAACGACCTACTTTCCTTTTTAGTCTGTTTCAAAAAGAATGATCCCTTTCCTTTTGGGCAATACTTTAATTCCAACATTCCACGTGACATGTTTGAGACCACAAGATTAAGGGGCATTTTGGTACATTTAACATAACATTAATTCAAGACCACAAGATTCAGAAGTCTTTATTTTCTTAAACTCCGTGTCAAATCAAAAGAGGTTCTTGAAACGGAGGGAGTAGGTATTTTTGCAGGTCTCATTGCTTTTTCTTTGTTTTTGTTGACTGATATATTTTATTTTCTAGGTTTTTGATGCCATTGTATGTGACCCTCCGTATGGAGTCCGTGCTGGAGGACGTAAATCTGGTGGCAGGAAGCTTTTGAAAGGAGTGATTGGTCCATATACAGTTCCTGATGACAAAAGGACAGGCCACATACCATCAACTGCTCCTTACAGCTTAGTGGAATGCATACATGATTTGCTTGACCTTGCTGCTAAGATGCTTGTGTTGGGTGGCCGTCTTGTGTACTTCTATCCTGTAGTACGAGAGGATGAGTCAATTGACACTACCTTCCCAGAGCACCCCTGTTTCAAGTTGGTTGCTACCTCAGAGCAGATGCTGAGCTATAGGTATAGTCGGGTGCTATTAACCATGGTCAAAATTGGACCATATACTGAAGAAATTGCATTAGTAGCAAGGATCAAACATTTGGAGTTCAAAGAAAACCATCTGAAGTGGTTAGAAGAAGGTAATCTTCATTCAGCTGTTTTTAGTCCTGCTGACAATCATCTTAATGAGGCAGGTGATACAAAGATTAGTAAAGAATCAAAGGCAAGGTATAGAGGTAAATATGTGTAGACCAAAACTGACAGCCAAATTAAATGGGGCAATATGATAAGCTCTGATGTGGTGAGGCTATACGCATCATGCATCTAAGCAATTCTGATGAAAACTCTACCAAAACCTACATTGTAGGAAAGCTTTTTAGTGCTTTATGTTACAAATGCTTACAAATACTCGTGCCACACTATTTGTTAGTCTTTCTTGCTAGGAGATTGTATTCCAATTGGGATCGATTTATCAGTTGTCCATACAGATTACATGTATTTGACTGTTTCCTTGGTGCATCAACTTTATTAAGCTTACTGCCTGTACGAGGAGTGTATTCTGCAAAGAAACACTCGATTTCTACAGCTCCATCTAGTTTAGAAACGTTCGGCCTTTGTCTCTTGTATAGTTTAGCTCATTGCTTTTGCCCAAACAAAATTTGACGTACCCAATGGGTGGTTATTTGTGGTTTCAGGAGTGAATCCACGTGCATTACAACTGTAATTAGTTGTGGAGCAACACATGTTCTTGTTTTGGGAAGCCCCCAAACGGGTTACTACTTATTTGACATGCTTCACATTGTTATTTGTATATTGTAGGAGGTCATCTGTTGCATTTGTTTTAGCCTAAAATTCATTTACTAGGTTAATGAGTTAGATTATTGGGATTGAAGTCACCGGCAACATAATTAATTCAAATCCTATTAACCCTTTATTGATACAAAATTAAACTAGCAAACATGGAAATAACAATAAACTAAACAATTAGACCGAGATCAGAGATATTGAAGGAGAGTGACTCGAAGTTAGAAGTCTGAAGGGCCATATTTTGGAGCTAAAATTTTGAACCGGACACCTTATTTTGTAGTTGACCAAATAGAACACATCGTTCACACTCATACAATTTCCTCTTCAACTAAAGCCCCACCCCAAACGGCCGTGCCTTTTAATTTCCCTTCACATGCTCTGGCAAACTTGGAACTAATCGTTCCAAGTTAAACGAGATCTTCATGTATCGTTTGAACGATTAGTTTCAAGTATGTTGCATGCCTTTCCAATTTCCCATCCAAAGCCTTTGCAACTTCCAATCCTAAATTTGCAGATTTTGTAAAATGTTCTTTTTTTTTTAAAAAAAATAATTGGTCAGTCAAGATATTACTTATGGTTTTTGTGCCATTTAATATTGTTTTGGACTCTCTTTATATTACTACTATATTAGTTGTCTACCCTACTATAAATTGTCATCCTAAATTAGTACTTCATTTTATTTTACTTCATTCATATACTAAAAATAAACGTTTCAATTATCCATTTTTTACAAATCTAAAAGTTTTATTACTTCTTTCTCATACTACCCATAGTTAGGGGTGTGCATTGATCGATTCGGTTTGGTTATATGTATTATCGGTTTGGTTTATCGGTTTTCGATTTTTAAATATGCTAAACCAATAATCAAATTAATAAGATATTTTTTTATTGGTTTTCGATTTCTCAGCTTTTAGTCTTTAATGGTTCGGTTTAACCGATAAGAAAATACTCATAAAATAGAAAAAATAGTAACTAACATGAAAAGAAATCGAATCTAAGTTACAATCAAAATCCTACATGATTTGTTTTAATTTACAAGAAGAAATTAAGAGAAATATATATATATATATATATATATATATATATATATATATATATATATATATATATATATATATACAAACACATATACGTAACAAATAGATGATGAAAAGTAAACACATATAAGTATAAAGATACCAAAAATATAAAGATAATAAATAGATAGCTGATAAGTAAAAAAACAAAATAGACGTATAGATGATATGTAAACAAATATAAGCACATAGAGATGAGATATGAGCTAGTAGCAAGGTTGAAGCAGATATATTTTTTAAAAAATATGGTGTAAAATTCTACTCAGTACTCCCTCCTTCGTTATCTCTAGTCATGTTTAGTAGTGAGATTATCAAAATCAAGGTATGTTTTTCTCCCCAAATACTTTTTTTAATTTATTTTTTTATACCCTGTTCATCTCTTTCTCTTCAGTTTTAGGTATTTTAGCAATATCTTCTTTAATCACACCTCGGGAAAACACAATAATCCTTTTAAATTTTCTCTAGACTTTTCAAATCCCTAAGAATTTATAGATTAATCCATCGTTATTGCTAAAACACTGAGAGACTAACTATATATTGAGGGTATATTTAACAAGTAATTTATAGGAATTCATGAAAATTTGATATAACAAACATAATTTACATAGTAGGGAGAAAAAAATACAATGATGTCAAATAACAACTACTTACATGTCTTAAGGTGAAGAGAGGTTTCCCTTTCGGGGGCCCCTAAAAACTTCGTAGCTATGGAGGAAAGAAATTAGATACTATACACAAACTTACTCTCTCTCTCTTTTTTTAGAACAAACTTAGAAACCTAAGAAATTCTTACTCTTGTATTCTCTCTACTTTGAGTTCTTGTGCTTCAATTTTTCTTTAACTCTGCTTTCTTAAGTCTGGTGAAGTGAGTATTTTATAGGCTTCTAGTGGACTTCAAATTCGAACTTCAAATGTATTTAAAAAACTTTTACATGTCGGGTACACTTTGTGGGCCCCATCATCACATGGTCATGTTTCCTCTTTGATTTCTATCCGTCCATTTGTTTTCCACTTAGCATTAGTCTTTTATCCTTCACATCATTGCTTACGTCTTTAATTTTGTCTTTCTATGAATATCATCACTGCTTATATTTCCAAATTATGTAATGCTTCTGGATCGAAACTCATTCCAGAGTCATTGTCTGTATTTGGGTCTTGAGCGAATTGATCCATAGATGAGTTATAGTCATCTTCTATTGTTGGATCATATTCTTCACTGTCTCCACTTAATAGGCCTAGTCTTGTTCCAGTTCTAGGTCTTGTCTTTTCTTCTGGGAAAATTCTGGATCTTGGCTCAGGCTTTGGATTTTTCATTGCTATTTCTTTAGGCTGTTTTGCTAACAATTTTTTGATAGAGTCTGCTACTAATTTGTTCTATATTTCTTTTACTACTTTTCTTTCTTCGCAGGTAAAAACCATTTTTATCTTTGTTTTGGATAGGCACCAAAGTTCCTTCGTCTAATGTCTGAGTACGTGTTGTTTTAAAACTGGGAGAATGCTTACTACCCTTTTGGCAAAGTGTCAGCCATTAACAGATTTAGGAGTCTTTACTCGTTTGAACTGTACTAGCTGTATCATTACCTAATACAGTAGGTCTTTTTGCATTCATTGGGAAATGCACACCTTTCTTATCTATTTTTAAAGAAGATGGAGAGCTCTTCAAAATCATTTGAGTTTCATAGGTTTGCTGAGTCTGTTGGGATAATTCATAATGAAGAACTTTGATACGATCTTGTAAAATGCCTATATGTTCTATCATTTATCCTTTTTCATTTATAAGGTTTTCATTGTCTTGTTTAGAGTCTCATTTGCGTGATTTAGTCTTCTAAAAGCTTCGGTCATCGAGGAACAATGATCGCAGAATATAATTTTATTTGTGTCTTTTTTTATATTATATTAGGAAACTTCTTTTATATTTGGTCTTAGAGCTGGAGTAATATAATAATTTGGCCTTAGAGTTTCTCGGGCATAGTCTAATACCTCTGTGAGGTCATTGAAGCCTTTATAGAGAGGAGTTGTATAGTCTTTTATAGAGTCCATTGCTTCTATCCATGTCTAAAATACTCCTTGTGTCTGTCCCTTAAGAACAACATAAAATTTAAATCTGTTAGTGCTATTTTTCTTAGTAAAATAATAACTTAAAACATTTAGAACTGAAATGAAGTAGCTATTATTTATGGGTGTCTTATTGTAGGATATCCATAAATTGTCGATCCGACAGATTTGCTGTTTGTCCACCCGCACGTCTGGTCTATGTTTGAAAGTCAAGTTGGATGGTTCATAACTGATGAGATTGTGTGGCACAAAAATCATTCTTTCTAATTTCGGATGTTCAAACATTGTAAGTGGTCTGTAATAAGTGTTGCTCATTAGCTTCCTCAGATAGTCTTGGGAGGACGAGGCCTCAGCCTTACCTTTCCCCTTGCCTGTGTACATACTGAAATAAAACTAGTTAGTTTTATTCTTTTATTTGTCTACTAAGTTGATCTACTAGGTTATTATCTTTTCCTTTAATATGTTCTAGCACAGTGTTATAAATTGAAGTGGCGTCTAAAAAATTTAACCACCTCCTTTTACTACTATTATTTTCTTTTATTTTTTGATAAAATTTTACTATAGCCTCGCAGTCTGTTCTTACTAATATTTTAGATTTATTTAATATATAAAGCTTAAAACTATTTAAACCGTGAATTACTGCTAGTGTTTCTGTGTCTATACTATTTAGATTGCTTTTTCTTTATATTTTCACTTGAACAAGTGCAAATTCTCTCATCCTTTTTCTCACTGTATTTATTAGGTTTTTCTTTTAATATTGCTCCCCATCCTTGGAGACTTCCATCTATCTCGACTATTAAATAATCTATTTCTAGTGGTAGTGTCAAGTCTGCGATATCTTGGATCATGCGTTTGTGTTGTTGGACTAATTTTATGTCTTCATCATTAAAAGTCTTCTGGCTTGTTCATCCAGTTTTAGAATATAACGGCCATGCTACCATTCCTAAATCTTTAATAAATGCTCTAGCATAATTTAGTAGTCCTAAATTTTGCTGTAAATCCTTGGTTTTATCTTATCTATCTGGCATTTCTAAGACCTTTTTAGCTATGTGTGGTTGTAATTTTACTCTACCATCCCCAATGACTACTCCCAGGAAATTAATACTGTTTTTACATAGTTCCATTGTCGACAAATAATTTAAAGACTTGTTGTAAATGTGATACGGTTAAGGCAGCCTCCACAGGTACACGACCTTTCACACGAAGCCAAGCTCGGGAATTACAAACACTCCAAGCTTTGTTCATGCAAATGGCCGTGTGTGAGTTGTTGATCGAACCAACCAAGGACCTAAACGTTTTTATGTGTGAAGAGGGGTCCTAAAGTGTAATAAACTAATCCCCAAGGGTGCCACAAGAAAGCAAGGGCGGATGGGTCTTTTTACTCCTTTTTGTTGTAGTATAAATAGAACATCATAGTGAGCTAGACTTAGTTTTTTTGAAATCGGAAAAGTTGTAACCTAAAATCACAAACACTTCCTCTCCATTTCACTCATAGGAGCCGCCACTATCTCCTCACAAGTAGAGGGATACTTGGGTTGTATCTTTGGCTAGAAATAAGGGTTTTGAGGTCGTTGAGTGCCTCTTGGTCCTCGTAAGAACTTGGTGTTTATATTCATTAGACTTAGGGTCCTCTCTTGATGTTAGGGTTCTTAGTTTCTTGAATGTTATATGTCAAGTTATCTATCTTTCTTTATCTTGTGTTGTTGTTGGTTTTGTTATCTTGAAAGTCTAGTGAAGCCATGTGGGGCTCTTTCGATTCACTAGCATTTGTTTTCTATCTTGTTGTTCTCGGATTGTGGATTGAAAACCGAAACTAGTTCTTATTGTAAGCTGAAAAACCAAAACTTAAAACTTGTTGTTCTTGTGTTGTTGGACTGAACCCGAAACTCTTGGTGTTGTTGGTTGGATCTTGTATCATTTGGTATCAAAGCAAGACCGGTTGTGTTCCAACATAACCCATCTTGGGCTAGTTCACGGATCAAACAAACTACAAAAAAAAAAAAATTCTGAAATCTGTCCACTAAAAGTTGAAACCGAGAATGATGTTGTATGCTTAGATCTAGGTGTTATTTTGCTTGTTTAGTGAGTTTCTAGTGTTGGTTTCTTTCTCACCAACACTAAGGCGTCTAGATCCGAAAGTTGAGCTTGAAAATTTGGGCATTGTGTGGTGACTTGAAGTGGCCGAAAGTTGCATGTTGTTAAAAACCAAAAGAAAAATCGGTGGTTGTGTTTATGTGCTAAAGAAGTTGTTGAAGTTTGTTGAAGTGTTCATCTTTTGAATTTGTCATATTGTTCATCTTGTTGAAGTGTTCATCTTGTTGTGTGCTCAAGTGGTAAAGCTATAAAGTTGTTGTGAAAGACTTGCACCCATCACTTTGTAGTCTTGTCAATCACTTTCCCTAAATCAAGGAGCCTTGTTTTGTGGAATTTGTCAACCAAACCCACTTGCTTTAGTTTGAAAAAGAGTGAAAGACTTCAAGAATTTAGTTTTTCCCACCAAAACCACTTTTCAAATTATCACAAGTTGTGTGACTAATAACTCAAGACAAAAAAAAAAAAAAATCCGAGAGAAGAAAAAAAAAACCGTGTGGGACCATTGCATGCTACCATGTCACTATAAGCTCAACTTAGGATACTCTTTGGTTGCTAATTGTTGATTCTTGGTTTCCCCTACTTGGTCTTAGAACTAATTAACAAACTAGTACCTTCCTACTAGGTTGTTAACTAGTTCCTTGAACCGTTTGTTCGTGTCAACGATTATTTGTGTGCTTTTATTCGTTTGAACGAGTTGCTGATTTTGACTCTAGTCCGACAAGCATTCTTTGAGTCTTCAAACAAGAATCCATTCCGGATAAGAGCTTACTCAAACCTTGTAAATCTCACGGTTACTAGCCAATTATACAACACTTGTGGAACACGAACTTGTGGTGAACTAAAGCGGCTAATACCTTGACGATGGAAGGAACAACATCTCATAATGCGGATACTAATGCCCTTGACTCAATGAGGGCCACTCTTGAGGCCGTTACTCGGACACTTGAAAGGATGAATTCGGAATTTGGGGCCGTAAGAGGGGACTTGGCAGCAATAAGGGGGGAAGTATCGACTATTAGCGGGAGATTAGATCAAGTGGAGAGTCAAAGGAACTCTCGTCCATCTACTCCTCTACATGTATCTACCAATGGTCATGATAGGACCTCCTCCGCAACCATCACCCCCGAAATGGTCCACCAAATGCTAAATGCACCCCAAGCTCCACTAAATACCGCAAACCAATCTACCAACTTTCCTCCAAACCGAGACTCCACTAGACCACTATATTTCCAAGCTCCTCCAATTCCACAAGAGGGATTTGGGCGCCAAGTACCTCCACTAAATCCGAACCCTCCCTTCCAAGCTCCATTAAACCAAAGACCACAAATTCCAATTCCTACGAATCAAAACGGCCAAGGCCGACCAGCCCACTTTGACGGATACGGTAGAGAGGAGTATGATGGAGAGGGAGCCTTTGATGATGCTTATATGAGGGAGGAGGAGTTAAGAGGGGGTCTCGGAGAACCTAGGAGATACCGTGGGTATGGAGATAGGGGAAACCGACACCAAGAGAGAGACGTAGGCATCAACACCATCAAGTTGAGCCTACCTATCTTTAAGGGTGAAAGTGACCCCGAGACCTACTTGACTTGGGAATCGGCTTGTGACAAGGTTTTCCAAGTTAATGACATCTCGGAAGAAAAGAAGAGTTGCTACGCTATAGCTCACCTCGAGGGCTATGCTAACACTTGGTAGGAGCATGTTAAACGGTTTGGTAATGAAGTAATTGATGGGCAGCCACCACCTTGGTATCGGTTGAGGTACTTGATGAGGCAACGATACCTTCCCGAGAGATATCGTCATGAGTTACTTGCTAGACTATATGGCTTGCGGCAGGGAGGCAAGAGTGTGATGGCCTATTTTGACGAGTTCCAACAACTCATGTTGAAACTTGATCACCGTGGGGAGCAAATCAGTCACGACATCATCCGGTTCAAGTGTGGATTGAACAAAGAGATCTCCACTCACTTGACACTTCACCGGTTTGAAACCATTGACGGTATATTCCAAGCGGCCCTAGAGATTGAACGGGAACTTAAGGAGAGATCAACCTTCAAGGCAAGGGTACAAACCCTCTCGGGTTGGCCCAAAAACAAGGACCAAACCGGTCCTACTAAGCTGCCCGAGCCCAAAACAGTCCCTAAGTTTCCTCCAAGACCGGAGGCTCACAAATATCCCAATCCAAAGGGGTTTCAATGCTTCAAGTGCCAAGGTTGGGGGCATAAGGCCAATGAATGTCCGAACCGGCGTAATGTGATCCTACGAGAAGGGAAAGTGTACTACCTTGGTGAGGAGGTGGTTTCCGAAAGGGGGGAAGACAAGGCCGAGCCTCAAGATGGAGAGGAAGCTGAAAATGGACCGAATGATGATGGATTGGATGAAAGTGAAGATGTCTATCCAAAAGAAGGGGAGTGTGTGGTTCCAAACTTTGTGGTTAGACGTGTCATGATTAGTAAGGCGATAGATGATCCGAGTCAAAGGGAAAATCTATTCCATACTAAGTGTCTTGTAAAGGGGAGTGTGTGCACCATGGTAATTGATAGTGGAAGTTGTACAAATGTCGCGAGTCATGCTATGGTCAATTTCTTGAAACTACCGACTACTCCACACACTAGTCCTTACAAGCTACAATGGTTGAACGATTGTGGTGAATTAAGGGTCACAAGGCAATGTGTGATTCGGTTCAAGGTAGGAAACTACTACGACGAAGTGCTTTGTGACGTGATTCCAATGCAAGCGTGTCACTTGTTGTTAGGTAGACCATGGCAATATGATAGGTCTACTAAACACGATGGGAGGACCAACCGGTATACGCTTGAGAAGGATGGCCGAAAGGTCACACTTCACCCTCTTTCACCCTCCCAAGTAAATGAGTGGCATCAAAAGATGCAACAGTTAAAGGGAAAGGGGAAGGAACCCGAGAAGGGAGAGAAGGGGGGGATGCCGTAGGTGAGGAGGTAGGGGCATCCGAGGCTGTCCCCACACCAAGGGAGAGGGAAAATGTAGTGATGTTGGCTAGGAGGAAAGAACTCTTCGTGGACCATGATGGAAACAAGCCGATGCTACTTTTGGCCCACTGCTTTAATACTAACCCCACTAATCCTTCCATTTCCCCTTTGATTTCTTGTGTGTTGTAGGAGTATGAAGATGTGTTTCCTCAAGAACTTCCGCAAGGATTGCCCCCACTTCGGGGCATTGAACACCAAATTGATTTGGTGCCGGGATCACAACTTCCGAACAAACCGACCTATAGGAGCAATCCCGTGGACACTAAAGAGCTTGAAAGGCAAGTTGAGGAGCTTCTCAACAAGGGATATATCAAGGAAAGCTTGAGTCCGTGTGCTGTCCCGGTGCTTTTGGTGCCAAAGAAGGACGGAACTTGGCGCATGTGCGTCGATTGTAGAGCCATCAACAAAATCACTATAAGGTATCGTCATCCGATCCCTAGACTAGATGATATGTTAGATGAGCTCCACGGATCTTGTGTGTTTTCTAAAGTGGACCTTAGGAACGGCTATCACCAAATTCGCATGCAACCCGGTGATGAGTGAAAGACCGCATTCAAGACCAAATTTGGTCTATATGAGTGGCTGGTCATGCCCTTCGGCCTTAACAATGCTCCTAGCACATTTATGAGGCTAATGAATCATGTAATGAAGCCTTATATTGGAAAGTTTGTGGTGGTTTACTTTGATGATGTGTTGGTGTATAGTAAGTCTATTGATGATCATGTAATGCATTTGAGATGTGTGTTTGATGTACTCCGAAAGGAGAAGTTGTATGCCAACATGGAGAAGTGTTCTTTTGGTGTTGATAAAGTTGTATTCTTGGGTTTTGTCGTGAGCTCAAGGGGTGTGGAAGTGGACGACTCCAAGATAGACTCTATACGAAGTTGGCCGACCCCTAAAACTATTGGAGAAATCCGAAGTTTCCACGGGTTGGCAAGCTTTTATAGGAGGTTTGTCAAAGGATTTAGCTCCATAGCAGCCCCCTTGACCGAGGTAATTAGGAAGGATGGACCCTTTAAATGGGGTGAAGAGCAAGCTAGGGCTTTTGAGGCCTTGAAAGCTACGCTCATCTCGGCGCCTTTATTGCAATTGCCCGATTTTGATAAGATGTTTGAAGTAGAGTGTGATGCTAGTAAGGTTGGCATCGGGGCTGTTTTGATGCAAGAAGGTAAGCCCGTTGCCTATTTCAGTGAAAAGCTCAAAGGGGCAACTCTTAATTACTCGACTTATGATTTGGAGTTGTACGCCCTTGTTAGAGCCTTGGGAAATTGGCAACACTATTTGTGGCCTAAGGAGTTTGTGATACGAACGGATCATGAGTCGTTGAATGTGCGGCCTGCCGGAGTGCTAAATCTCACCTCCAACCTCAAGGATTATACACCCCACTCCCTACTCCCCTTAGACCTTGGCTGGACATCTCGATGGATTTCGTTTTGGGGCTGCCAAGGACTAGAAAGGGCCGAGATAGCATTTTTGTGGTTGTTGATAGATTCTCTAAAATGGCTCACTTTATTCCATGTGCTAAAACCGAGGACGCTCCTAGTGTAGCTTCATTATTTGTTGAACATGTTGTAAAGCTTCACGGGGTACCAAGGACCATTATGAGTGATAGGGACTCCAAGTTCCTAAGTCTCTTTTGGAAGTCCATGTGGGGTAGGCTTGGGACGAAGTTACTTTTCTCCACGTCTTGCCACCCACAAACCGACGGCCAAACGGAGGTAGTAAATAGAACCTTAGGGTCTATGCTACGTTCTATGGTTAAAGGTAAACTGACTTCATGGGAAGAACACCTACCCTTGGTGGAATTTGCATACAACCGGGTAATACATTCGAGCACGGGCATGACTCCCTTTGAATGTGTTTACGGCCTAAATCCCCTTACCCCTTTAGATCTCACTCCTTTGTCTAGTGATCTCATGACCAACTTAGATGGAAATAAAAGAGCCGAGGCCATGAAGAAAATGCATGAGACGGTGCGGATCAAGCTTGAAAAGAAGAATCAAGAGATTGCAAAAAGGGCAAACAAAGGGAGAAGGAAGCTTGTGCTTGAACCCGGAGATTGGGTGTGGGTGCATCTTCGAAAGGATCGGTTTCCAGCTCAAAGGAAGTCCAAATTGCTACCGAGGGGTGATGGTCCTTTCCAAGTACTTGAGAGAATCAATGACAACGCCTACAAGATTGACCTGCCACCGGAATATCAAGTGCACAACACCTTCAACGTTGGAGATGTCTCCCTCGTGGATGCGGTTGAAGATGACCAAATGCCGAATTTGAGGTCAAATTCCTCTCAAGATGGAGAGGATGATACGGTTAAGGCAGCCTCCACAGGTACACGGCCTTTCACACGAAGCCAAGCTCGGGAATTACAAACACTCCAAGCTTTGTTCATGCAAATGGCCGTGTGTGAGTTGTTGATCGAACAAACCAAGGACCTAAACGTTTTTATGTGTGAAGAGGGGTCCTAAAGTGTAATAAACTAATCCCCAAGGGTGCCACAAGAAAGCAAGGGCGGATGGGTCTTTTTACTCCTTTTTGTTGTAGTATAAATAGAACATCATAATGAGCTAGACTTAGTTTTTTTGAAATCGGAAAAGTTGTAACCTAAAATCACAAACACTTCCTCTCCATTTCACTCATAGGAGCCGCCACTATCTCCTCACAAGTAGAGGGATACTTGGGTTGTATCTTTGGCTAGAAACAAGGGTTTTGAGGTCGTTGAGTGCCTCTTGGTCCTCGTAAGAACTTGGTGTTTATATTCATTAGACTTAGGGTCCTCTCTTGATGTTAGGGTTCTTAGTTTCTTGAATGTTATATGTCAAGTTATCTATCTTTCTTTATCTTGTGTTGTTGTTGGTTTTGTTATCTCGAAAGTCTAGTGAAGCCGTGTGGGGCTCTTTCGATTCACTAGCATTTGTTTTCTATCTTGTTGTTCTCGAATTGTGGATTGAAAACCGAAACTAGTTCTTGTTGTAAGCTGAAAAACCAAAACTTAAAACTTGTTGTTCTTGTGTTGTTGGACTGAACCCGAAACTCTTGGTGTTGTTGGTTGGATCTTGTATCAAAATGTCCTAGATGTTCTCTCATGTTATTACTGAAAACTAAAATATCATATACATATACTAATACAAAATATTTATAATCTCCAAAGATGCTATCCATTTGTCATTGAAAAATTGGAGGAGCTGTCTTTAGTCCGAACGACGTAATCAACCATTCAAAATGTCCTTTTGGATATGTAAAAGTTGTTCATTCTATAAAATCCTTGTGCATCTTAATTTGCCAATATCCGGATTTACAGTCGAACTTACTAAATATTTTTCTTCCTTGTATTCTATTTATTAATTCTGTTTTGTCCGGTAACTTATACCCATCCATCGTAGTATTATCATTTAGTCTTTTATAATTTAACACCATTCTAGCTTTCCCTCGTACTATTTTACTATGGTTTTTTACTATGAAAGCTGCTGATCTATGTCTTGATTTTGATCTTCTAATTATCCCTAAT
Source organism: Capsicum baccatum var. pendulum (assembly GCA_030864225.1). Classification (NCBI taxonomy): domain Eukaryota; kingdom Viridiplantae; phylum Streptophyta; class Magnoliopsida; order Solanales; family Solanaceae; genus Capsicum; species Capsicum baccatum. The sequence continues at coordinate 157,228,486 of CM061559.1, forward strand.
TCTAATAGTTCCTTTATTTTTATAGTATATTTTGAATTGATTATTTCTAATTTGCAGGTAATTTGATTGGAGTCCCAGTGCTGCAAGGTTTTTTCTCCAATTATTTCTAGTTTGTCTAAAATTTGTATTATTTTATCTAGGTCTTTTTGATCTTTTATTATTCCTATCTATTGTATTCCTTTCTTAAAATTGTATAATTTTGTATTTATTTCTATTAGAGTGTAATCTTTTCCTAATTCTTCTACTGTTAATAAATCTTATAATTCTTCTTACATTGTTATCTTTTTATTGTCATTACATGTACAGTTTTCTCCCTTATCACATTCTAGTAATTTTTTGGATTTTATTTGATTATTTGAGATTTTTTCTTCTGATATATCCTTAAGAAAATGATATTTAGTTAGTATAGGTTGTATCTGTACTGGTGAGTGAGTAATATTGCTTGCGAAAATTACCCAATATCTAGTAAGAAAACATCCTCCGTTATTTTGTACCATAAAATCTAATCCTAGCACAAAATTTGCCTTTATGTTTAAGTCGCTAACTAGTATTCCATTGAGTTTGTATGATGGTTGATAGAATTTTTCACATGTGTTAATAAAACTTACTTTTGCTTTTGGTATATATTCTATATAAGTGTTATGAGTTCCATCCATTTGCATGGATTTCAGGGGTTTTGGTAATTTTTTAATTAGTCTTGGTGGTAAAATACTACTGTTTAATATACTTCTTGGACAGCCTGAATCGACTATAGCTAAGGTTTCAAACTCATAATCTTGAATTCTTATTCTAGTTAAGACTTTAATTGTACTAATGTTCTTTTCTTCATTACACATCATTCCTTCAAATATATATTCATTGATTTTTTCCGTTTGACTTTATTATTTTCAACAGATGTATTTAATAATTCCACTTCTAATAAGTCTTCTTCTTTAATTATCTCTTAATGTTTTTTTTTCCAGGTTATTTAATCTTATCTTTAACCTTTTCAGTTTTTCTTCTAGTTCTAATATTCTATCGTCTGTTGTTCTATTTATTGGTTCTTGTCTATGAAATTTTTTAAAATTATTTTCTATTTTTTGAATTCCTGAGACTTTTTCTATACAAGCTATAATTCTTCTATATAACATTTACTGCATTTTGCCCTTTTGTTTTTACTTGGAAATTATCTGCAGTACGAACACTGATTACTGTCTAGTCCTTTACCTTTTTCAAATTTATGTTCACATTCTTCTGTAAGGTTGACTAAATCATGATAGTCTGGATTTATCTTTTCTAATCCTATTTCATTTATGAATTCTTTTTCTTCAGAATCCGAGGAATCCAATGTGTCCTTTTCTTCTTCGAATACTTCCATACTCCTAATAGAGTATATGCTTTTGCTATCTGACATATATTCGTCTACATGTATTAGATTTTCATTTACTTCGTTTATTAACTGTATATTTCTAGATCTACTATTATTTTTTTTTGGACAAGTATTTGCTAAATGTTCTATACTTCCACAAGTAAAACATTCTACTTTATTTCTAGAAGTTTTATTGATGTTATATTTTCTTACATGTCTCTGTTTATTTAGATATGGTTTTTTAGCTTCTGATTTTCTTAAAAAATATGTTTTCTTAGAACGATAATCCCTTTTATATGTTTTTTAGGTCTTCTTTACTTATAGTCTCGATCATAATGTTGTGTAGTATATATATTTTTACATAAATCTGTATCACCTCTTTTTAATTGTTTTTGTATTTGGATATTCATACACTTTTCTTGTAATATTTTCATTATATGTTGTATTCTTTGTCCTATTGACCATTTTGTGTCTGAATTTTGTACTACTCCATCTCTTTTGGGCCATTTTTCTTCTATTTCTCTTCCTAATGCTCCGGGTAATTTATTGAATAACCTTTTTCCTAAAGTTTGGTCAAACAAGTTTCCACTAATTGTACAGTAATATAAATATTCATTTAAAAGTTCTTTAATTTTTAACCAATTATTTATACTCAATTGTTCTAGATTTATTAAAGCCCTTTTTCGTAATACTATTAATCCACTATTAGGATCTTTCCCTGTTAGTAAATTATGTACTTTATTTATAAAATTATATGGGTTAGCACCTATTTCTATCAATTCCTGAAAATCTTCGATTAATATTGTCTTATATGCTTCCCATAATGCTTTAGTAGTCTCTCCTAGGAACGTTTCTAGATATCTATCTATACATATTTTCTGCATCTAGTTCTTGATTAACTTATATGTGTTGTATGTAATCTGCTACAACTACATTCTTCTATATGTCTATTACAACATTCAATGTCCAGGGGCCATGAGCCGCTAGATTTAAAATCTTTCCTTTATTACCACCTTCTTGTAACTTAATGGGTTCTTTTATTGACATTTTTCTTCCTCTAGGTTTTATGTCATGTTCTATCTGTTCTTCAGGTTTTATTCTAAATACTCTATATCTTGGTAAATTGCATGTTGTTATATTTACCCTTTGCATGCCAATCGTCTTTTGGAAAGGGCTTGAAGTACTTGCCGCACTTTTCATAAATTCCTTTATACTTTCGATCTCATCTATACTATAAATCGTTTCTAGGTCTTTTTTTCTTTTTTAAGTGTGTAACCATAATTATCAGTTCTTAATTCATATTTGACAAAATGTTCTTTAGTGTCGGTGAGATTAAGGTTCCCCATTTTACAGCCTATACATTTGAACGTTCTATTTTTATTTATTTCGTATTGGGCTTTTTCTTTCATTATAACCTTATTTACTTCAAAACCTTCTTCTAGTATTTTTATATTCATAAAATAGTATTCTCACTTTTTTCATCTTCTTCATCAATTTCTTTTTCGTTCGTGTACTGGTAGTCTGTGAATCTTATCGAAGTTTCTCCTTTATTTTTTATATACATTAAATGATTAGTTGACTTTAGTATTTCTTTCTTAGTAAATTTTTTCAAGTTCCATTCTAATCCTGCATATTCTTCTGAATCTATCTTCAGGGGTTTCATTAATCAGTTGACTACATCATCTATTTTTAATCTAAATTTTGTACTATTATTAGTGGCAAGTTTTCCTATAAATCCTACACATATTAGTAAATTATTTTTATATTTCATCTCTTCATGTCCTTTAGTCTGAATACCTATCTTTATATATTTTCTAAATTCTAAGAAATTTATCATATAGCCTGGACTATAGTAAAAAAGTCCTCCATTTGTTGACATGTCTACTTCTGTTATTCCAATTATAGATCTTTTCGAGTCTGACCATCTATTATCATATATTGTAACTAATACTTTAGTTCCTAAGTTCTTTCTAGTTAGACCTTTCAAACCTATTACTATAAGTCCATATGCATGCGGCTCATACTTGATTTGGTAATTTGTTTTAAGGATTCTGAACTTATTAGATTTATACTGGAGCTATCTTTACCAATAATACATATTTCTTCTTCCCTATAATGTTTATATAATTGTGCTAGTGAAAACATTCCTTCATTATGTAGTGTCTTAGCTTAATAATTTTAGTTTGTTTTGTTGAAAGAGTTGTATATCTTTGTCTACATCTACTATCTCTTCTAGCTGGTGTCTTGAGGTCATTTTTGGTCTATTTATGATCTTAGATAACATATTGGTTTTTAATTTATCGTGGGTAAAGCTTGATCTTGGTTTGTCTGTGGATGTTGAAAAAGGGTCCATGTTTTGGGTTTAGTCGTTTTAGCTTTTCTTTTCTTTTTGCGAAGTTAATTCTACTTTCTTTATTTGTTCTATTAATTCTTCTATATTTTTGTCTTCTTGACTAGTTTGTTGTTTTGCTTTTTCTAGTTTTTATTAAGTTCTAATAGTAATAATATTATAATATTATTTTATTTTATGACTATAGAGTCAGTTCTTCCTTGAGGTTGGTAGCCTGATAATCCTTCGAGATTTGGTTGAATTTGAGCAACTTTTTGTAATATTGCTAAGTAAAGTTGATCATTTATATTATTCATGATAGTGTTATTTGTTTTAATTGACTAATTTCTTTTCTTATTTCTTGTAGCACTAGTTTTATTTCTGGATTTTTAAGCTACCCTCTCTAACCTTATTAATTAAATCTTTAATTTTCTTTTCTAGTTCCGCTTGTTGATTCTTTAGAAAATTGAAATTTTGTTCTATTTTATCTAACAATTTCTTTTGTTTGTTTTGTAGGTCTTCTAATATCTCTTGAGTCTTTAATATTTTGGTATTTTTCTTTTAAACCGTTTCTCCTAGGTTTATTATAAGGTCTGTAATAGTATTTAGTTGTGGGTTTTCTCCATGTAATATATGTTCTCCATTGTTAAAATTACACCTTATCAGAGAATTATCTTTAAAACGTTTGTATTTCTTCTCAGTTTGAATTATTAGGTCTAAATACTATAGTTTCTGTAAGTTATCTATTTTAATACTATTCTTATCCTAACGGGAACAGATTGTTAATACACTATTTTTTAATGACTTGTATTCTAATATTTTTATACTCTATAAAATATCTAGTACTTTAATCTACACTTTAACAAGTTTATATGATCTACGCAGTTTACCAGATTTATAGGGCCTGGGACTATAATTGCTTCTGATAATTCTATAGCTTCTAATACTTCTATTTGATTTATTAAGGCTTGTTCTATTTTCAAAATTTCATTTCTTTGTTTCACTTCTTTATATAATTGATTATATGGCCTTTGTACTAGTCTAGCAACAGGATGTGTTTTCATATATCTTTCTTATTTACTATGGCCTACTTTATCCTAAAGAAATGATTTCTCGACATTGTTCTCTATGAAAACTTATTTGTTTATTATATCATCCTATATCACTTCTATACCTTCTAATTCCCACTTTAAAGCACTTATATATTCTTCTAATAGTCTTGACTTAGGCGTTTTTGATGATTCTAGTATTCTCAAATAATTACTTAAAATTTTTTCTAATTCGATCGCCTTTCTTCTTAGTATTATTACTCGATTTACGTACCAATATTTTATTTGTATACTTCTAGTCCACGGGTGTGTTCTCATTTATTTCTGGATTTGAGGTGTCCTATCAATTGATGTTCTAGTCGAGATATTATGGTGATTAACTGATCTAGTTTTATAGGATTTTCTTTTGTATTATTAAGTCTCTTATATTCTAAATATAGATTATTTAATTTTTCTTTAATCTCTTTATATGACTTAGTATTTCAAAGAGGTCTTCTTATTAAGCTAGATAAATATCGTTCTTTTATCTTCAAGTTTCTTCTATTTTTATTTGGCCTTTGTAGTAAAATATTTTAACTTGTACTTCTGATAATCTATAATCCATTTGTATTAATTCTTGGCAAATCTCTTCGTCTAGATCTGGCAAGACTTCGAGTAAACTAATATATAACTGTCTTTGTTCGACCAAAACATTATATAAATTTGGATATTCTTTTTTTAGGTTTACATTACCAATAATATTCTGAATCTAATATTATTTCCTTTTCGTAGGGTCTAGGTTATCTTTTATGAATTCTAGAAATATTGTCTGATACCATATGTATGTATCAAAGTCTCCTAGAATCTTAAAGCTCTGATACCAAATAAAGACAAATATAATATAATAGATAACTGACATAAAGACAGATAATACAAATAGATTATGAAAAGTAAACAGATATAAGTATAAAGATATAAAAATTATAAAGATAATAAATAGATAGCTGATAAGTAAAAAACAAAATAGATGTATGGATGATATGTAAACAAATATAAGCACACAGAGATGAGATATGAGCAAGTAGTAAGTTGAAGTAGATATATTTTTTCAAAAATATGGTATAAAATCCTACTCAGTACTCCCTCCTTCGTTATCCCTGGTCATGTGTAGTAGGGAGATTATCAAAATCAAGGAATGTTTTTCTCCCAAAATATTTTTTTAATTATTTTTTTTATTTTTTATTTTTATTATTATTTTTTAATACCCTGTTCATCTCTTTTTCTTCAGTTTTAGGTATTTTAGCAATATATTCTTTAATCACACGTACATATATATTTATATATATTATATGTATATATATATATATATTATATGTATATATATATATATATTATATGTATATATATGTACATATGTATACACACACACATATAATATATATATATATATATATGTATATGTATATGTGTATATATATAGATATTTATATGTGTATGTGTGTGTAAAATAGTAATTTACTATATTCTTATTTGGTTATCGGTTTATCCAATAACCTAATAAGAAAAAACCAAACCAAACCAATAACCCAATAATTTTTTTTATAAAACCATTAAAAATTAATAACTTTTTTATCGGTTCGATTTATTGGTCAGTTTGATTTTTGCACACCCTTACCCTTCATATTAAATAAATATATTGGATAATAAAATAGTATTTAATACCAAGGGTAAAATGAACACAAATGGGTAAATTATCAATTCATTTTATAGAACAATTATTGTTGAACATCTATTCCAGTAATGTAGACAAGTAAAAATAAATGGAGGGAATACTATATATAAATAGTGCACCTCCTATAAACTGGAAAGATTTATGTAATGACCCTCTAGGTCATTTTTCTACATTTCTATACATTTTTGCCGTTTAGAGATTTCCTATAGCTACCCTAAGTCATTTGTGACTTGCTGGAGCTGACAATTCAGTTATTAGGCAGTTTATTTATTTTTAGAGTAAATTTTCTGTTTTGAAGTCTTCGATGGTAAGGATTGACTATCGAGTAAAAACATCAGGTTAACGACCACATATGCCAATTCTAACAGTTCCATTAGCTTCGAAATGTCGATTTTAGGCTAGTGGATCCATTGGCTTGGGTCCTAAGACTTTCAAACTAATTTTAGGCTATTGGATGAAAGATTATAAAAATGACCCTTAGATGGGTTCACATTTCATTGAAATGACCTAGAATGGAAATTTTGATGACGCCATTGAGTCTAGAATGCCGAATTTGATAGGGTAGCATAGTTCATTTACGTTCACAGGATTCCTAATGAATATCGAGGGGTCAGTGAAAACTTGGCAAATCTAAGTTTCAATTGATGCCTGATTTAGCTAGTGCATCCTCTAAAAGGGACCTTTGGTATCTTTAGCAGCCAAGGTTTCCCATACAAATTGCTTAAGCGAGGGCAATCCGCTAAAGCAGACATTGTTTAAGTAACGTCTTGATAGATTTAGCGGAGGCTATCTGTGGGGCGGGGATTGCTTTAGCTGTGACAGCCTAACCGATTAAGTGACTGTTTAAGTGATACCTGGGGGAGCATTTATTTTGGATCCTACCCATTTTTCTCCCATTTTTCACAAGTATCAAGAGCATTAAGGCCCTAGAGAATATGAAAAATTAGGTGAGTGACCATTGGGAGATCGTGAGGGTATTTGTGAGCTCGAACGAACCATTTCCTCCTTATTACTTTGTAAGTTCCATCTAATTATTACTTTAATTCTTTAATTTAGTCTCAAATCCCTAAATTCTTGTTGCCTCAAAATTTGTCAGTTCTTGAGGGTAACTAATCCTTGAGCATAGGGAAATGTGTTGACTATTTCAAAGGTATGATTCCACACGCAGGCCCCACATAGAATTTTGACTTGATTTTGGACCTGAAGCATAAAAATGCAATATGAGTATCATTATTCTCGTATTAATGTGTATATTACTATGTTGATAGTATGACATCATGTGAAAGCTTCTCCAAAGGACAAATCACTAATTTAGCAGATTTTATCAGGTTTTCTTCGGTGTCCAGGTAGGCTAGGCTTACCTTTCTCTTATATTGGGCTTAATTATAGTATTGTTATAATATTGTGCTAGTTTTGGATTGGAAATTAGGACTTGGAGGTGTCTTTAGTGTAATTTGGGTTATTTAGCCAATTAGGAGATTGTAATGAGGTGTAGTTGACTTAACTATAGTTCCTTAGGTGAAATTACTATCTTAGAACACAATGAGGATTATCTAGAACTTTTTAGTGGGATTTGATTCTTTAATTCTAGTTCGAGGTGGGATTTTCCTGAGGATGAATTTTCAAGATTATAAGTGCATCCTTTCGGCCCACATTAGGCCAATATTATCATTGTTAGCTCCTTGCAGACTCAATAGGTCATTATACGTTATCTTGCTTATATTATTGAGCCCGAGGAGGTTTTAGATATATTATTCCTTATCATAGATAGGGAGGTATTAAGATCGATTCAAGTTCGGCAATTTATGATCTTAAGGACAGTTCAAGCCCGATAATTATGATGGGATTACTTCCAATTTGGGTCTATTATTCATGCTATTATTTTTTGATTCAAGTCCAGTGTGAGAAGTTCTATTTTCAGTTCTAGCATTAAAAGATTATTTATGATGCTTATGAGATCAGTTTGAGTTTGGTGTTTACGATATGAAAAGATCCATGGTTATGGTTTTGAGATATGGATAGTTGGTATAATTACCATCATTTCTTCTTTTTGATTGAATCCATTGGGCTTTTAGAGGCCTGCATTAGGTTATACCTTATTTGTGTCTTATGGGCTTATGGGGACCCAACTATGTTAGAGATTGCTATGTTCTCTTTATTATTATTATTATTATTATTATTATTATTTCGGTGGTTTACTATCAGTAATTGGAGCATTATTCCAAGTTTTATCTTTTCCATTGACTTAATTTATTTATCATGTATTTTATTATATTTATATTATGATTTAGCTTAGTTGGTCGATGATGCCTACTGAGTATCCATGACTTTGGTACTCATACTACACTAGTTGTCATTGTTGAAGCAGTGATTGTGCTGGTTAGAGTTTGAAGATAGGGTGAACTCTTGGAGTCAGAGTTGACCTTTTATCCATCTTTTATTTTTGGATATTCTTTCTATTCTGAGACTGTTATATATTTGACTTTGATAGTAATCATAATCTTTTGATTAGAAGCTCTTGTACAGACCTTACTAGGTCGGGGTATGTTATTACTCTTTTCATTATTTCCCTTCACTTACATTATTATCCTTATGTTTTATAGATTGTATTTTAGTTACTTGCATAATTTTGATATTTATGCCATTTTCACCAACTAACCCATTGAATATAGTTTTGGGCTACAACTTCGCTTACCTATTAGTAGGATAAAGTAGATGCCATCATGAATCGTGAAATCGGGTCATGAAAAATTAGTATCTGAGCCCAGGTTCACTAGTATTGTTGGTACAAGAGCGAGTGTCTAGTAGAGTCTCATAGATTAGAATGATGGTGCCTATTTCTTATCTTCGAAAAGATATAGAAAATTCTTTGGAGATATTCACTTCCTTCACTCATTCGTAGATATCTAGGATGCGAGTTACTGCTAATAAAGATGAGGACCCTAAGTCTACGGTTACAGATCCTACCATAGGACGTAGATGACCCAGAGGTCGGAGGCAGACGAGAGATGCAACTCCAACTATGGATTAGGATATAGAGCTGTCACCAGAACTTATACCTGTTCCAATACTAGAGATTCCTCCACCTCAACCAGTGGTGGGCTGGGGGCAGACCAGGATCCACCAGGGTTTATTTCTTCATCGTTGCTCAAGGATGCTTTGGTTTATTTAGTGGGTTTAGTTAGCGGTGGAATATCTTATGGTGCTCAGTCTGTGGGTTAGAGTTGTACCGAGGCACGGGTGCTACTTGAAGCTGTGGCTCCAAGAGTTAAGATCCCTCCAACATCGATAGTTGCTCAGTTGGTAGTTACCCAACCTGCTATATATATTAAGGAGAAGAAGATGTTGGGCAGATTCTTGAGATTGATTCCCGCCAGGTCTTTTGGGGCATCAGGTGATGATACATAGGAGTTCTTGGTTGCTTGTGAGGATAGGCTCCATAATTTGGGTCTAGTTGACACTTATAGGGTCGGCTACACTACTTTTCAGTTGGATCTGGTAGCTCAACATTAGTGGAGAGGTTATCTTGATTCTAGGATAGTTGGATCTCCACCTCTGACAATCAATTCTTCAAGGCTGTCTTAGAGAAATCTATGCCTTGTATCCCTAGAGATCACCTTAGAGATTAGTTCTCAAGATTAGAGTAGGGTTCCATGGCTATCTTAGAGAGGCTTGATTCCATGAGTTGAGCAGGCATGTAATATTTATCTTATCGACCGAGTATGAGCGGCTTCAGTGTTTCATTCAATGATTAAGACTTTATCTTTGCATGACTACATAGAGTTTGATTGCCACCTGCAAGTTCTTTATTAATGTTTTTGATCTTGCTCAAATTATGAGGATATGCATCATAAGGGCCAATGGGGTAGCATTAAGAGGTCGTGATACCAGGATAGTTTTAGTAGGAGCCGGAGTGGCTCATGATTTAGAGGTAAAATTTCTTAGTGTAGATACTCTCTATCATAGTCTTATCAGCACCAAGGTTAACTAGTAGACCCATTTATGCTGCACTTTAGCTTACTGATGGCTTCATCCCAACTATAGTGATTTTTATTCCTAGAGTAGTGATCAAAGTTTTAGAGGTTCCTATTATAGGTTTTCTAGATGAGGTGGCTATTCTGGGTTAGTTAAAGTTGGGTGTATTTCTGCACTCTAGTGTTGCCATTCTAGCTTGTTTAGTCTTCTTTTGAGGATAATTCACGTGTTTTATGTGTTTATGATGATATAAATAGGCATCTAAGTGTTTAAGGATGTAATTACAATGTTCAAAGGTGTTTTCACACAAGTGTGGGTTCAAATGGATCATTTTAAGTCTAGACGAGAAAATAAGTTTTACTAGCTTGAGCTAGGTGTTGTGCTAGTTGATTTCAATGGTGGGTGTATTGAGTTACTAAGATTATTATTGTGTAATTATATGTGGAAAAACTTGTTTGTAATGTGCGAAGTTCAATTGGAGTAGGTCAAAAATTGGAACAATAAGTTGACGATCAATGTGGACTAGCCTAGTCTTAGCTCATGTTTTGTGTCCATCATTGTGGATAATTGTGTTGTTTAGAGCTCTAATATTTGGTGTTTGATCATGTAGGATGCTTGGTTTGTTGATTATGATGACATTTTGATGAAATACAAGCTGGAAACCAAGAACATGACTACTATCATCTTGAATTTATTTTGTTTGATTTTCTTATCATATTTGGTTGTTTTTTATCATTGATTTAACTATTTTGAGGATTCACGACCCTATGAATATACATATTATCGACCTTGTGATTCGAGAGGGGGAATAAGAAGATAGAACATGGGGATAAACAAAGTAAGGTTCTTATTCTTTTATGAAATAAGGAATTTGAATTAGCATCTAGGACAGGGATGTACCTAGAAGCCTTGGTTGGTTCACATGTAGGATGATAGTTTTAAGAACTTAATTGGATTATACATCCCCACTCAATGATGTAGTAGTAATGTCCAAGTTAGGTAGACGATTAGAGGTTGAGATACCATGATCTTGCGATAAATCATACGAATCAACAACCAAGATAAACAATTTAACGAATGAAGTTCAATAGCGTAGTGTGATCCTTCGACGTGCTTTAACCCTAGGCTTTACTCTATTGATTGTCCTAAGTCTTTACTTTACACACTGTTTACTTTATTTTTAGTTTACAACTTCAAAACTTTCTTGTGGTTATGCTTGCACTAGATTAATCTAAATAGTGAACTAGAATTAAATAGTTGTTGGAACTAGTCCCTGTATGATCCATATTTGGCTTTCTTTAAGGTCATTATATTACTTGGTAGACCATGTACACTTGTGTGTGCGCTGTCAAGTTTTTGGCATCGTTACCGGGGACTTGTAATTTGGAAACTATTTTTATTTTAGTTTTACTGTTTAGATTTCTTTAGTGCTTTATGCTTGGTCTTGGTTTTGTTTTTGTTTTGTAGGGAACAGGTTTTCAGGGTAGTAAGCTGGAAAAGGATAAGGAATTGGTTGAACCAAGTCCCAAACCTGAGCAAAACTTCCATCAATGAAGGAGAGAAGTAGTCCTTCTCCCATGAATTCCACAGAAGAAGATCAAGGCAATCTTGCTCACATGGCTGAAGAACAAGCAGCCCGCATGACAGTTAGATAAGTGAGAATTCGACTTCCAACTAATTTGACCTTCCTTTTTCAAAAACCAGTTGCTGGAGGTAATTTTGAGCCGAAGCAAAATATGGTGCCGCTTCTGATAAGTAGTGGATAGTTTATTGAGCTTTCGCATGAAGATCCACAAGTCCACTTGCAAAAATTTTTGTAGACCAGTGACACATTCATTCCTACATACGTGTCAACTGATTATGTGAGACTGACACTATTCACCTTTTCACTATTGGGGGGGATAAAAGAAGTGGTTGAATGCTGAGCCGACAAATTCAATCACAATATCGGATGACTTAGCTCGTAGATTCCTCATTCAATTTTCCCTATATGGAAAAACTATGAGACTTTGTAGTAAGATTGTGTGCTTCAAACATAAACCAGACAAAAATTTATATCATGTTTGGGAGCATTTCAAGGCTCTTCTTTGGGACTGTCTACACCATCAACAGTCCAATAAGGTATTAGCTCATACTTTTGTTGAGGCACTTGACCATAACACAAAGATTTTGCTAGATTCAGCTGTAGGTGGTCAAGCTTTGGAGATGACGTACGATGAGCTGTAAACTTTATTGAACCAAATTGCACAAGGAAATCTAAATGGCATTCGTACTCAAGGAGTGCTACTAAAAAGGTTACAGGTGTCTTGGAGGTGGATCTGTTTACTGCAATATCTTCCCAGATTGCTGCATTACAAAATCAGTTGACTACATAGCTCAACAATATGAAATTGGGTGCTACACCTCCTGCAGCCATAGTGAATGCAATTCAGCAGACAAGCACTTGGTGTGTGGTGTGTGGAAATAGAGGTCATTCTGCAGATATGTGTACTGCAAATCCTGAGTCTGTGATGTTTATTGGAAATGTTTAGAGGCCCAACTATGGGAAAACCTACAACATAAAATGGAAGACTCAGCCACTAAATCAACAATCGAACACTCAGTAGCAGCAGTTGCATCAACCACAAGCTCAAGCAAAGCAGGCCGCATATAGCAATCTGGAAGAGATGATGAAACAAAGTTTAGTTGCTCAAGCACAATTGGCCGTAGATATAAAAATCCAACAAACGGCTACAAGGATCTTGGAGTTGTAGGTAGGTCACATAGCGGTAACACAAAATACTAGGCCTCAAGGTGGGTTGCCAAGTGATATTGGAAAGCCTAAACAAGTGATGACAATTACTTTGAGGAGTGGAAAAGAGCTGGATAAAGAATCTCCAAAGAAAACTAAGGAGGTCGATGTAGAGTTGATTCCCCTAAAGGTATCCAGGAAGTTTCTGAAAATTTGGGAAATTTCGAGTACTCAAAAGAAAAAGTTGCTGAAGAAGTGAAGAAGATTCCACCACTACTTTTCCCGCAAGTGCTGAGAAAAATGAAGGAGGATGCATGTTTTAAGAAGTTCTTTGACATATTCAGAGAGCTTCACATTAAATTACCTCTTTTATATATTTTGCAGGGAATGTCCAAGTACACTATGTACTTGAAGGATGTGGTTGCTAATAAAGTTAAGCTGTAGGATACTGAGATAATAGCACTCACTGAGGAGTGTATCTTTGTGGTGACTCAAAAGATGCCCAAAAAGCTTAAGGATCCTGGGAAGTTCACTTTCCCTATTCAGGTTGGAAACAATGAGGTGGTTCAGGCACTTAGTAATTTAGGGACAAGTATCAACTTGATGCCCCTTTCTTTGTTTAATACCTTTTGATTAGGAAAGCATAGACCGATCTCTGTGTTACTGCAACTTATAAACGGAGCCATAGCCCATCCTGAAGGAGTCATAGAGGATGTTCTCATAAAGGTTGGTAAATTTATTATTCCTAATGACTATATTTTTTTAGATTCAGGCATATGAAAGAGTACCAGTCATCTTAGGACATCCATTCTTAGCGACGAATGGATATTTGATAGATGTGAGAGAGGGCACACTCCCAACGAGGTTGGAGGATGAAGAGGCAGTTTTTAAAGTGTACAAACCGCTTAACACAATATCCCACTATAAAGATTTATGCATGATTACTATGATTAAAGGGGCTAAGTGTAGGCTGGTAGAGATGGTTCCACAAAAGACCTCTTTGGACTTGTTCACTGAGCAATCTAAGCCATAATACCTAAGCCCAACATGATGCAGATTGATGAGCCTGAAAAGGCTATTCTTGAGAAAGCTATTGACCTTGAGAGTTCACACTTAAAAAGTCATAAGCGAATAAGAAGATGACCTCCAAGTGTGAGGAAAAGGATAAAGGAATGTAGATGCATCGTAGTTGGGTAGTGCTGTGACACTAAATCAGGCACTGCTTAAGAGGCAAACCAAGTTAAGGTAGGTTTTATTTTTAGTATTTCTAGGTTTTAACTTCACTAGTTTTTGTTTTTTGAGTCACAGGTTGATGAGAAGTCTGAGTACCAGAAAGCCTGAGCTAAGGAGCATGGAGAAGACTGAGTGTGGGGTCCTCGGATCCCCTTGATGTGTAAAAATTCTAATTACTAGTTCTAAAGGCCTCAGGGAGTATTTCTATCTCCACATTTTAACTTTAATTTAGGGACAAAGTAGATTTTTAAGTGTGGGGTGGGGATATTCTCATTTTTAGGGTAAAGTTATTTTTTTTATGATAGGAATAAGAGTGAGATGTTCTTGTTGGTGCTATATATAGGGTAAAGTTCTTGTTCTTGTACTTGTTGGCTTAATGTTGAATTCATACTATTATTTGGTTGAGAATCTATAATGATCCTACTTGAGTTAGGCATGTTCCATGTGTGAATGAGGTATTTGTATATTCCTTATTGCATGTGATGTCTAAAACTTTCCTGGGTGTGTGCAAAGTGAAATAAAGAGTGTGGGTTTAAGAGATGATATAGGCACTTCTTTGATATCCTTTTGTTTATACCTTCTTTTGACCCGCCCTTATGCATAATCCTAGTAAGCCTTATTCTTTAGCTTTTTCTTTGGCAGCCTCATATGTAGCATAATCCCTTCTTTGATAGACCTAAATTTGATCCAAAAGATCCTATGCACTTAGTGTAAAATTAATTGAGAGTAAGGAGTTGGAGATTCAAGTAGAAAAAAGGTGAAATTGAAGCCCTAGAGTGATAGTTATTGGTGTGTGCAGTTGTTATGTATTTTGGTTGGGAGTTACAAAAATTATGCTTAAGAAGTTCCCATTTTTAGCCCAGTTGTGTTACAATGAACCTGTTTTGGCCCTGGTCCTTTATGGATATTGTGCACCTCAACTAAGGTAATTGCTTAAGTTGAAGGTGGCTATCATAGGTGTGCATAGCGTAAAGTGGGGGCAAAAAAGGGTGAAATTGAATGATATATCATAACATACTTTTACCATAGTGTATGTCAATGAGCTTAATGAGATGGGGCAACACAGAAAATATGGTAGATGAAAGTGGTGGACGTGGGTTGTGAGAGATTGGTCTCAATTGTCAAAAGTGATGTACTAAAGCGCTTAGGGAAGATAGTTACTAATCTTATCCAAAATAGTTTCTACGCGTCCCTTAGTCAACATTACAACTATTAAAGACCTATTTGATCCTAAGATTCATCATTCTGATATTAGTGGAGTACACTAAGGGAAAACCTATGGTTCATTATGTGCAACTTGCAAACTCCTTGTGAGAGTGAGCGTAATTTGATTCTTGTACCCATTCTATTATAAAGTGCATTTATGTGAGAGATTACGTGTAACTCTCTTGTGGTAAGGTCACATGTTTGATAATAGTTAGGTGAATTGTATGATGTATTTGATTGAGCAATATGTATGATTTTTCCAACTAGGTGAGTCAATTCCTGAGGCTGGTATGTTTCGGAGTAGTGTTCTTGAGCTTTCAATTGTGTACATAACATGCTTAGCGTAGAAATTTGTATTTTGTGTATTCATTGTAGTACTAACTTAAGTGTATTTTTAATAGTAGAAGTGTGGAGTCTTCTCAGCTTATGATTCTTAGAGTGAAGAGTTGTTCGAGGACGAACAAGGCTTTAAGTGTGGGGTGATGATGGGTGTATATATGCACTCTAGTGGTGCTATTCTAGCTTGTTTAGTCTTGTTTTGAGGATAATTTATGTGATTTATGTGTTGATGATGATATAAATAAGCATCTAGGTGTTCAAGTATGTAATCATAATGTTCAAAGGTGTTTCCACACAAGTGTGGGTTCAAATGGATTATTTAGAGTCTAGACGAGAAAACTAGTTTTACTAGCTTGAGCTAGGTGTTGTGCTAGTTGATTTTAATGGATTCTAGTGGGTGTATTGAGTTCCTAAGGTTATTATTGTTTAATTATACGTGGAAAAACTTGTTTGTAATGTGCAAAGTTCAATTGGATTAGGTCAAGATTTGAAATAATAAGTTGAAGATCAATGTAGACTAGCCTAGCCTTAACTTGTGTTTTGGGTCCATCGTTGTGGATATTGTGTTGTTTTGAGCTTTAATATTTGTTTTTTGAACATGTAGTATGCTTGGTAAGTTGATTGTGATGACATTTTGATGAAATACAAGCTGGAAACCAAAGGAAAACAACACCAAAAGGCAATTCCAGAGATGCTAATTCCCGAGAGCCTACGCGATATAGGGGCGACGCGCTGCTCTTGCCACATGAAATCCACCGCAACGCGCATCTGTTGCCACATGAAATCCACCACGACATGCTGATATTTTCACAATAAATCCACGACGACGCGGAGCAAATCCCACCCACGGCCAAGACTTGGTTTACTATAAATAGGTCTTTGTAACTTATTCTGAAGAACCTTTTGACATCTCGAAGCATGTAGAGGGGCTACTAAAAACTTATTTTAGGGTTTTTATTATTAAAATTTATCTTTTTAATTGATTTAATTATGTATTCAAGTATTTTGATCATGGTTATGTCTATTAGTGCCTAAACGCTCCCTTTCCGGGGTTAAAGCCAAGAACATGACTACTATCGTCTTGAATTTATTTCATTTGATTTTCTTATCATATTTGATTGTTTTTTTATCCTTGTTTTAACTATTTTGATGATTTGTGACCCTTCTAATATATATATTATTGACCTTGTGATCCCATTCATGCCGTACTTCAGCTTACCGATGGGGTCAACCCAACTATAGTGATCCTCCTGACCAAAGTAGTGATCAACGTCTAAGAGGTTCCTATTCTGGGTTTTCTAGACAAAGTGTCTATTCTTAGTCAGTGGAAACTTTTGGATATAGTGCAACACCTAGGGCATGTCATAAGTTTTGGGTTTTCAACCATTTATCTAGAGAGTGTCTCCGGTGTGGGGAAGTTGTAGCTACAACTTAGAGTTTTTTACCGATCAGGGTAGTGCCGCCCCCAGCTAGAGGTGGTATGTAGAGTTGTCAGGGTGGTTCCCAAGGTTCTCGTGGATGTCCTCAGGTAGGTAGGCCAAGTGATCGGTTAGGCGCCTATCCAAGTGGTGAGTGAGGTCATTTATATGCTGTACTTGGTAGACCGAAAGCTGAGTCTTCAGATGTTGTTATTACAAGTATGATGCAAGATCAAACCAACAACACAAGAGTTTCGGATTTCAGTCCAACAACACAAGAGTAACAAGTTTTAGTTTTCGGTTTTAACTTACAACACAAGAGATAGTTCGGTTTTTAAGCCACAAATCCGAGAACAACAAGATGGAAAACAAGTGCTAGTGAATCGAAAGAGCCCCACACGGCTTCACTAGACTTTCAAGATAACAAAATCAACAACATCACAAGATAAAGTAAGATAGATAACTTGACATATAATATTCAAGAAACTAAGAACCCTAACATCAAGAGAGGACCCTAAGCCTAATGAATATAAACACCAAGTTCTTACGAGGACCAAGAGGCACTCAACGACCTCAAAACCCTTGTTTCTAGCCAAAGAGACAACACAAGTATCACTCTACTTGTGAGAAGCTATGGACGGCTTCTTGGAGAAGAAGAGAGAGGAAATGTTTTAGTGTTTTAGGTTACAATTTTCAGCTTTCCAAAAACTAATGGATATCTCACTATCACCTTGTATTTATACTACAACAAAATGAGTAAAAAGGACCCATCCGCCCTTGCTTTGTTGTGGCCTCCTTGGGGAATTAATTTATTACACTTTTAGGCCCCTCCTCACACATAAGGACGTTGAGGCCCTTGGTTGGTTCGGCCAACAACTCACACACGGCCATTTGCATGAACAAGGCTTGGAGTGTTTGTAATTCCCGCGCTTGGCTTCGTGTGAAAGGCCGTGTACTTGTGGGGGTAGCCATAACCATATCATCCTCTCCATCTTGAGAGGAATTTGACCTCAAATTCGGCATTTGATCATCTTCAACCGCATCCACGAGGGAGAGATCTCCGACGTTGAAGGTGTTGTGCACTTGATATTCCGGTGGTAGGTCAATCTTGTAGGCGTTGTCATTGATCCTCTCAAGTACTTGGAAAGGACCATCACCCCTCGGCAGCAATTTGGACTTCCTTTGAGCTGGAAACCGATCCTTTCGGAGATGTACCCACACCCAATCTCCGGGTTCAAGCACTAGCTTCCTTCTCCCTTTGTTTGCCCGTTTTGCAACCTCTTGGTTCTTCTTTTCAAGCTTGATCCGCACCGCCTCATGCATTTTTTTCATGGCCTCGGCTCTTTTATTTCCATCTAAGCTGGTCATGAGATCACTAGACAAAGGAGTGAGATCTAAAGGGGTAAGGGGATTGAGGCCGTAAACACATTCAAAGGGAGTCATTCCCGTACTAGAATGTATTACCCGATTGTATGCAAATTCCACCAAGGGTAGGTGTTCTTCCCATGAAGTCAATTTACCTTTAACCATGGAGCGTAGCATAGACCCTAAGGTTCTATTTACTACCTCCGTTTGGCCATCGGTTTGTGGGTGGCAAGACGTGGAGAAAAGTAACTTCGTGCCAAGCCTACCCCACATGGACTTCCAAAAGAGGCTTAGGAACTTGGAGTCCCTATCACTCACAATGGTCCTTGGTACTCCGTGAAGCTTTACAACGTGTTCAACAAATAATGAGGCTACACTAGGAGCGTCCTCGGTTTTTACACATGGAATAAAATGAGCCATTTTAGAGAATCTATCAACAACGACAAAAATGCTATCTCGGCCCTTTCTAGTCCTTGGCAGCCCCAAAACGAAATCCATCGATATGTACAGCCAAGGTCTAAGGGGAGTAGGGAGTGGGGTGTATAACCCTTGCGGTTGGAGGCGAGATTTCGCACTCCGGCAGGCCACGCATTGACTACAAATTTTAGAGACGTCCTTGCGCATTTTGGGCCAATAGAAATTCTCCTCTAGGATGCCGAGGGTCTTGTCTACCCCAAAGTGACCCATGAGGCCTCCGTCATGGGCCTCTCTCACAAATAATTCCCTCCAAGAGCTGGAAGGAACGCACAGCCTCCTCCCTTTGAACAAATAACCATCAAACCGAGAGTAGGAGGAGTGATTATTTTCCTTGAGCCAACGGTCCCTTCCCCATTCTTCGCATTCCCTAAAAATAGGAGCAAAGATAGGATCCTCGGGATATAACATCCGCAAGCTCTCAAATCCCATCAACTTCGAAGACAAGGTAGCAACAAGGACATGCTTCCGAGACAAGGCATCGGCCACAAAATTTTCTTTCCCCCTTTTGTAATGAATTACATAAGGGAAGGTCTCGATGAATTCAATCCACTTAGCATGATGCCTATTCAGCTTGTCTTGGCTCTTAAGGTGTTTCAACGACTCATGATCCGTTCGTATCACAAACTCCTTAGGCCACAAATAATGTTGCCAATTTCCCAAGGCTCTAACAAGGGCGTACAACTCCAAATCATAAGTCGAGTAATTAAGAGTTGCCCCTTTGAGCTTTTCATTGAAATAGGCAACGGGCTTACCTTCTTGCATCAAAACAGCCCCGATGCCAACCTTACTAGCATCACACTCGACTTCAAACATCTTATCAAAATCGGGCAATTGCAATAAAGGCGCCGAGATGAGCGTAGCTTTCAAGGCCTCAAAAGCCCTAGCTTGCTCTTCACCCCATCGAAAGGGTCCGTCCTTTCTAATTACCTCGGTCAAGGGGGCTGCTATGGAACTAAATCCTTTGACAAACCTCCTATAAAAGCTTGCCAGCCCGTGGAAACTTCGGATTTCTCCAATAGTTTTAGGGGTCGGCCAACTTCGTATAGAGTCTATCTTGGAATCGTCCACTTCCACTCCCCTCGAGCTCACGACAAAACCCAAGAATATGACTTTATCAACACCAAAAGAACACTTCTCCATGTTGGCATACAGCTTCTCCTTTCGGAGCATATCAAATACACATTTCAAATGCATTACATGTTCATTAATAGACTTACTATACACCAACACATCATCAAAGTAAACTACCACAAACTTTCCAATATAAGGCTTCATTACATGATTCATTAGCCTCATAAAAGTACTAGGAGCATTAGTAAGGCCGAATGGCATGACCAGCCACTCATATAGACTGAATTTGGTCTTGAATGCGGTCTTCCACTCATCACCGGGTTGCATGCGAATTTGGTGATAGCCGCTCCTAAGGTCCACTTTAGAAAACACACAAGATCCGTGGAGCTCATATAACATATCATCTAACCTAGGGATTGGATGACGATACCTGATAGTGATTTTGTTGATGGCTCGGCAATCGACACACATGCGCCACGTTCCGTCCTTCTTTGGTACCAAAAGTACCGGAACAACACATGGACTCATACTTTCCTTGATGTATCCCTTGTTGAGTAGTTCCTCCACTTGTCTTTCAAGCTCCTTCGTGTCCCTAGGATTGCTCCTATAGGCCGGTTTGTTTGGAAGCTGTGAACCCGGCACCAAATCAATTTGGTGCTCAATTCCCTGAAGCGGGGGCAATCCTTGCGGAAGTTCTTGCGGAAATACATCTTCATACTCCTACAATACACAAGAAATCAAAGGGGACATGGAAGGATTAGTGGGGTTAGTATTAAAGCAATGGGCCAAAAGTAGCATCGGTTTGTTTTCATCATGGTCCACGAAAAGTTCCTTTCTCCTAGCCAACATCACTACGTTTTCCCTTTCCTTTGGCGTTGGGACAGCATCGGATGTCCCAACCTCCTCACCTACGGCCTCCCTTCCCTTTTCTCCCCTCTCGGGTTCCCCCCCCTTCCCTTTTAATTCTCTCATTTTTTTATACCACTCATTTACTTGGGAGGGTGAAAGAGGGTGAAGTGTGACCTTTCGGCCATCCTTCTCAAGCGTGTACCGGTTGGACCTCCCATCGTGTTTGGTAGCCCTATCATATTGCCAAGGCCTACCTAACAACAAGTGACATGCTTGCATTGGAATCACGTCACAAAGTACTTCATCGTGGTAGTTGCCCACCTTAAACCGAATCACACATTGCCGTGTGACCTTCAATTCACCACAATCATTCAACCATTGTAATTTGTAAGGGCTAGTGTGTGGTGTAGTCGGTAGCTTCAAGAAATTCACCATAGCATGGCTCGCAACATTGGTACAACTACCACTATCAATTACCAAGGTGCACACACTCCCCTTTACAAGGCACCTAGTATGGAATAGATTTTCCCTTTGGCTTGGGTCATCTACCGCCTTACTAATCATAACGCGCCTAACCACAAAGTTCGGAACCACACATTCCCCTTCTTGTGGATAGACATCTTCACCATCATCTACTCCTTCCTCATTCGGTTCATTCTCGGCCTCCTCTCCATCTTGAGGCTCGGCCTCAACCTCCCCCCTTTCGGATTCCACCTCCTCACCAAGGTAGTATACTCTCCCTTCTCGTAGGATCACATTACGCCGGTTCGGACATTCATTTGCCTTATGCCCCCAACCTTGGCATTTGAAACATTGGAATCCCTTTGGATTGGGGTACTTGTGAGCCTCCGGCTTCGGAGGAAACTTAGGAGCTGTTTTGGGTTCGGGCAGCTTCATGGGACCGGGTTGGTCCTTGTTTTTGGGACAACTCGAGGGGGTTTGGACCCTTGCCTTGAAGGTTGATCTCTCCTTAAGTTCCCTCTCAATCTCTAGGGCCGCTTGGAAGATACCGTCAATAGTTTCGAACCGGTGAAGGGTCAAGTGAGTGGAGATCTCTTTGTTCAATCCACACTTGAACCGAATGATGTCGTGGCTGATTTGCTCCCCACGGTGATCAAGTTTCAACATGAGTTGTTGGAACTCGTCAAAATAGGCCATCACATTCTTGCCTCCTTGCCGCAAGCCATATAACCTAGCAAGCAATTCATGTCGGTACCTCTCAGGAAGGTATCGTTGTCTCATCAAATACCTCAACCGATACCAAGGTGGTGGCTGCCCGTCGACCAATTCATTACCAAATCGTTTAACATACTCCCACCACGTGTTAGCATAGCCCTCGAGGTGAGCTATAGCATAGCAACTCTTCTTTTCCTCCGAGATGTCATTAACTTGGAAAACTTTGTCACAAGCCGATTCCCAAGTTAAGTAAGCCTCGGGGTCACTTTCACCCTTAAAGATAGGTAGGCTCAACTTGATGGTGTTGATCCCTACATCTCTCTCTTGGTGTCGGTTTCCCCTATCTCCATACCCCCGGTATCTCCTAGGTTCTCCCCGACCCCCTCTTAACTCCTCCTCCCTCATATAAGCATCATCATAGGCCCCCTCTACACCATACTCCTCTCTACCGTATCCGTCAAAGTAGGCTGGTCGACCTTGGCCATTTTGATTCGTAGGAATTGGAATTTGTGGTCTTTGGTTTAGTGGAGCTTGGAAGGGAGGATTCGGATTTGGTGGTGGTGCTTGGCGCCCAAATCCCTCTTGTGGAATTGGAGGAGTTTGGAAATGTAGTGGTCTAGTGGAGTCTCGGGTTGGTGGGAAGTTGGTAGATTGGTTTGCGGTATTTAGTGGAGCTTGAGGTGCATTTAACATTTGGTGGACCATTTCGGGAGTGATAGTTGCGGAGGATGTCCGATCATGACCATTGGTAGAGACATGTAGGGGAGTCGATGGCCGAGAGTTCCTTTGACTTTCCACTTGATCTAGTCTCCCACTAATAGTCGATACTTCCCCCCTTATTGCTGCCAAGTCCCCCCTCACGGCCCCAAACTCCGAGTTCATCCTTTCAAGTGTCCGAGTAACGGCCTCGAGAGTGGCCCTCATTGAGTCAAGAGAATTAGTATCCGCATTATGAGATGTTGTTCCTTCCATCGTCAAGGTGTTAGCCGCTTTAGTTTCCAACAAGTTCGTGTTCCACAAGTGTTGTATAATTGGCTAGTAACCGTGAGATTTACAAGGTTTGAGTAAGCTCTTGTCCGGAATGGATTCTTGTTTGAAGACTCAAAGAATTCTTGCCGGACTAGAATCAAAATCAGCAACTCATTCAAACGAATAAAAGCACACAAGCAACCGTAGACACGAACAAACGGCTCAAGGAACTAGTTAACAACCTAGTGGGAAGATACTAGTTTGCTAATTAGTTCTAAGACCAAGTAAGGAAACCAAGAATCAACAATTAGCAACCATAGATTATCCTAAGTTGAGCTTATGGTGACATAGTAACATGCATCGGCCCCACACGTTCTCCTTCCCTTCGGGTTTATATACCTTTTTTTTTTTTTTTGTCTTGAATTAATATTCACACAACTTGTGGTAAATGGAAAAGTGTTTTGGTGGGAAAACTTAAAATTTTGATGTCTTAGCTCTTTTTCAAACTCAAGAAAGTGGGTTAGGTTGACAATTTCCACAAAACAAGGTTCCTTGATTTAGGGGAAGTGATTGACAAAGCTACAAAGTGATGGGTGCAAGTCTTTCACAATCAACTTTATAAGTTTACCACTTGAGCACACAACAAGATGAACACTCAACAAGATGAGCAATATGCACAAGTTCAAGAGGTGAGCACTCCACAAACTCCAACACTTCCTTAGCACAAAATCACACAACCACCGATTTTTCTTTGGTCTTCAACAACATTCAACATTTCAAGCTCAACCTTGGATCTAGACACCTTAGTGTTGGTGAGAAAGAAACCAACACTAGAAACTCACTAAACAAGCAAAAATAACACCTAGATCTAGGCATACAACATCATCCTCGGTTTTCAACTCTTAGTGGACAGATTTCAATTTCTTTTTTTGTAGTTTGTTTAATCCGAGAACTTGCCCAAGATGGGTTATGTTGGAACACAACCGGTCTTGCTTTGATACCAAATGATGCAAGATCAAACCAACAACACAAGAGTTTCGGATTTCAGTCCAACAACACAAGAGTAACAAGTTTTAGTTTTCGGTTTTAACTTACAACACAAGAGATAGTTCGGTTTTTAAGCCACAAATCCGAGAACAACAAGATGGAAAACAAGTGCTAGTGAATCGAAAGAGCCCCACACGGCTTCACTAGACTTTCAAGATAACAAAATCAACAACAACACAAGATAAAGTAAGATAGATAACTTGACATATAATATTCAAGAAACTAAGAACCCTAACATCAAGAGAGGACCCTAAGCCTAATGAATATAAACACCAAGTTCTTACGAGGACCAAGAGGCACTCAACGACCTCAAAACCCTTGTTTCTAGCCAAAGAGACAACACAAGTATCACTCTACTTGTGAGAAGCTATGGACGGCTTCTTGGAGAAGAAGAGAGAGGAAATGTTTTAGTGTTTTAGGTTACAATTTTCAGCTTTCCAAAAACTAATGGATATCTCACTATCACCTTGTATTTATACTACAACAAAATGAGTAAAAAGGACCCATCCGCCCTTGCTTTGTTGTGGCCTCCTTGGGGAATTAATTTATTACACTTTTAGGCCCCTCCTCACACATAAGGACGTTGAGGCCCTTGGTTGGTTCGGCCAACAACTCACACACGGCCATTTGCATGAACAAGGCTTGGAGTGTTTGTAATTCCCGCGCTTGGCTTCGTGTGAAAGGCCGTGTACTTGTGGGGGTAGCCATAACCATATCAAAGTATGATCTCAGTGTGCCATAAAAGGACTTTTGAATATTTGATCCGAGATTGTCACAAACCGAACAAAGGCCTGGCTGTGATGGGTATCTCGTGTCCCACGTGGACCGGAGATCACCCCTTTACCTAACCTAGTGAGCTTAACAACCTCAAGAGTCGGATGAATTCCTAACATATAACAAGGTAGAGCAAAATGAGACTAATGATAATCATGAAATGTCTAAACCACTCCACCAGACGATACACTAAACCAACGCACCTAAGTCCACATTAATCTAACAAAGCCTCTACAAATATGAAGTCAATAAAATATCGGAACATTCCCATTGACGATGGAAAAAACAGAATCTAAACAAAGTCTAAGACATTGAACATCAAAACCATGAAATGAAGACTTCCAAAGCATGGAGAACACCACTTCAATGTCAACTCACGAACCACTCGAACACCCTGATCACTGTGAAAGAAAAGTATAAAAAGTTCCGACCCCTGCATCGCGTAGGGACCCAACATCTGAAGACGGTTAGCGGTTGAAGTGATAGCATGTAACTTAAGGATAAAGGAATAAAATAATGCCATCATTCAAAATCACTCAAATAACTACATGCAAACATATGTATACATATATACATATATATATTTTTAAATATATATATATATATATATATATATATATATATATATATATATATATATATATCGTGCGGGGATAGGGAACAAGGCTTAGAATGAATTTTGAAAAACTTAACATGGGTTGTGTAGCATAACTTCATATAACAAGGCACTCATGGGCAATATGGGCCCAACTCCCCCCCAGCTGGAAGGGCCCCAATGCGTGTAACCATACGAACCAGAGAATATCCTTATCCGTATATGACTTTATGGGGGAATCGAACCTCCCAGCATAATCCACGTGAATTTAGCACCAATGTATAAAATATGGGGGACTCGAACTTCCCATTCATATATCCATTCGGGGACTCGAACCTCCCAGTCATATAGACACCCGTACTGGCTAGCGTGGTTTTTAGTGTTAGTCTTTCGGACTCCACTTTCATGGAACTGCTACACATCCCGATTTAAATCCCAATTTAAAACATTTACTACACATGTACACAACCATTAATCCAATTACTTACAAAAGGCATCCCATTGGTATCGTTATACCAACCCTACTTGCAAGCATACTGTATGCCATTATCATTATTAGTCAACCTTGGGACTCAAGCCCGTTGTTGAAACAAAGACATCAATTCAATTTATCATTTAGTGACTCAAACCCATTTGTCCAATTAAACCACCAAGGTTATAATTCAAATCAATTTATGGTCATTAAAACCTTCATAAACCATTTACCAATCATCAACATTCATTGGCCAATGCCACAGTTCAAAACATAATTCATATGGGACAAGATTCGTCTCATTGACATTTTCACAAATAGGTTGAGGGCATACCATAATCAAAACATTATTCAAGCCAAAACCATCAAGTCTAGGGTTAAACATGACCCTTTTATTAAACCACAATTTGCATGCACCCACATGTGCAAAACCATTATTAAAATGCGTATAATTATAATTTAAAACATGATAAAACAATACTCAACATTATTTATTCAAACCCTAAACCATACTTTCAAAATCACGATTAATGAACCATAACAATGTTTAAAATACATGATTTTTGTGAACTAACAAAGAAGGAACACTCACATGCCTGGGTTATGAAGATTCACTGAGAGATTTTGTTTCTTAAGCCTCTGGATGGCCACCTTGAAGAAACCTTAGCCCAATCTTCTTGAGAGGTTTTTCGAGAATGTTTTAGGAGTGTTTCAATCTCCTAAAGTATAGAATGAAATCCAAATAAGTGTTATAAGATACGGGATCTTAAGGACTTGGGATAGAAATGTCCAAAATACCCTTAGCATAAAATCTATAAAAAAGAACGCAGGGGGTACGATTGGACCCCTCAACTTGTAACCACCTTATGGGAGTGGTACCCTCAACTTGTCACTTGATCAGAAAGTTGGACACCACATTATGTCTAACATAAGACTCACTTTCCCAACTCGTATCATCACCATACGACTACTACCATTCCAGTCGTACCCTAGACAGAACATCCAAGGCTAGACATTGGACAACATATTATTTGGACTCTACTTCCCGCCACTTGAACAAATGAATCGTATGGAGTCTTCTCATACTAAGAATAGAACTTGGCCAACATCATACTAACCAACATACGACTAGGGTCCCTAGACCTATAACAATACCATATGACTAGTATGGTAAGTCATATGATCAATAGAAGGTTCAACCTCACGAAATTTTGTAGGGGTCAAAGACTGGGGCATTTCAGTCTCCCCACTTAGGATCATTCTTCCCCAAATGATGGGACAAAGCAGTACAAACATGATTTAGAATCCACATTCCTCTATTCTAAACCTTTAACTAAGTTCGAAAACAAACATGCAAGGAAGGCAATCCTTCCTTTAACTAAATTAGGAAACAAAAGATGTCATGAACAACACATACCTCAAGCATGTATTTCCAGAGCAAAAAATAGGAATGGATACTTGGACTTCATGTCCTCATCATCTTCCCGAGTTGCTTCCTCGAACTTTTGGTTACGCCATACTTTACCGAATCCACATCTTTTATTCACAATCGATGAACTTGCTGAACCAAGATCCTCACAAGGGCCTTCTCATAGGACAAAGAATCCTAAATACCAATGTTCTCCAAGGGAATAAATAATGAAGGAACACCCACTCATTTTTGTAACATAGACATATGAAATACCGGATGAATGGAACTTATAATAGAGGGCAATTCCAACTCATATGAAACATTACCAACCCTTCTCAAAATTAAGTGTGGGCCAATATACAGGGACTGAACTCTCTCTTCTTCCCAAATCGCATTACTCCCTTCATGGGAGATACCTTCAAGAACTCCCAATCCCCAACCTCAAGTCCAAGTCCCTTTGCCTTACGTAGGCATAGGACATTTGCGGCATTGGGCAGTCTTAAAACTATCCCAAATTACCTTTACCTTCTCAAAAGCTTGGTGAACCAAATTCGACTCAAATATTTCTGCTTCACCAACCTCAAACCACCAATAAGAGATCTTCACCTCCTACCATACAATGCCTCAAATGGGCCATACCAATGCTAGAATAGTAACTATTATTATAAACAAACTCAATAAGAGAAAAATGGTCTAACCAACTACCATCATAGTCAATCACAGAGGTTCACTGCATATCCTCCTAAGTCTGAATAGTCCTATCGGCTTACCCATCCAAATGCGAGTGAAAAGCCATACTAAGACCCACTTCAGTCCCCAAACCATGCTAAAAGAGCACTAAAAATATGATGACAACTGAGTACCATGATTCAAAATAATTAACACAGGTGTACCATGCAGCTTTAAAACTTTCTGAAGGAACAACTTAGCATAATCCTTGGCAGAAAAGTAGTCCTCACTGGTAAGAAGTGAGCGGACTTAGTCATCCTATCCACGATGATCTAAAAAGAGTCACACTGATTCCATGATCGCAAAAGACCGGTAAAAAAATTCATATTAATTATCCCCCATTTCCACACTAGCAATTCAATCTCTTTAAGTAGCCCACCGGGCCTTAGGTGCTCCACCTTCACTTACTGACATACCATACACTTAGACACAAAGTTGGATACATCCTAATTCATATTATTCCACCAATACATCTCCTTAAGGTAATGATATATCTTTGTCGAACCACGACTCATGGGCTTTGGCCAAAATCATGCCTTGCAATCCATCTATGTCGGGAACACACAACCTCTCTTGGTACCAAAATACCATCACTACCAACCTCAATGGCCATCACTTTTTTCTTACCCATATTATCCTTATCTTCATTAAAAGAGGATCTAACACCTACTTCTCCATTATTTCTGAACTAAGAGATAACTGCGCCACCTGTTGCATAAACACCCCACCATCCTCAAAGTACAAGAGAAGAACTATAAAGTTAACCAAATGGTGAATATCATTCACCAATTCCTTCTTATCCTTATCCATATATGACAAGCTTCCCATGGATAACTTGTTAATAACATTAGCAACCATATTATCTTTACTTGGGTGGTAGTGAAGACTTCTATCATAGTCCTTTAACACCTCAAGCCACCTCCTTTGCTTGAGATTCAGCTCCTTCTGAGTGAACACATACTGAAGGGTCTTATGACAAAAAAAGATATCAACATGGACACCATACAGATAGTGATACTAGATTTTTAATGCAAATGTGATACAAGATCAAGCCAACAACACCAAGAGCTTCGGATTTCAGTCCAACAACACAAGACAACAAGTATTAAGTTTCGGTTTTTCAGCTTACAACACAAGAGCTAGTTTCGGTTTTCAATCCACAACCCGAGAACAACAAGAGATACAACAATGCTAGTGAATCGAAACGAGCCCCACACGGCTTCACTAGACTTCAAGATAAACAAAAACAACACAACAACAACAAGATAAAGAAAGATAGATAACTTGACATATAACATTCAAGAAACTAAGAACCCTAACATCAAGAGAGGACCCTAAGTCTAATAAATATAAACACCAAGTTCTTACAAGGACCAAGAGGCACTCAACAACCTCAAAACCCTTGTTTCTAGCCAAAGAGACAACACAAGTATCCCTCTACTTGTGAGATAGTAGTGGCGGCTTCAATGAGAGAAGAGAGAGGAGATATTTTTGGTGTTTTTAGGTTACAACTTTTAGATTTCAAAAACTAACTCTAACTCTCTCTACATGTTCTATTTATACTACAAACACAAAAGGTAAAATGACTCTAACGCCCTTGCTTCTTGTGCCCACTTTGGAGATTAGTTAATTACACATTAGGACCCCTCTTCACACATAAAAATGTTTAGGTCCTTGGTTGGTTCGATCACCAACTCACACGCGGCCATTTGCATGAACAAGGCTTGGAGTGCTTGTAATTCCCGAGCTTGGCTTCGTGAGAAAGGCCGTGTACCTGTGGAGGCTGCCCTAACCGTATCATCAACCGTATCATCCTCTCCATCTTGAGAGGAATTTGACCTCAAATTCGGCATTTTGTCATCTTCAACCGCATCCACAAGGGAGAGATCACCAACGTTGAAAGTGTTGTGCACTTGATATTCCGGTGGAAGGTCAATCTTGTAGGCGTTATCATTGATTCTCTCAAGTACTTGGAAAGGACCATCACCCCTCGGCAGCAACTTGGACTTCCTTTGAGCTGGAAACCGGTCCTTTCGAAGATGCACCCACACCCAATCTCCGGGTTCAAGCACAAGCCTCCTCCTCCCCTTGTTTACCCTTTTTGCAACCTCTTGGTTCTTCTTTTCAAGCTTGATCCGCACCGCCTCATGCATCTTCTTCATGGCCTCGGCTCTTTTATTTCCATCTAAGCTGGTCATGAGATCACTAGACAAAGGAGTGAGATCTAAAGGGGTAAGGGGATTTAGGCCGTAGACACATTCAAAGGGGGTCATTCCCGTGCTCGAATGTATTACCCGGTTGTATGCAAATTCCACCAAGGGTAGGTGTTCTTCCCATGAAGTCAGTTTACCTTTAACCATAGAGCGTAGCATAGACCCTAAGGTTCTATTTACTACCTCCGTTTGGCCATCGGTTTGTGGGTGGCAAGACGTGGAGAAAAGTAACTTCGTGCCAAGCCTACCCCACATGGACTTCCAAAAGAGACTTAGGAACTTGGAGTCCCTATCACTCACAATGGTCCTCGGCACCCCGTGAAGCTTTACAACATGTTCAACAAATAATGAAGCTACACTAGGAGCGTCCTCGGTTTTAGCACATGGAATAAAATGAGCCATTTTAGAGAATCTATCAACAACAACAAAAATACTATCTCGGCCCTTTCTAGTCCTTGGCAGCCCCAAAACGAAATCCATCGAGATGTCTAGCCAAGGTCTAAGGGGAGTAGGGAGTGGGGTGTATAGCCCTTGAGGTTGGAGACGAGATTTCGCACTCCGGCAGGCCACGCATTGACTACAAATTTTAGTGACGTCTTTGCGCATTTTGGGCCAATAGAAGTTCTTCTCTAGGATGCCGAGGGTCTTGTCTACCCCAAAGTGACCCATGAGGCCTCCATCATGGGCCTCCCTCACAAATAATTCCCTCCAAGAACTAGAAGGAACACACAACCTCCTCCCTTTGAACAAGTATCCATCGAACCGAGAGTAGGAGGAATGGTTATTCTCCTTGAGCCAACGGTCCCTTCCCCACTCTTCGCATTCCCTAAAAATAGGAGCAAAGATAGGATCCTCGGGATACAACACCCGCAAGCTCTCAAAACCCATCAACTTCGAAGACAAGGTAGCAACAAGCACATGCTTCCGAGACAAGGCATCGGCCACAACATTTTCCTTCCCCCTTTTGTAATGAATTACATAAGGGAAAGTCTCGATGAACTCAATCCACTTAGCATGACGCCTATTCAGCTTGTCTTGGCTCTTAAGGTGTTTCAACGACTCATGATCCGTTCGTATCACAAACTCCTTAGGCCACAAATAATGTTGCCAATTTCCCAAGGCTCTAACAAGGGCGTACAACTCCAAATCATAAGTTGAGTAATTAAGAGTTGCCCCTTTGAGCTTTTCACTGAAATAAGCAACGGGCTTACCTTCTTGCATCAAAACAGCCCCGATGCCGACCTTACTAGCATCACACTCTATTTCAAAGATCTTATCAAAGTCGAGCAATTGCAATAAAGGCGCCGAGATGAGCGTAGCTTTCAAGGCCTCAAAAGCCCTAGCTTTCTCATCACCCCATTTAAAGGGTCCGTCCCTTCTAATTACCTCGGTCAAGGGGGCTGCTAAAACTATTGGAGAAATCCGAAGTTTCCACGGGTTGACAAGCTTTTATAGGAGGTTCGTCAAAGGATTTAGTTCCATAGCAGCCCCCTTGAGCTCACGACAAAATCCAAAAATATAACTTTATCAACACCAAAAGAACACTTCTCCATGTTGGCATACAACTTCTCCTTTCGGAGCACATCAAACACACATCTCAAATGTATCACATGATCATCAATAGACCTACTATACACCAACACATCATCAAAGTAAACCACCACAAACTTTCCAATATAAGGCTTCATTACATGATTCATTAGCCTCATAAATGTGCTAGGAGCATTGGTAAGGCCGAAGGGCATGACCAGCCACTCATATAGACCGAATTTGGTCTTGAATGCGGTCTTCCATTCATCACCGGGTTGCATGCGAATTTGGTGATAGCCGCTCCTAAGGTCCACTTTAGAAAACACACAAGATCCATGGAGTTCGTCTAACATATCATCTAGTCTAGGGATCGGATGACGATACCTTATAGTGATTTTGTTGATGGCTCAGCAATCGACGCACATGCGCCAAGTTCCGTCCTTCTTTGGTACCAAAAGTACCGGAACAGCACACGGACTCATGCTTTCCTTAATGTATCCCTTGTTGAGCAGCTCCTCAACTTGTCTTTCAAGCTCCTTAGTGTCCATAGGATTGCTCCTATAGGCCGGTTTGTTTGGAAGTTGTGATCCCGGCACCAAATCAATTTGGTGCTCAATTCCCCAAAGTGGGGGCAGTCCTTGCGGAAGTTCTTGAGGGAATACATCGTCATACTCCTGCAACACACAAGAAATCAAAGGAGAAATGGAAGAATTAGTGGGGTTAGTATTAAAACAATGGGCCAATAGTAGCATCGGCTTGTGTTCATCATGGTCCATGAAGAGTTCTTTCCTCCTAGCCAACATCACTACGTTTTCCCCCTCCCTTGGCGTCGGAACAACCTCGGATGTCCCTACTTCCTCACCTACGACATCCCCCCCCCTTTTCTCCCTTTTCGGCTTCCTTCCCCCTTCCCTTTAACTCCCTCATCTTTTGATGCCACTCATTTACTTGTGAGCGTGATAGAGGGTGAAGTGTGACCTTTCGGCCATCCCTCTCAAGCGTATACCGGTTGGAACTCCCATCATGTTTAGTAGACCTATCATATTGCCATGGTCTACCTAACAACAAGTGACATGCTTGAATTGGAATCACGTCACAAAGCACTTCATCGTGGTAGTTGCCCACCTTAAACCGAATCACACATTGCCGTGTGACCTTCAATTCACCACAATCGTTCAACCATTGTAGCTTGTAAGGACTAGTGTGTGGTGTAGTCGGTAGCTTCAAGAAATTTACCATAGCATGGCTCGCAACATTTGTACAACTACCACTATCAATTACCAAGGTGCACACACTCCCCTTTACAAGGCACTTAGTATGGAATAGATTTTCCCTTTGACTCGGGTCATCTACCGCCTTACTAATCATGACACGTCTAACCACAAAGTTTGGAACCACACACTCCCCTTCTTGTGGATAGACATCTTCACTATCATCTACTCCTTCCTCATTCGGTTCATTTTCGGCTTCCTCTCCATCTTGAGGCTCGGCCTCAACCTCTCCCCTTTCGGAAACCACCTTCTCACCAAGGTAGTATACTTTCCCTTCTCGTAGGATCACATTACGCCGGTTCGGACATTCATTGGCCTTATGCCTCCAACCTTGGCACTTGAAACATTGGAACCCCTTTGGGTTGGGGTATTTGTGAGCCTCCGGCTTCGGAGGAAACTTAGGGACTGTTTTGGATTCGGGCAGCTTCGTAGGACCGGGTTGGTCCTTGTTTTTGACCCAACCCGAGGGGGTTTGGACCCTTGCCTTGAAGGTTGATCTCTCCTTAAGTTCCCTTTCAATCTCTAGGGCCGCTTGGAAGATACCGTCAATAGTTTCGAACCGATGAAGGGTCAAATGAGTGGAGATCTCTTTGTTCAATCCACACTTGAACCGGATGATGTCGTGGCTGATTTGCTCCCCACGGTGATCAAGTTTCAACATGAGTTGTTGGAACTCGTCAAAATAGGCCATCACACTCTTGCCTCCTTGCCGCAAGCCATATAATCTAGCAAGCAATTCATGTCGATATCTCTCGGGAAGGTATCGTTGTCTCATCAAATACCTCAACCGATACCAAGGTGGTGGCTGTCCATCAACCAATTCATTACCAAATCGTTTAACATACTCCCACCAAGTGTTATCATAGCCTTCGAGGTGAGCTATTGCATAGCAACTCTTCTTTTCTTCCGAGATGTCATTAACTTGGAAAACTTTGTCACAAGCCGATTCCCAAGTTAAGTAGGCCTCGGGGTCACTTTTACCCTTAAAGATAGGTAGGCTCAACTTGATGGTGTTGATGCCTACATCTCTCTCTTGGTGTCGGTTTCCCCTATCTCCATACCCCCGGTATCTCCTAGGTTCTCCTCGACCCCCTCTTAACTCCTCCTCCCTCATATAAGCATCATCAAAGGCTCCCTCTGCATCATACTCCTCTCTACCGTACCCTTCAAAGTGGGCTGGTCGGCCTTGGCCATTTTGATTCGGAGGATTTGGAATTTGCGGTCTTTGGTTTAATGGAGCTTTGAATGGAGGGTTCGGATTTAGTGGAGGTACTTGGCGCCCAAATCCCTCTTGTGGAATTGGAGGAGCTTGGAAATGTAGTGGTCTAGTGGAGTCTCGGTTTGGAGGAAAATTGGTAGATTGGTTTGCGGTATTTAGTGGAGCTTGGGGTGAATTTAGCATTTGGTGGATCATTTCGGGGGTGATGGTCGCGGAGGAGGTCCTATCATGACCATTGGTAGATACGTGTAGAGGAGTAGATGGACGAGAGTTCCTTTGACTCTCCACTTGATCTAATCTCCCGCTAATAGTCGATACTTCCCCCCTTATTGCTGCCAAGTCCCCTCTCACGGCCCCAAATTCCGAATTCATCCTTTCAAGTGTCCGAGTAACGGCCTCAAGAGTGGCCCTCATTGAGTCAAGGGCATTAGTATCCGCATTATGAGACGTTGTTCCTTCCATTGTCAAGGTATTAGCCGCTTTAGTTCACCACAAGTTCGTGTTCCACAAGTGTTGTATAATTGGCTAGTAACCGTGAGATGTTCAAGGTATGAGTGAGCTCTTGTCCGGAATGGATTCTTGTTTGAAGACTCAAAGAATTCTTGCCGGACTAGAGTCAAAATTCAGCAATTCGTTCAAACGAATAAAAGCACACAAACAATCGTTGACACGAATAAACGGCTCAAGGAACTAGTTGACAACCTAGTGGAAAAATACTAGTTTGTTAATTAGTTCTAAGACCAAGTAAGGGAAACCAAGAATCAACAATTAGCAACCAAAGAATATCCTAAGTTGAGCTTATAGTGACATGGTAGCATGCAATGGTCCCACACGTTCTTCTTCTCTCGGATTTTTTTTTCTCTTTCTTTCTCCCCCTTTTTTTTTTGTTCGGTTTTGGTGTTAAGATTCACACAACTTGTAAAAATTTGAAAAGTGTTTTGGTGGGAAAACTAAAATGCTTGAAGTCTTCACTCTTTTTTCAAACTCAAGAAAGTGGGTTTGGTTGACAAATTCCACAAAACAAGGATCCTTGATTTAGGGGAAGTGATTGACAAGACTACAAGAGATGGGTGCAAGTCTTTCACAACAACTTTATAATTTTACCACTTGAGCACACAACAAGATGAACACTTCAACAAGATGAACAAGATGACAAGTTCAAAAGATAAACACTCCTACAATCTTCAACAACTTCTTTGTCACATAAACACACAACCACCGAATTTCCTTTGGTTATCAACAACATACAACTTTCGGCCACTACAAGTCACTACACAATATTCAAGTTTCAAGCTCAACCTTCGGATCTAGACACCTTAGTGTTGGTGAGAAAGAAACCAACACTAGAAACTCACTAAACAAGCAAAACAATATCTAGATCTAAACATACAACATCATTCTCGGTTTCAACTTTAGTGGACAGATTTCAGAATTTTTTTTTTTGTAGTTTGTTTTAATCCGTGAACTAGCCCAAGATGGGTTGTGTTGGAGCACAACCGGTCTTGCTTTGATACCAAATGATACAAGATCAAGCCAACAACACCAAGAGCTTCGGATTTCAGTCCAACAACACAAGACAACAAGTATTAAGTTTCGGTTTTTCAGCTTACAACACAAGAGCTAGTTTCGGTTTTCAATCCACAACCCGAGAACAACAAGAGATACAACAATGCTAGTGAATCGAAACGAGCCCCACACGGCTTCACTAGACTTCAAGATAAACAAAAACAACACAACAACAACAAGATAAAGAAAGATAGATAACTTGACATATAACATTCAAGAAACTAAGAACCCTAACATCAAGAGAGGACCCTAAGTCTAATGAATATAAACACCAAGTTCTTACAAGGACCAAGAGGCACTCAACAACCTTAAAACCCTTGTTTCTAGCCAAAGAGACAACACAAGTATCCCTCTACTTGTGAGATAGTAGTGGCGGCTTCAATGAGAGAAGAGAGAGGAGATATTTTTGGTGTTTTTAGGTTACAACTTTCAGATTTCAAAAACTAACTCTAACTCTCTCTACATGTTCTATTTATACTACAAACACAAAAGGTAAAATGACTCTAACGCCTTTGCTTCTTGTGCCCACATTGGAGATTAGTTAATTACACATTAGGACCCCTCTTCACACATAAAAACGTTTAGGTCCTTGGTTGGTTCGATCACCAACTCACACGCGGCCATTTGCATGAACAAGGCTTGGAGTGCTTGTAATTCCCGAGCTTGGCTTCGTGTGAAAGGCCGTGTACCTGTGGAGGCTGCCCTAACCGTATCATCAACCGTATCAAAATGCCACAACTAACAATTCCAATTCATGAGTCGGGAAGTGCTTCTCATAAACCTTTAATTGTCTAGAGGCATAAGCAACCACCTTGCTATGCTACATCAACACATAGCCCAAACCAACCCAAGATGCATCACAATAGACCATAAAATCATCAGTTCCTTTAGGAAAAGTCAAAATTATAGCCAAAGTTTAATTATCCTTCATCTTCTCAAAACTACCCTCATAAGCATTAGACAATAAGAATGTTTCCTTCTTCTGAGTCAATTTGGTTAATGGGGCAGAAATAGAAGAAAACTCTCCACGAACCTCCTATATTAACTGGTTAAACCCAAGAAGCCCCGAATATCAGTTGGAGTCATGGGTCTATGCCACCTCTTAACTATAACAACTTTTTGAGGATCCACCATGATCCCCCTACTAGATACAACATGGCACAGAAAAGTTAAGGCATTCAACCAGAACTCACATTTAGAGAACTTAGCATTCAACTATTGATCCTGCAAGGTTTGCAACATACGACAAAGGTGATTAAAATGATCATCCTTACTCTTAGAGTACACCAAGATGTCATCAATGAAGATAATGACGAACAAATCTAGAAACTGACAGAAGACCCTATTCATCAAATCCATGAATGCTGCCGAGGCATTAGTCAAAGAAAATTAAATCACTAATAACTCAAAATACCCATACTAGGCATGAAATCTATCTCAAGTATATCCACTTCCATAATATTTAACTGATGATATCCTGATTGAATATCAATCTTAGAAAAAATTTGGCACCCTGAAGTTGGTCTAAGAGATCGTCAATTCTTGAAAGGGGGTACCTATTCTTTATTGTCACCTTGTTTAACTGCCCATAATCAATACATATACGAAGGGACCCATCCTTATTATGCATAAACAAGACAGGTGCACCCACAAGGACATACTAGGATAGATGAAACCCTTGTCTAAAAGATCCTTCAAATTCTCTTTGAGTTCCTTCAACTCAGCTGGAGCAATTCTATACGAGGGGAATAGAAATTAGACGAGTGTTCAGAACAAGATCTATGCCAAAATCAATCTCCCTATTAGGACGGACCAAGAAAGTCATCAGGGAAAACCTTAGGAATTCATTTACCACAGGAAATAATGCAAAGAAGGACCCATTAAGTTAGAATCTTTGGAAATCAAATTTTGACCTCTAAGATATGATATGAAATTTACCTTAGGATCTAGGGAACCACCCTACCAATAAACAATTGGCTTACTAGGGAAATTAAACATGACTTTATGGGTTCCACAATTAAGAGACGCACAACATGAGTGTAACTAATCCATTCCCAAAATAACATCAAAGTCAACCATATCTAACTCTATCAAGTCTACTAGAGTGCCTCTACTACCAATATATACCACACCCCCTATAGGCTCTTCTGATAACCACAAAGTCTCCTACAGGGGTAGAAAGAGAAAAAAAGGGTCTGACAGGTACTCAAGACCGAAACTAAAATGCAAAGACACAAATAGGGAGTTG
The DNA here is from genome assembly GCA_030864225.1 of Capsicum baccatum var. pendulum. Taxonomy (NCBI): domain Eukaryota; kingdom Viridiplantae; phylum Streptophyta; class Magnoliopsida; order Solanales; family Solanaceae; genus Capsicum; species Capsicum baccatum. The sequence goes on from CM061559.1 coordinate 157,266,807, forward strand.
ATGAAGTAGCAATAGGGACCCTATTGGCCCTAAAAGTAACTCTAAAGGGACAATCCCACTGCATATGCCCAATCTGACCACACATAAAACATTAATTCCTCTCCTTCTCACACTGACCATGATTGTACTGACCAAAAATTTGCTAGGAGGGTAGGATGGTGCTGATTGGGCCTCACTATCCTAAGTTTGGGCACCTTATACCGTGAGGCATCACCGCCCTAAAAATTTCAATCACCAGATGACTTTGGGTAGGGAAAACTAGCCATCGAATAGGAGTTAGGACTTTCCCAACCCTTCTTCTTAGACCATTTACCACTATGTTATTTGCCTCCACCCTATTTTGAATATAGAAATTTCTTACTTTGTCTTTCACTAATATTAGCCTACTTTTTTGTTCTCTTCTTCGACCTGTTGCATATACAAAACCAATCTGTAGATATCCATGTTCTTGATCAACAAGGCATCCTTACTCTCAAGGAATAGCTCACAAGATAATCCCGAAGCAAAATTTCTCATTTAGGCCCTTATATTAGATACCAATTTAGGAGCATACCTGGACAACTAATCAAATTTCAAAGCATACTTCTTGACTGTCATCCTTTCTTGCTTCAAGTTAACAAATTCTTCCACTTTTGTCTCCCCTATCTCCTAAGGAAAGAAATGGTCTAGAAATGCACTAGAGAAATTCTCCCATAAGGTAGAACCAACATCCTCACCTCTCGACTATTCCCATTCTTCTTATCACTTGTATGCCATATCTTTTAATTGATAGGCAACAAACTCTACACCCTCAACCTCCAAAGCATGCAGAACCTAAAAGATCTTCTCCATCTTATTAATGAAACATTCAAGATCCTCTACAACCTTGATACCAGTAAACATCGGAGGATGCAACCTTATAAATTGTCTAACTCTAGTGGCCTCAGATGAATGCATAACAAAAGCAATAGAAACTGACTGTTGGGGATGAGATATCACCAACTAAGTCAATAGGGATGACACTCAATATTTGGAACCTCCCCGGGAGCTAATTGAGATGAGTGTCACCCTCGGGGAGGGGGGGAATCATAAGGGATAGTGGTTCCCTATGAGGATAATAAGATGCAGCGACCCTTGACTAAGCCTACACCCTAGAAATTGGATGAGCTCCATCACATTATACTCAAATGGGACAAAAGTGTTTGCATAAACATCAGATCTTCTTGAGGCATGATCTGAAAGACAAGAAAATGGAAATCAGAAGAATCCAGGACCTTAGACTTTATAGCTCAAAATTAAGACAACAAAAAGGGGAAATATTTCTTAATGTCTCATAGCCTATCTCTTATAAGTGTAGCGCACTACACACCCATAAAAGAGACTCTACTTGACATGACTTTATGGACTCCCAATTTACCATAAACCTAGGCTCTGATACCAATTTTGTCATGACCTGAACCAGGGTCCGGACGTGATGGGTATGTCAAGTCCCACATGGACCAGATATCACCCCCTTCACCTAACCTAGTCAGCTCAGCAACCTCAAGTGTCGAATGAATTCCAAACATATAACAAGATAGAGCAAAATGATAATAATGATAATCATGAAATATCTAAACCACTCCACCAAAAAATACACAAAACCAACACACCCAAGTCCACAACAAACCAACAAAGCCTCTAAAAAATCTGAAGTCAATAGGAAGTTGGAATATGCCCCCAATGATAGCCCAAATAGAATCTAAATATAGTCTAAAACATAGAACATAAAGACCATGAAATAAAACCTTCAGATGTATGGAATATCACCATTTCAATGTCAACACATGAACCAGTCGAACACCTGAGCATTGCGCAGGAAAAGTAGAAGAGGTTCCGGCGCATGCATCGCATAAGGAGACAGCATCCGAAGATGGTTAGCGGCTAGAGCACTAGAATATAACTGAGGAATAGAGGAATAAAGTAATGCCATCATTAAAAACCACTTAAATAACCATATGTAAACAAATGTATACATATATATATCATGTCAGGATAAGGAACAAGGCTTAGCATGAGTTTTGAAAACCTTAACCTAGACTGTGTAGTATAACTGTCATATTACAAGACACCCGTGAGCTATATAGGCCCAGCTCTCCCCTAGCTGGAAGGGCCCCATTTCATGTAGCCACACAAACTAGAGAATATCCATATCCGTATATGCCTTTATGGGGTACTCGAACCTCCTGGCATAATCAAGGTGACTTAAGTACCAATGTATATATAATATGAGGGACTCAAACCTCCCATTCATATATCCATTCAGGGGACTCGAACCTCCTAGTCGTATAGACACCTGCACCAGCTAGCAGAGTTTCCAGTGTTAGTCCTTCAAACTCCACTTCTATTCATCCCATTTTAAAGCCTAATTTAAAACATTCATTACACATGTACACAACAATTAATCCAATTACTTACTAAAGGTATCCCGTTGGTATCATCATACCAACCCTACTTGTAAGCATACCACATGCCATAATAATTATTAGTCAACCTTGGGACATGAACCTATTGTCTAAATGAAGACATCAATTCAATTCAATATTTAGGGACTCGAAACCATTTAGATAATTAAACCACCAAGATTGTAATTCAAATCAATTTATGGTCATCAAGACCTTCATAAACCATTTACCAATCATTAATATTCATAGGCCAATTCCATAGTTCAAAATATGATTCATATGGGACAAGATTCTTCTCATTGACATTTTCATAAATAGTTGAGGGTATACCATGATCAAACCATTATTCAAGACAAAAACCATAAAGTCTAGGGTTAAACATGACCTCTTTTATTAAACCACAATTCCCACGCACCCACATGTGAAAAACCATTAATAAAACACGTATAATCATAATTCAAAACATGAGAATATAATATTCAATATTATGCATTCATACCAACAACCATGGCTTTCAAAACCACCATTAATGAACCATAATAATGTTTAAAATACATGATTTTTGTGAACTAACAATGAAGAAAGAGTCAATGCCTGAGTTGTGAAGAATTCACAGTGAGATTTTGATTCTTAAGCCTCTAGATGACCACCTTGAATAAACCCTAGCCCAATCTTTTATAGAGGTTTTTAGTGAGTGGTTTGGGAGTGCTTCAATCCTTTAAAGTGTAAAATGAAAGCCAAATGTGTTTATAAGATATAGGGTCTTAAGGGCTTGGGGTGGGAATACCCTTATCTTAAAATCTATAAAAAAGAATGCAGATAGGTACGATTGGACCCTTTAACTTGTAACCACATTATATGAGTGGTACCCTTAATTCGTCACTTCATCCGAAAGTTAAGACACAACATTCTGTCCAATATACGACTTACTTGCCCAAATCGTATCATCACCATATGACTAGTACCATTCCAGTTATACGCTAGGCAGAACGTCCAAGGCTAGACACTAGACAACACACGATTTGGGCCCTACCCCTCATCTTTTGAACATACAACTCATATTGAGTCTTCTCATACCAAGGATAGAAATTGGCCAACATCACACTGACTAACATACGATTAGGGTCCCTAGACCCGTACCCTTTCTATGCGACTAGTATGGTGAGTTATATGATCAACAAAAGGCTCAAACTCATGAAATTTTGCAAGGGCCTAAAGCCTGGGGCATTTCAGTCTCCCTTCATTACATGCCTTTTCTCTAACCTTTAACTAAGTTAGAAAACAAATAAATATACAAGGAAATCAATCTTTCCTTTAACTAAGTTAGAAAACAAAAGATGTTATGAACAAAACATACCTCAAGCATGAATTTTTAGAGCAGAAAATATAAATGGATACTTGGACTTCATGTCCTCCTTAGCTTCCCTAGTAGCTTCCTCAAACTTTTGGTTCCGCCATAGAAACTTTACCAAAGCCACATCTTTCATTCGTAACTGACGAACTTGTCGATCTAAGATCCTCACTTGGACCTCCTCATAGGAAAAAGAATCCAAAATACCAGTGTTCTCCAAGGGAATAACCAACGAGGATCATACATTCATTTCTGCAACATGGACACATAGAATACAGGATGAATAGAAATCATGATAGAGAGCAATTCCAACTCATACACAATATTACCAACCCTTCTCAAAATCAAGTATGCACAAACATATGGGACTGGGCTTTCTCTTCTTCTCAAATCTCATTACTCCCTTCTTTGATGACACCTTTAAGAACACCCAATCCCTAACTGTAAACTCCAAGTCCCTTCTCTTTATGTCCCTGTAGGGATTTTGGCTACATTGGGCAGTCTTAAACCTATCCCAAATTAGTTTCACCTTCTCCATAGCTTGGTGAACCAAATTCAAGCCAAACATTTCCACTTCAACAACCTCAAACCACCCAATAAGAGATCTAAACCTTCTACCAGATAATTCCTCAAATGGGGCCATACCAATGCTAGAATGGTTACTATTATTATAAGAAAGCTCAATGAGAGGAAAATGATCAAACTAATAGATAGCGTAGTCAATCACATAGGCTCGCAACATATACTCTAAAGTCTAAATAGTCCTTTCCGATTGCCTATCCGACTATCGGTGAAAAGATGTAATAAGACTCACTTTAGCCCCTAAACCACGTTGAAAGAGTGCCAGAAATATGATGAGAACTAAGTACCACAATCTGAAATAATCGAGACAAGCATACTATGCAACTTTACAACTTCCTGAAGGAACAACTTAGCATAATCGTCGGTAGAATAAGTAGTCCTCACTGACAAAAAGTGAGCGGACTTAGTCATCCTATCTACGATGACCGAAATGGAGTCACACTAATTCCGCGACTGTGGAAGGACGATAATAAAATCCATATTAATTATCTCTCATTTCCACACTGATAATTCAATCTCTTAAAGTAGAGCACCAGGCCTCAGGTGCTCCACCTTTCCTTGATGACACACCATACACTTACCTACAAAGTTGGCTATATCCCATTTCACATTATTCCACCAATACATCTTCTTAAGGTTATGATACATCTTTGTTGAATTGGGGTGAATCGTATACCATGACTTACGGGCTTTGGCCAAAATCTTGCCTCACAATCCATACATATTGGGAACACACAACCTCCCTTGGTCCTTAAAATCCATCACCACCGACCTTAAAGGTCATCACTTTCTGCTTACCTATATCTTCCTTGATCTTTATCAAAAGAGGATCTAATACCTACTTCTTTATTTTTGAACTAAGAGATGACTGCACCACCTGTTGCACAAATACACCACCATCTTTGGAGTCCAAGAGACGAACTCCAAGATTAGATAAACGTTGAATATCTTTTACTAATTCCCATATATTCTTATCCACATGTGACAAGCTTTCCATGGACAACCTGCTAAGAGCATCAACAACTTATTAGCTTTACGTAGGTGGTAGTAAAGACTCATATCATATACCTTTAACAACTCAAGCCACCTCTTTTGCCTAAGATTAAGCTCCTTCTTAGTGAATACATACTAAAGGCTTTTATGAGTAGAAAAGATATCAACATGGACACCCTACAGATAGTCACGCCAGATTTTCAAAGCAAATACCATAGCTAACATTTCCAAGTAATAATTTGGGTAGTTCTTCTCATGAACCTTTAACTTTCTAGAGACATAAGCAACCACCTTGCTATACTGCATCAACACACGGCCCAAACCAACCTGAGATGCATCAAATAGAGCAAAAATCAATCAGTGCCTTCAAGCAAAGTCAAAACCAGAGCCAAAGTTATCTTATCATTCATCATCTCAAAACTACCCTCACAGGCATCAGACCATAAGAACTTTACCTTATTTTGAGTCAATTTGTTCAATGGGGCAGCAATAGAAGAAAAAATCTCCACGAACCTCCTATAATAACATGCTAAACCCAAGAAGCTCCAAATGTCAATTAGATTTATGGGTCTAGGCCACCTCTTAACCATAATAACTTTTTGAGAATCCACCATGATCCCCTCTCTAGAAACAACCAGAAAAGTTATGACATTCAACCAAAACTCATATTTAGAGAATGTAGCATACAACTATTGATCTTTGAAGGTCTGCAATACAAGCCAGAGGTGATTGCTATGATCCTCCTTACTCTTAGAGTACACTAACATGTCATCAATAAAGACAATAATGAAAAAATCTAGAAACTGATGGAAGACCCTATTCATCAAATCCATGAATACCGCTGGGGCATTGGTCAAGCTAAACGATATCATTAAGAACTCAAAATTCCTATACTGGGTATGAAATACAGTCTTAGGGATATCCATCTTCCTAATCTTCAACTGATGATACCCGACCCAAAGATCAATCTTAGAAAAAAATTTGGCACCCTGAAGCTGGTCAAAGAGATCATCAATTCTTGAAAGGGGGTACTTATTCCTTACTATCACCTTATTCAATAGCCGGTAATCAATACATATACGAAGGGATCGATCCTTCTTACGCACGAACAAGATAGGTGGACCCCATAGGAACACACTAGGATGGATGAAACACTTCTCTAAAAGATTCTTCAACTACTCCTTGAGTTCTTCATGTCAAGACCGGAGGCTACCCCCTAGTCGCGACACAGTGCTTAAAGCCACAAGTGACCCCAAGCTAACTCATGGTCTGGTACCTACTACGAGTACTAACTAAATAAAAGTAAGAAAATATATGTATAAAATAAACCAATAATGTACTGTCAGTCTGAATACTGAAATATATAAAATGACATGTCTGAAGTATCTGATAAATACTGGAAAACTAGACTGTCTATCTGAGACAACTAATAATAACTAAAAGCTTAATGAATGTGTCTGAAAACCTCTAAGAATTATAAGGAGTTGATGGGACAAACCCCCAACTACCTCCAACTTACTGAATCATAATGAAATGTGAAGTGAATGAAATAACATATCACATCATCGATAGATGAGGACTCACCACTACTACCATAAGGAACAGTTGAGCTGTCTAAGAATGGTAAAAAACTTATGTGTCTGAACCTATGTTATAAGAAAACATAACACAATAGAAAGTTATGTGATCAGTATTTTAATATAGTGGTATGTGAGGTAGGACCAACTGAAATATATGCAAAAATTGAATGTAATTACCTGAACATGTAAAACTTAATTTGCAAGACCAAGCATTTTAATACACTGACAATATTTGAATAACTCGTGCAACTTGTAGAACTGACTAAATAAATGCTGAAAGGTAACTACTTAGTCTAGCAAAACTGAACTAAAATATACTGCCAATACTGACTGAAACTGAGGGAGCTATCATGTAACTAACATAAACCATGGATATTACCATGGAGTCCAACGTCTGAATCATGTTGAGGGGGGTTTTTCCATCCTTGCCATCAGAGTGGAACTTAAACTAGAGTGATTATTAAACTGAGCCCAAATCGGGCAAAAGGGGACAAATCTTTGGCAAGTTCCTAAATCCTATGGGGGTTACGTAGTTTTTGGGAAGTAGGATGCGCTGAACCTATACTTCCCTCTCAATGCTAAATCCTACTCCCAACTAAATGACACTGGTGTTATTTATGGCTCAACATAACATGGTACTATACTGACAAGGGTCAACTTGAACTTGAACATAGTAATGAAGTCATGGTCTGACTAACTTGCAATTTGAAAAGTCTGAAATAGGAAGTACACATATAGGTATCGATTTTTCAAAACTAGCCAGCCCTAAATAATTACTAAAATGCAAAAACAACATTTAAACAATAATAGAAAGTCATAATTTTAGACACCCAAAAGAATATAAATTTCAGTAATCACTGAAGCACATGAATTTGAACATAGGAGGTTGTAAATCATGGGAAAGCAACATTCTTACCTAATTTTAATTCATAAATACATGGATTCAATTAAAATATACAAAAAACTTAAGATTCAAAGCATCACATGACATAATTTGCATGGGACCATATGAGGACATGAATTAGTTCAATTTACTAAGGAAAAATATGGATTGAATTCATCTTGAACATGTGAAATCCCACAATGAAGAAAACTCATAATTTAATCAAAGAATGGATTTTTTGGCTCAATGGATGAAAGGAACCCATTGATGAATACCCCACATACCTTAAAGTTCTTGGCTTAGTGAAGTAAACTTGACCTTTAAGACTTGGGAAATGATCTTGAGAAGAAACCCTAATCTTGTTCTTAAGAATGAAAATAGGGATTTTGTATTGTTTAATTGATGAAAAAGAGAGTAAAAGTAATGAATCTTGGTGTTAAATGTCATGGGTTGGGATTTATAAGGGGAGAAAACAAAAAAACCCCTTAGAAACCTTCCGGAAATAATTTGGAAGCCATCCCAACATGGTTGGGTGCGACTCATATGTTTTGGGTACGAATCATACCTTGAGTCATCTTGATGAACCCAATTTTTGACCCCTACTATTGTGGGTACAACTCATACTGACGACTTATATGGTCTACTTATGAGTCATATCAGTGAGTCGTACCCTTCTGGCAACTTGATAGTGCTTCACTAATTTGGCCATAACTTTTCACCCCGCTATCAGATTAAGAAAAAATTGGTATCGCTGGAAAGCTAATTCAATTATATATCTATTGGTGGGTCTTGAGATTAGAAATTCCTATTAGAACAGTAGTTATTCTCATTTGAATATGATTATAATTATGTTCCTCATAAGAACTTAATCACTAAGGGATGTTTCAACTTATTCATGAGCGAGGAGCTATTTGAGGACTTAATATATGTCTAACTTATAAATCTATCAAAAAAAGAGGATTGATTCTTGGATCCTTTATTGAACAGGATAAGAGTCCTATCTTACAACTCATAACAAGTCATACAACTAGCACTCATCCTCTCATAACCTGGACAGAACTCATCTCACCTCACACTGACTTAGTTACGAATTACCATGTACGACTCATATGATCACCTTACGATTTCCAAGGTTTAAGTCATATCTTAAACAATATAGCACCCATCATACATTATCATGGGTACGAGTCTAATATATAACTTGTCTGATATCTATATGACTCTAAGGCATGAGTCGTATATTGGGAACATTCATCCTCTAATGAGACTAGTTAGGCTAAGAGTACTAAATTAATTTGAGAACATACACTGAATTTTCATAAACTAAAATGTTATTGAGTCTGAGACATAATACATAGACTTAACTGGTTTCATGAATACATGCAATGACATGAGAATAGTGACATAGCTAAAACAGAGATCAGAAAGAGTCAATTTACTCAAGCTAAGTCTGAAGTTGTAGCAAAAAGATAAGGGTACTTGGCTCGCATATCTACTTTTACTTTCTAAGTAGATCGCTCAATGGATGGATTTCTCCATAGAACTTTTACCAAGGGAACCTCTTTGTTACTCAACCTATGAGTTTGACAGTCAAGGATCTCAACTAGGATTTTTCATAAGAGAGACGATCTTTCACCTCCACACCCTCTAAGGGAATGACTGAAGTTAGGTTGCCAATACATTTCTTTAATAAAGAGACATGAAACATCGGATGCACTGACGCCAAATCTGCAAGCAACTCTAACTCATAAGCTACCTTCCCAAAATGACTCAAGATTCTATATGGGCCAACATAGTGGGGACTGGGTTTCCCCTTCTTGCCAAATCTTTTCACTTCTTTCATAAGTAAAATCTTCAAATAAACCAAGTCACCAATATCAAACTCAAGATCCCTTCTACTCACATCTGCATAAGATATCTGATAATTCTGGGCCATCTTCAGCCTTTCTTGAATTAACTGAACTTTCTCCATCGCCTTAAATACTGAATTTGGCCCCATCAAAGCAGCCTCACTTGCTTCAAACCAACCAATAGGAGATCTACATCTCCTCTTATAGATAGCCTCAAACAGAGCCACTTAAATACTAGAGTGGTAACTGTTGTTGTAGAAAGACTCAATCAAAGGTGAATGGTCATCACAACTACCCCTAAAATTAATAACACAAGACCTTAACATGTCTTCTAAAGTTTGAATGGTCCTCTCTGCCTGACCATATATCTGGGGATAGAAATTGTGCTGAGATGAACTTAGGTACCAAGACCCTTCCGGAAAGCCTTTCAAAAGTAAGAGGTAAATTGAGTACTTTTATCTGAAATGATAGACAATAGGACCCCATAAAATTTCAACAACTCCCTAAGATAAAGCCTGGTATAATCCTTAGCTTAGTACAAAGAATGAACTGAAAGAAATAGGCCAACTTGGTTATTCTATCGACAGCAACCCAAATTGAATCATGCTAATGACACGTATAAGGTAACCCTATCACAAATTTCATATTTGCCACCTCCCACTTCCAAGTGGGGATGCTAAACTCCTAAAGTATACCATTAGGCCATTGGTGCTCAACCTTAACCTACTGATAATTTGAACACTTAGCCATAAACTCTGCAATATCCTTCTTCATACCACTTCACCAATAGATTTCTCACAAATCACAGTATATCTTAGTAGCTCCTAGGTGGATAGAGTATAACGCACCATGTGCCTCAGCTAATATTCACTGTCTCAGACCATTAACACACGAAACACATAGTTTGACCTAACAATGAAGCATACCATCTCCTTCTTGGGAGATAGCCTCCACCTCCTGACTCCTAAATACCTCCTTTAACTTGATCAAATTAGGATCCCTGTCTTATTTTTCTTTTACTTCATCAACCAATGAAGATTTCAAACCATTCTGAACCCATATACTACCTTTCTATGAATTAAATAACCAAACTTTTAACCTAGAAAGCTAATGCACCTCATAGAATAACTCCTTCTTATCATCCTCAATATGGGCAAAACTTCCCATAGACAATCTACTAAGGGCATCCACCACTATATTGGCCTTGCCTGAATGATACAACACACTCATATCATAGTTTTTGCGTGAAAACATACTATAAACTCTTATGATCCGTGAACACATCAACATAAACCTCATAAAGGTAATGCCTCCAAATCTTTAGTGTGAAAACAACAACTGCCAACTAAAGATCATGGGTTGGATAATTCTTTTCATGGGGCTTGAGCGGTCTAGAGGCGTAGAATATGACCTTAACTTTCTATATTAATACACAACCAAGGCCAACTCTAGAAGAATCAAACTACACTATGAGCCCATCTTGCTATCTGAAAAAGTCAAGATGGGAGAGGAAGTGAGTCAAGTCTTCAACTACTGAAAACTCTTTTTACAGGAATTCGACCACTAAAATTTGACTTTCTTCTGAGTTATTCTCGACATGGGAAAAGCAATAAACGAAAACCCTTCAACAAACTATCTGTAATATCCAGCTAAATCAAAGAAACTCTTGATATCTAATAGAAAAATGGGTCTAGGCCAATTTTTCACTACTTTGGTCTTTTGAGAATCATACTGAATGACATCACTAGAAATGATATGGCCAAGGAAGGCTACTGATTTCAACCAAAATTAGAACTTACTGAACTTAGCAAATAACTGATGATCTTTAAAGGTCTGCAACACAACTCTCAAATGGTCTGCATGATCATTCTCACTATGGGAATGGACAAGGATATCATCAATAAAGACTATGACAAACATGTCCAAGTACTTCTTGAACACCCTATTCATCAAGTCCATAAAATCTACTGGGGCATTCGTTAATCCAAAAGACATAACTCGGAATTCAAAGTGACCATACCAAGTTCTGAAGGATACCTTTAGAATGTCACATTCTCTGAGTCTAAGATGATGGTAGCTTGATCTGAGTTCTATCTTAGAGAAATAACGTACACCTTGAAGTTGGTCAAGCAAGTCATTAATTATGGGAAGAGGATACTTATTCTTGATGGTGACTTTGTTCAACTGGCGGTAGTCAATGCACATTCTGAGAGAATCATCTTTTTTGTGCATGAATAGTACTGGAGCACCCCATGGGGATACACTAAGACTGTTGAAACCCTTATCTAAGAGATACTTCAATTCCTTAAGATCAGCTGGAGCCATTCTATAAGGTTAGAGATAGGCTGGGTATCTAGAAAGAGATCTATTCCGAAGTCAATTTTCCTTTCAGGAGGAATTCCAGGAAAATCTTTGGGAAATACATCTAGAAATTCCCTTACTACTGACACTGACTCAAGACTTAGAGTCTCAAAATTTAAGTCTTTAAGTCAGACAAGATGGTACATACACCCCTTAGATGTCATCTTCCTTGCCTTAAGATAGGAAACATAGTGAACCTTAAGCACTGAAGTACTACCCCTCCATTTCATAACTGGTTTATTAGAAAACTAAAATTAAACAATTCTATTTCTACAATCGACTGAGGCATAACATAAGTGAAGCCAATCCATGCCGAGAATGACATCAAAATTAGTCATCTCTAACTCCACAAGATCAACTAAAGTAAATTTTATATACCCATCTAGCTATAATAGACTTACCCATCAGGGTGGACACTGAGAAAGGCTCTACTAATATTTTGGGAATGGCATCAAAGTTTATGGCTTTGTAAGGAATCACAAAGAAAAGTAAAGCTTCGGGGTCTATCAATGCATAAACATAAAGATTAAAGACTTATAACATACCCATAACCACATCAGGTAAACTTTCCTAATTATGTCGATTCTGAAGAGAATATATTCTTTTCTGATGCAGCCCAATAGTTGCACTAGAAGTGGCACTCAGCTGAATTAGGCAACCTACTAGAGATAATAAACTATTAGACTGGCCTTGTTGGCTTAAATCAACTCACTTCTGAGCTATTTATTAACATTAATTGATTATATGGCCTGGATTGACACACCCAAAGCGTACATTAATGACTGCCTGACATTCACCCTGATGGTTCCTACCACACTTCCTACAGAGTGGGTTGCTATAACTACTGTTTACACTACCCTAGGTCTTAGAGCCTGGCACTCTATTCCGATTGTCCTACTGTGATACCCCATACTAATCTTAGCTCGATTCATCTCTTAGGGACTTAGTCATCTTCAGGATCCCTAAACTTTGAGAATTTTTATTTGGACCTTCCCGACCCTGATACGTTAGTTTTTGAGTTAATTCATATTTAGGGATATAGTAAGTGTGTCTCGGAGGAGTTTTGCATTTTTGTACAAGTTTTAGGAAATGTTTGGATCATAAACCCAGTGGGTCACTATGATAGGCCTGCGACATAACATTATTCCCAATCACATGCAGACCGCGTCGCAGTGAAAGTGTTATGTCCAGTTCTTGATTTATAATTTTAATACATGTTTCATGATCTTTATCCTACTGTGTGAAGCACTTATTAGGTGAAAAATATTCCTAGGATACTTAGAACAAAGTTGAGCTAAGAGTCTTTGATTCAGCCAAAGTTTGGTATTCAATTCTACAACGGTATACTTTGAACGTGTATAACTTTTTATATACATAAAATTTTCATATCAAGACCTACAAAATTATAATAATTGAATTATCTTTCCAACGATACCAATTTTTCATTACTATGATACCCGAGCGAGAAGTTATGAATATTTTCATCAAAATAAGTAAGCAACTGCGATAAGACAGCGTTGTGGTGACATAGTTACATCCAGTTTTTTAATTTAAATAGTTGAGGGTCAGTTGGGTCTTTTCCCCTCTCAACCCATTCGTCCATAACACGACTTGGGCATCAATTAGGGAAACTTTTGCCCTTTTCTACAATTTCTCTCTCAAGAAAACCCTCTTCTTTCCTCAAGAACAAATTCAATTCCATTTTCCCAAATGAATCAAGAATCCAAGTTTCCCAAATTGAAGAACCTTAAAGAAAGAATCAAGAATTGTATTTTTCTCTCAAGTTAAAGGCTTAAGGTATGTGGGGTATTCATTCATAGATCCCTTTTACCCTTGGAGTCCAAAACCCCTTTTATTTTAATTAAAGAATAAACTTTCTATCATTATGGTATTTTATATGCTTAAGAAAGATTGAATTTCATGTTATCAATGGTGATTTAAATTAAATTCAGTCCATGAATGATCCCATGCAAGATTTGATTTTCTCATGCTATGATATCTAGTTTCCTATGTCTTACTCAAGTAAATTTCATGATTTGTTGAATGCGTATGTTTAGAATATCCCCATGTACATCTTCATGCTTTCCATATATTTGATAAAATGCTCATGTCTTGGGTTGAATCATGATTCAATACTACAATCTTAAGTCTAAACATCATATTTTATGATCATTTAGTGCTAGTGGGTTATAAATATCTGATACCTATGTGCTTTATATGATTTTGATTTTTCAGGTAACAAGTCAGTCATATCATGGTTTTAATATCATATTTAGAATACCATGATCATGTTGAGCATTATCAGTTTATATTTTTATAAGTACCTCAAAACTCGTATGCACTATTATTTTAAGCATACCATGACCTGATCTTATTAGTTATCAGTTATAAGTGCATGCACCAGTTAGTATTTCAGTGTCTTTCAATTGGGAATAGGATTTAGCACCGAGCAAACCTAGGGATAGGGGATCACCCGTAGTTACGCTTTGGTCTTTAGTAGTAGTCCTTAAGTTCTTGAACTACATAGCCAGCGTAGGATTAAGAGATGTCACCCACCAATTTAGGACTAACACTATCTTAAGGGTCACCCACTGATTAAGACTAATTCCCTAGTCCTTCTCAACATTAGTTTAGTAACCATGCCAGTTCAGGTTCTACTTTGAAGGCAAGGATAGAATATCCCTCCTCAGTGTGGGTCAGATGTTGGACTCCATGATAGCTCACATGGTTTATGTCAGTTAGATAATAGCTTCCACAGTCTTAGTACAGTATTCAGTGTATTTTTAGTTTAGGTTTTCTTGACACAGTGTACAGATTCTCCGTTATTTAGTTATAGATTTTAGTTTATAGATTATTTTAGAAATATGTATATGCTTGGTGTTGTATTCACAGATGTTACATTTTTTATACATTCATCTTTAGTTATCTCATTCTGTTCAGTTAGTCCTTATCTCATATGTAAAGAACCCACAGTTTCAGTCTAGTTATTCAGATTAAGTAAAGTTCAGTTTTACATGATTAGTATTCATAAATCCGCTATTCAGTATACCGATGTTAGTTATCCCATTAATTAAATTAAAGTTGTTTGGTTATGCAGACATCAGTCATTCAGTTAATCATATCTACTTAGTACATGTAATGTCTGTTTTGCATGTTTATTCGTTTATGCTTAGTATATTTGTATATTCAGATCCTTGAGTTAAGTCAGTTTCCACCATATAGTTTTAGACCAACTATTCACACATTATTCTTAGTACAGTTTCTACAGCATATTCAGCCTCACAAGAGAATGGATTACAACATTTATGTTTCTACCCCTTCTAGCTTACATTATTTTCAGCTCATGATTTATAAACTCTCTATAATTTACAATTTTCACGTATAGTCATATTTCAAATGTATATCTCAACAAATAACTTATATCCTCGGTTTTATAGCATGTTTGAAATATTTCCATAATTTAGTGCATGTCTCCATATACTTAGTACAGTCCAATATACTAACCATGCATATGCGTTTGTGGCTACATCCTTTATAATATAGGTACCATATGTATCTCTTACACCAGGGTCAGAAAATTTGCTACTTTCAGCCAACAAGTGATTAGTTCTTCTATTTTGAGAACTCCAGACAATTATATATCATGTAATATATTTTTGATTTTTCATATGTATTGATTAGTTGTAGTTGGCGGTATATCCCAGCTATTTATAGTTAGATAGTAGAGGCTTCATAGATGTTAGTCAGAGTCAGTCATGTAATTTGATTTTCTTTCTTTAGATTTATAATGATGTAAACTGTATCAATACTAACTTGATTCATACTTTTCATGAGTATGCTTCTGCTCAACAAATTAAGTTTTGTTTTACATATTAAATTAGTTGCTCAACTGTATGCCAATTCATGGGTTAACTTGGGATCACTTGTGGTTCCAATCACCGTGTTATGACTAGGGGCTAGTCTCATGACATGATAAACTTGGTATTAGAGCCTAGAGATCAAGTTTCCTAGGGTGTCTATGAAGCCTTATCTAGTAGAGTATTTTGGAATGATATTGAGATGTCTGTACTTTTCTTCGAGAGGCTATAGGGAATTTAGGAAATGTTTCCCTCCTTTCATGTCTCAGATTGTGCAGTAGAGGTGTTCCCTCAGGGACTTATATAGACTCTTATGTTAATCCATTCATGCCAACTCTTTCTTATTCTTGAGGCAATATAAATAGTCAAACTCAAATCCTTATCGATAGAGCTTTCTTAGGCCATCCCCACAGATGGTTATGGTATTGTACGCAGGATCAAAGTATCCCACCAATGCCTTTGTGTTCCAAAATATGAAATAATTCATTTAGGTTCATGAAAAATTATGCATTGAGCCAAAGCCAGTTATGGTTATAGATCCTTTCTCAGAATCCTAGGATGGCATATGACCTAGAGATAGAAGCATGAACCCAGAAGTTTAGCAGTAGTAAAGTGGGGAAAGTGTTTCTCTAAATTTAGTAGATTATGTATCCATGTGCTAGTTGTATAAGAGGTGAACTTGTAGCCTTTAAGTTTGTTGATTCAATATTATATATTGTTGATATTAGGTATGTTGGTGTAATGGTAATTCTAATGGTTTAGATGTGATGTTAGTAGGCTATTAAGGAAGTTAGTATGGTTCATTTGAAGGTTTGGGGATATCCATGTTAAGTGTTAGAATCTAAGCTTGAATCTTTGAAGATTGAGCTAATAGAAAGAAGAATTGAAGCTCTAGATGGTGTGAACTCAGGGTATGGTGATACTCATAAAGATTCTAAGTTAGTTAGTGTCCAATCTATTATATGATGACTACTGGGAATAGCAAGTTAAGAGTTGTATCCCAGAAGAAAATACTAGCAGTGGTTTTTACACTTTCAGGTGTAGTCTTTCTGGTTGAGTTTATTATTTATGTGTATTGTTATATCCTGGACCCTAGAGTGAAATGGTTGCAGTTCAGTTTAGAATTTATTAAATGGGTCCACAGACTTAGAGTGATAGCTTAAAGCTATGAGGGAGATTATAGGACAAGAAACCAAGTCAGGCTCTCAGATTCTAGTAGTGATACTTGCATGTTATAGAACATCAGTAGGGGAAGAAGATGTCTAACCCATTCTTATCTCAGTGCAAAGTTTTGTACTGTAGTCATCACGATATCTACTCATGCCATATATGTCATCACTATGATCATATCTCATATTCATGAACTATCCATAGAATCATGAACACTTCCAGTTCCTAGTATAAGGAGTCCCAGTTCACTTAGTAGTACAAATAATATACCATGAATTTATGAACTCCAAACTTAGGTCATGCAGCTCATGACTCATGACTTATGTATTCATGCTTTACAGTATGCTCAGTTCCTAGAACTTATGGTATGCCATAATGATCATCGAAATTCATATTATGTTATGTATGTCTTCAGTTTTGATATCTTTAATAAATTCATGCTTTCTATACTCAATAACTTAGCCTCAATTAAGTGTCAAAGTAATGCATAGTATCCTTCCATGCTTCGAGATCTCATGTTCAAACCTTTTATGACCTCCTCTTAGGTCAAGATAGTGATGATGAACAATTGTTTAGATAGGAAAAAGTGAGGGTTTCTTATTTTCATTGTTTAGACTAGCATTATGGTGTTATATACCGTACCTGGTGGCTTTGAGTAGTCTTAAACATGGTGTGAGAATTTAGTTCAGTTCAAACTTTAGTAGATGGAGTTATCAATGTCCATATGAGAATTATAAGTTGAATCAAATGAGCATGGTATTTAAGGGAAAAACATATAGTTGAGGGAGTATTTACGAAGTATGTCTAGGATTGAAAGTAGCAGTTGCATTGCTTACAACCTACTAATTCTATCCCAATTTGTGTTTCATAGGCATATGTTCTATATTACATAGTTATAGCCATATTAAGAGTCCTTACTCCTATATCTTATTCAGATTATGCCCAAGTTTTTTGCTCCCTAGTGTTATTATAACTTCTTTTAAAGAGTGTTGAAGAAATACTCTAGTTGATTATGAACTTTCAGTATGAGTCTATCCGTATAGATAGTAATTCAGTTTAGCAATCAGATAAATATGCTTGTATAGTTTTCCATCTTTCGATCTAGTCTTACTATTTAAAGTTTCATGGGTATGGCCATTTTAAGAGGTAATTTGTTATCATCTATGTAAATTGTGAATTCATCTCAGTTCATCCATCATGTATCAGTTTCAGATTCTAGATATTTAGTATGATTCAATTCATAAGTGCCCTGTGCATCATCTCAGTCTTTCCTTAATATTTCAGCCAAGTTAGTATTATTTAGGGGATGAATGATCCCAAGAGGGATATGTTGTAATATCTTGAGTTTTCATGTCCAAAACATCTCATCTTTTTTTCACGAAACTAGGTGCAGCTTGAGGTAATAGTTACTCATAAGTTGACTCTCTCGTTTCTATCTCAGCCTTATAACCATTCTCATGTCACTACATGTATTCACGAAATTAGTTCAGTTTAGGTATCATGCTCATATTCAATTATGCAATCATGTTCCAAGTCATGCATGTTCAGTATATGATCTCAGTTACCTTTGTTCAGTACTCTCAGTCTAACCAGTCTCATTCGAGAATGAATGTTCCCAAGGGGGAGACATTGTAATACCTCATACTAATTTTATCTCGATTCATCTCTTAGTTTCATACTTAAGGGGCTTAAGACTTGAAATTTTCACTAAGTGTTGGGGACTTAGTCATCTTCAATACCCCTAAACTTTGAGGATTTTTATTTTGACCTTTCAGATCTTGAGATGTTAGTTTTTGAGTTAATTCATGTTCAGGGATGTAAGAAGTGTGTCTCAGAGGAGTTTTGGATTTCTTAGCCAAGGTCTGGGATATTTTTGGGTCACGAAACTAGTGGGTCACTGTGATAGGCCCGCGACACAATATTAAGTCTCGATCGCATGCTACCAGGTCATGGTGAAGGTGTTGTGTCCAATTTTTGATTTATAATTTAATACATGTGTCATGATCTTTATCCTTGTGTGTGAAGTTCTTATAAGGTTAAAAATGTTCATAGAAATCATTTAGAACAAAGTTGAGGTAAGAGCCTTTGATTCAACCAAAGTTTGGTATTCGATTCTACAAAGGTCAACTTTAAACGTGTATAGCTTTTTATATATTTGGAATTTTTCATCTCAAGACCCATAAAATTATATATAGTTTAATTAAATTTCCAACAACACCAATTTCTCATTAATCCGACACCTGAGCAAAAAATTATGATAATTTTTGTCAGAACCAATAAGCTGCCACATAAGACCACATCGCGTTGACATAGTTGCGTCAAGTTTTTTGATTTAAATAATTTAGGGGAAATTGGGTCTTTTCTCCCTCAACCCATTCATCCATAACACGACTTGGGCATTAGTTAGGGCATAATTTTTCCCTTCTTCTCTAATTTTCCGCTCAAGAAAAACCTTTCCTTTTCCCAAGAACAAATTCAATCCCCTTTTCCCCAAGAAATCAAGAATCCAAGTTTTCCAAATTCAATAAACTTCAAGAAAGAATCAAGAATTGTGTATTCCTCTCAAGTTAAAGGCATATGGTATGTGGGGTATTCATTCATGGGCCCCTTTCACCCATGAATCCCCAAAATCTTTTTCTTTCAATTAAAGAATGAACTTTCTATCATTATGGTATTTTATATGTTCAAGAATATTGAATTTCATATTTTCATGGTGATTTAAATTAAATTCAGCCCATGTATGATCCCATGCAAGATTCGATTTCCTCATGCTTTGAATTTTAGTTTCCCATGTCTTACTCACGTAAATTTCACGATTTGTTGAATGCCCATGATTATAATATCCCCATGTACATATTCATGCTTTCCATATGTTTGATGAAATGCGCATGTCTTGGGCTGAATCATTATTCAATACTACAGTCTTAAGTCTAAACGTCATGTTTTATGATTATTCAGTGCTGGTGGGTTATGAATACCTAATACCTATGTGCTTTACATGATTTTCATTTTTCAAGTAATAAGTCAGTCAGACCATGGTTTTTATATCATAATTAGAACATCATGATCATGTTGAGCATTATCAGTTTATATGTTTATAATTACCTCAGAATCTGTATGCACTATTATTTTTAGAATACCATGACCTGTGCTTATCAGTTATCAGTTATCAGTGCATGTACCAGTTAGTATTTTAGTGTCATTCAGTTGGGAGTACGATTTAGCATCGAGAAAACCTAGAGATGAGGGGTGACCCGCTAGTTAGGACTGACTCCCTAGTCCATCGGGACATCAGTTTAGTGATCACGCCAGCTCAGATTCTACTCCGATGGTAAGAATTGAATAATCCTCATCAAGGTGGGTCAGACTTTGGAATCCATGATAGCTCACATATTTTATGTCAGTTATATGATAGCTCCCACAGTCTCAGTATAGGATTCAATGTATTTTCAATTTAGGTTAGCTTGACCAAATGTACGAATTCTCAGTTATTCAGTTTTTAGATTTCAGTCTTTTAGTTTACATATTATTTTATAAATATATATATGCTTGGTCTTGTAATTACAGATGTTACAATTTTTATGCATTCATGTTCATTTATCTCTTGCTTTTTAGTTAGTCCTTATCTCATATACACAGTACCCCAAAATTTCAGTCTAGTTATTCAGACTAAGCACAATTAATTTTTACATGATTAATATTCATATGTCCACTACTCAACATATAGATATTAGTTATCCCTTTACTTAAATCACAGTTGTTTGGTTACACAGACATCAGTCATTCAGTTAATCAGATCTACTTAGTACATGTTATGTTGGTTTTGCACGTTTATTCATTCATGCTCAATATATTTGTATATTAAGATGCTTGATTTAAGTCAGTTTCCACCACATAGTTTCAGACCTAGTATTGATACGTCATCTTCAGTATAGTTTCTACAACATATTCATCCCCACAAGAGAATGACTTACAACATTTATGTTTCTAATACCTCCTAGCTTATATAATTATTTTCAGCTCATGATTTATAAATTCAGCAAATAACTTATATCCTCAGTTTTACAGCATGTTTGAAAATTTTCCAATGTCTCCATATACTCAGTACATTCCAACATACTGACCACACATATGCGTTTGTGGCTACATCCTTTATAATGTAGGTACCATATATAACTCTTACACTAGTGTCATACAATTTGTAGCTTTTAGCAAACAGGTGACAAGTTCTTCTATTCTGAGAACACTAGACAATTCTAGATCATGTACTATATTTTTTGTTTTCCATTTGTATTGATTAGTGGTAGTTGGAGGCATGTCCCAATTATCTATAGTCATTATAGTAGAGGCTTCATAGATGTTATTCAGAGTTAGTCATGTAATTTAAGTTTCTTTCTTCAATTTTATTATGATGTTAATTGTAGAAAGAAACTTAAATTACATGATAAATTAGTTTACCAACTCTACACTCTCATTAGAAGTGACACCCATGATCTCAGTCACTTTCTGCACCCCACCAGGAACTCCTGCGATCCTCCTCAGACTTTAATCCAAAAAACAAAGGGCGATTCATTCGAGTGAAGTCTTGAATCTTGGATGCAACTATATTCAACACTAGATTGGAAGGAGGAATAGCCTGCTGGTAGTTTTGAGCAGCCAAAGAATGGGAAAAAACTATAAAAGCATCCCTAAACTCAGCGTGAGAAGCATGGTCATTTAGGGGATCTTCTAGAACTGGTGGTGGTGTGGGATGATCCCTGTTCCTTCTTTCATTGTATTTTCTGGTAGGCATTATCTGTAAATGGAATGAAAGATGTGTTAGAAAGAGGAAGTCAACAGAGATCATGCTCTTTCGCATGACATGAACACTAGAAAAAGGGAAACTTTCCTAAAAATATATCGTAGCCACTTATCCATAAGTATGGCGCGCTTTACACCTATGCATAAGACTCTACTCAACGTAGCTTTCAAATAGCTGGGGATACTTTAAAACCTTACGCTCTGATACTAAGTTTCCTAATGATCCAAGGCTACCCCCTAGTCGCGATACGTTGCTTAACGCCACAAGTAACCCCAAGCTAACCTATGGTCTGGTACCTGCTATAAGTACTAAATAAAATAAAAGTAAAACAATATTTGTGGAAAATAAACCAAAAAGGTACTGTCAATCTGAATACTAGAAAAATATAAAATGTCATGTCTGAAGTATTTGATAAACACTGGAAAACTATTTTTCTGAAACAACTAATAATAACTAAAACTCGAATGACTGTTTAACTATCTGAAAGCCTCTAAGAATCATAAGGAGTTGATGGGACAAACTCTCAACTAACTCCAACTAACTGAATCATAATGAAATACTGAAATGAATGAAATAACATATCACATCCTCGATAGATGAGGACTCGCCACTACTTTTACGGGGAACCAATGAGCTGTCTAAGAATGGTCGGGAAATTATGCAACCAAACCTATGTTATAAGACAACATAACTAAAGAGAAAGGTATACGATCAGTACTTTAAATGTACTAGTACGCGAGGTAAGGACAAACTAAAATAAATGCTAAAACTGAATGTAATTACATGAACATATAAAATTGAATATGCAAGACCAAACATTTTAATACACTGACATTATCTAAATAACTGGTGCAGTTTGTATAAATGACTAAATAAATGCTGAAAGCTGACTACTTGGTTTAGCAAAACTGAACTGAAATAGACTGCCAATACTAACTGAAACTATGGGAGCTATCATGTAACCAACATAAACCATGGATATTACCATGGAATCCAACATCTGAAATATGTTGAGGAGGGCTGTTCTATCCTTGGAACTGGAGTGGAACTTGAACTGGAGTGATTACTAAACTGAGGACAATTTAGGCAAAAGGGGAGAAGCTCTTTAGCGAGTCCCTAAATCCTATCGTGGCAAGTAGTTTCTGGGAAGTAGGATGCACTGAACCCACACTTCCCTCTTGATGGTAAATTCTACTCCCAACTGAATGACACTGGTGTTATTCATGGTTCAACTTAACACGGTACTGTACTGAAAAGGATCAACTTGAACTTGAACATAGTAATGAAGTCATTGTCTAACTAACTTGTAATTTGAAAAGTCTGAAATAGCAAGTAGACACATAGGTATCGGGTGTTCACAACTCTCCAACGCTGAATAATTACTAAAATGTGAGAACAACATTTAAATAATAATAAGAAGTCATAATTCAAAGACCCAACAGATAATAAATTTTAATGATCACTCAATCACATGAATTTGAAAATGGGAGGGTGTAAATCATGGGAAAACAACATGCTTATTTGATTTAAATTCATAACAAGATGGATTCAATTTAAATATACACAAGAACTTGAGATTCAAATCATTACATGACCTAATTTGCATGGGACCATATGAGGACATGAATTTAGTTCAATTTACTAAGGAAAAACATGGATTGAATTTATCTTGAACATGTGAAATCCCACAATGAAGGGAAAATCATACTTTAATCAAAGAGAGGGTTTATGGGATAAATGGGGTGAAAGGAACCCATTGATGAAAATCCCACATACCTTAAAGTTCTTTTCTTGGTGAAGTAAACTTGACCTTTGAGACTTGGGAGATAATCTTGAGAAGAAACCCTAATCTTGTTCTTGAGAATGGAAATATGGATTATGTGTTGTTTAATTGATGGAAAAGAGAGTAAAATTAACAACCCTTGGGGTTAAATTCATGGATTGGGAGTTATAAGGGGAGAAAAGACCAAAAAACCCCTTAGAAACTTTCTGGAAATCATTGGAAATAGTCCCAGCGTGTTTGGGTATGACTCATATGTTTTGGGTACGAATCGTACCTTGAGTCATCACTAAAAACTCAAATTTCGACCCCTACTATTGTGGGTACGAATCATCCTAACGACTAGTATGGTCTGCTTACGAGTCGTACCCTTCTGGCAGATTGACAGAGCTTCAGTAATATGGCCATAACTTTTCACCCCGATATCGGATTAATGTAAAATTAGTATTGCTGGAAAGATAATTCAATTATCTATCTATTGATGGGTCTTTAGATCCGAAATTCTTATTATAACAGTAGTTACATTCATTTGAATATGACTATAATTATGTTCTTTATAGGAACTTAATCACTAAGGGATGTTTCGACTTGTTCATGAGGTAGGATCTATTTGAGGACTTAATATATGTCTAAGTAACTTATAAAGCTATCAAAACATGATGCTTGATTCTTGGATCCTTCACTAATCAGGATCGTTTCATTTCTTACGAATCGCATCAAGTCATGCATCTAGCACTTATCCTCTTGTAACCTAAACAGAACACATCTCACCTTACATTGACTTGGATATAACTTACCATGTACGACTCATATGATCACCTTACGAATTCCAAGGTTTAAGTAATACCTTAAACAGAATACCACTCATCACATACTGATACGGGAAAAACAAGGGAAACACGAAACAACTCCAAAACAGTCCACTAATCTTAAGGATTCGAGGACTAAGATGGAGACCACTCTCAGATTCGCTATAACCACACAATACAGGATAAAGAGGTGTGTTTTCAACACCAAAACAGCTACAAAACGTGAAGAACAATATGAACAACAATAACACAAATTTCCAGATTCAACAAAGGACCCAAAACAGTTCACTACACAACAACAACAAGATGACAACAATAAAATGTAAAGATAGGTAGTGTGACATAGATTACTACAATAACTATGAATCTAAGGGTAGATCCAACACTAAGACCCTTAATACATGTAATAACAACACCGACACTCTTACGTGGACACAAGAGGGACATCAATCTCCTCAAGCACCTTCGTTTCCAAGCATGAATCCAACACGAGAGATTCCACCCTCAAGTTGAAAATCCTAGTTACATGGATTTCGGCTATGGGAGCCTTTCTCATAAGAGAGAAATGTTTTTAAGTGTGATAAAACATCAATATTCAGCCAAGTCTGCCTTACAAATGACCTAAAAGGTTCCTTATATAGTAGTTTACAAACAAGGTGTGAAATGTCCAAAATGACCCCTTAGTCTCAAGTCTTCAAGTGGGTGCCCTTTGAGAGCATTATATGGACGGTTTTGGACCCCTTTTCAGTCCTCATTTGCACTTCACTTTCACACTCCAAGTCTCGGGTTTATTACATCTCACAAACATGCATCCTCGTGGTCGTACCCGTATTATCCTCCCCT
This sequence comes from Capsicum baccatum var. pendulum, assembly GCA_030864225.1. NCBI lineage: Eukaryota > Viridiplantae > Streptophyta > Magnoliopsida > Solanales > Solanaceae > Capsicum > Capsicum baccatum. The sequence continues at coordinate 157,292,090 of CM061559.1, forward strand.
TCTTGAAAAGGATTCGACCTCGAATCCGCACCTTGCAAAATCAAAACAAAAGACAAACAAGCACACATCCTCATGGCATGAGGGTTAGGGTTAGTGCAACAAAAATCAATCTAATAAATAACATCATCATGCCAAGGTGGTACACACTTGAAGTACAACCAAGAATCCTTTAGGTTGATCGTGAAAAGCTTAGTACAAATGTCACAAAGGAAGTGGCTATGATGAAAATCAATAAATAATGAGCATGGACCGAGACAACTCCTACCATACCCTAAGATGGTACCTAGATCGAATGGGAGAAGTATCCATGGACATGGGTTTCGGCCACTGATACAAGATCAAACCAACAACATCAAAAGCTTCGGATTTCAGTCCAACAACACAAGACAACAAGTTTTAAGTTCCGGTTTTTCAACTTACAACACAAGAACAACAAGATGGATAACAAATGCTAGTGAATCGAAAGGAGCCCCACACGGCTTCACTAGACTTTCAAGATAACAAAATCAACACAACAACAACAAGATAAAGAAAGATAGGTAACTTGACATATAACATTCAAGAAACTAAGAACCCTAACATCAAGAGAGGACCCTAAGTCTAATGAATATAAACACCAAGTTCTTACGAGGACCAAGAGGCACTCAACAACCTCAAAACCCTTGTTTCTAGACAAAGAGACAACACAAGTATCCCTCTACTTGTGAGATCTAGGGACGACTTCTTGGAGAAGAAGAGAGAGGAAAATGTTTGTGTTTTTAGGTTACAATTTCAGATTTCCAAAAACTAAGTCTAACTCACTATGATGTTCTATTTATACTACAACAAAAAGGAGTAAAAAGACCCATCCGCCCTTGCTTTCTTGTGGCAACCTTGGGGATTAGTTTATTACACTTTAGGACCCCTCTTCACACATAAAAACGTTTAGGTCCTTGGTTGGTTCGACCAACAACTCACACACGGCCATTTGCATGAACAAAGCTTGGAGTGTTTGTAATTCCCGAGCTTGGCTTCGTGTGACAGGCCGTGTACCTGTGGAGGCTGCCTTAACCGTATCATCCTCTCCATCTTGAGAGGAATTTGACCTCAAATTCAGCATTTGGTCATCTTCAACCGCATCCACGAGGGAGAGATCTCCAACGTTGAAGGTGTTGTGCACTTGATATTCCGGTGGCAGATCAATCTTGTAGGCGTTGTCATTGATTCTCTCAAGTACTTGGAAAGGACCATCACCCCTCGGCAGCAATTTGGACTTCCTTTGAGCTGGAAACCGATCCTTTCGAAGATGCACCCACACCCAATCTCCGGGTTCAAGCACAAGCTTCCTTCTCCCTTTGTTTGCCCTTTTTGCAATCTCTTGATTCTTCTTTTCAAGCTTGATCCGCACCGTCTCATGCTTTTTCTTCTTGGCCTCGGCCCTATTATTTCCATCTAAGCTGGTCATGAGATCACTAGACAAAGGAGTGAGATCTAAAGAGGTAAGGGGATTTAGGCCGTAAACACATTCAAAGGGAGTCATTCCCGTGCTCGAATGTATTACCCGGTTGTATGCAAATTCCACCAAGGGTAGGTGTTCTTCCCATGAAGTCAGTTTACCCTTAACCATAGAACGTAGCATAGACCCTAAGGTTTTATTTACTACCTCCGTTTGGCCGTCGGTTTGTGGGTGGCAAGACGTGGAGAAAAGTAACTTCGTCCCAAGCCTACCCCACATGGACTTCCAAAAGAGACTTAGGAACTTGGAGTCCCTATCACTCACAATGGTCCTTGGTACCCCGTGAAGCTTTACAACATGTTCAACAAATAATGAAGCTACACTAGGAGCGTCCTCGGTTTTAGCACATGGAATAAAGTGAGCCATTTTAGAGAATCTATCAACAACCACAAAAATGCTATCTCGGCCCTTTCTAGTCCTTGGCAGCCCCAAAACGAAATCCATCGAGATGTCCAGCCAAGGTCTAAGGGGAGTAGGGAGTGGGGTGTATAATCCTTGAGGTTGGAGGCGAGATTTAGCACTCCGGCAGGCCGCACATTGATTACAAATTTTTGTGACATCTTTGCGCATTTTGGGCCAATAGAAGTTCTCCTCTAGGATTCCGAGGGTCTTGTCTACCCCAAAGTGACCCATGAGGCCTCCGTCATGGGCCTCCCTCACAAGTAATTCCCTCCAAGAACTAGAAGGAACACACAACCTCCTCCCTTTGAACAAATACCCCTCGAACCGAGAGTAGGAGGAATGGTTATTTTCCTTAAGCCAACGGTCCCTTCCCCACTCTTCGCATTCCCTAAAAATAGGAGCAAAGGTAGGATCCTCGGGATACAACATCCGCAAGCTCTCAAAACCCATTAACTTCGAAGACAAGGTAGCAACAAGCACATGCTTTCGAGACAAGGCATCGGCAACAACATTTTCCTTTCCCCTTTTGTAATGAATTACATTAGGGAAAGTCTCGATGAACTCAATCCACTTAGCATGACGCCTATTCAGCTTTTCTTGGCTCTTAAGGTGTTTCAACGACTCATGATCCATTCGTATCAGAAACTCCTTAGGCCACAAATAGTGTTGCCAATTTCCCAAGGCTCTAACAAGGGCGTACAACTCCAAATCATAAGTCGAGTAATTAAGAGTTGCCCCTTTGAGCTTTTCACTAAAATAGGCAACGGGCTTACCTTCTTGCATCAAAACAGCCCCAACGCCAACCTTACTAGCATCACACTCTACTTCAAACATCTTATCAAAATCGGGCAATTGCAATAAAGGCGCCGAGATGAGCGTAGCTTTCAAGGCCTCAAAAGCCCTAGCTTGCTCTTCACCCCATTTAAAGGGTCCGTCCTTTCTAATTACCTCGGTCAAGGGGGCTGCTATGGAGCTAAATCCTTTGACAAACCTCCTATAAAAGCTTGCCAACCCGTGGAAACTTCGGATTTCTCCAATAGTTTTAGGGGTCGGCCAACTTCGTATAGAGTCTATCTTGGAGTCGTCCACTTCCACACCCCTTGAGCTCACAACAAAACCCAAGAATACAACTTTATCAACACCAAAAGAACACTTCTCCATGTTGGCATACAACTTCTCCGTTCGGAGTACATCAAACACACATCTCAAATGCATTACATGATCATCAATAGACTTACTATACACCAACACATCATCAAAGTAAACCACCACAAACTTTCCAATATAAGGCTTCATTACATGATTCATTAGCCTCATAAATGTGCTAGGAGCATTGGTAAGGCCGAAGGGCATGACCAGCCACTCATATAGATCAAATTTGGTCTTGAATGCGGTCTTCCACTCATCACCGGGTTGCATGCGAATTTGGTAATAGCCGCTCCTAAGGTTCACTTTAGAAAACACACAAGATCCGTGGAGCTCATCTAGCATATCATCTAGTCTAGGGATCGGATGACGATACCTTATAGTGATTTTGTTGATGGCTCTACAATCGACGCACATGCGCCAAGTTCCGTCCTTCTTTGGCACCAAAAGCACCGGGACAGCACACGGACTCAAGCTTTCCTTGATATATCCCTTGTTGAGAAGCTCCGCAACTTGCCTTTCAAGCTCCTTAGTGTCTACGGGGTTGCTCCTATAGGCCGGTTTGTTCGGAAGTTGTGATCCCGGCACTAAATCGATTTGGTGTTCAATGCCCCGAAGTGGGGGCAATCCTTGCGGAAGTTCTTGAGGAAACACATCTTCATACTCCTGCAATACACAAGAAATCAAAGGGGAAATGGAAGGATTAGTAGGGTTAGTATTAAAGCAGTGGGCCAAAAGTAGCATCGGCTTGTTTTCATCATGGTCCACGAAGAGTTCTTTCCTCCTAGCCAACATCACTACATTTTCCATCTCCCTTGGTGTGGGGACAGCCTCGGATGCCCCTACCTCCTTACCTACAGCATCCCCCCTTTCTCTCCCTTCTCGGGTTCCTTCCCCTTTCCCTTTAACTCTCGCATCTTTTGATGCCACTCATTTACTTGGGAGGGTGAAAGAGGGTGAAGTGTGACCTTTCGGCCATTCTTCTCAAGCGTATACCGGTTGGTCCTCCCATCGTGTTTAGTAGACCTATCATATTGCCATGGTCTACCTAACAACAAGTGACATGCTTGCATTGGAATCACGTCACAAAGCACTTCGTCGTAGTAGTTTCCCACCTTGAACCGAATCACACATTGCCTTGTGACCCTTAATTCACCACAATCGTTCAACCATTGTAGCTTGTAAGGACTAGTGTGTGGAGTAGTCGGTAGTTTCAAGAAATTGACCATAGCATGACTCGCGACATTTGTACAACTTCCACTATCAATTACCATGGTGCACACACTCCCCTTTACAAGACACTTAGTATGGAATAGATTTTCCCTTTGACTCGGATCATCTATCGCCTTACTAATCATGACACGTCTAACCACAAAGTTTGGAACCACACACTCCCCTTCTTGTGGATAGACATCTTCACTATCATCCAATCCATCATCATTCGGTCCATTTTCAGCTTCCTCTCCATCTTGAGGCTCGGCCTCGTCCTCCCCCCTTTCGGAAACCACCTCCTCACCAAGGTAGTACACTTTCCCTTCTCGTAGGATCACATTACGCCGGTTTGGACATTCATTGGCCTTATGCCCCCAACCTTGGCACTTGAAGCATTGGAACCCCTTTTGATATGGTTATGGCTGCCCCCACAGGTACACGGCCTTTCACACGAAGCCAAGCGCGGGAATTACAAACACTCCAAGCCTTGTTCATGCAAATGGCCGTGTGTGAGTTGTTGGCTGAACCAAGCAAGGGCCTCAACGTCCTTATGTGTGAGGAGGGGCCTAAACTGTAATAAATTAATTCCCCAAGGAGGCCACAACAAAGCAAGGGCGGATGGGTCTTTTTACTCATTTTGTTGTAGTATAAATAGAACATGATAGTGAGATATCCACTAGTTTTTGAAATCTGAAATTTGTAACCTAAAACACTAAAACATTTCCTCTCTCTTCTTCTCCAAGAAGCCGTCCATAGCTTCTCACAAGTAGAGTGATACTTGTGTTGTCTCTTTGGCTAGAAACAAGGGTTTTGAGGTCGTTGAGTGCCTCTTGGTCCTCGTAAGAACTTGGTGTTTATATTCATTAGGCTTAGGGTCCTCTCTTGATGTTAGGGTTCTTAGTTTCTTGAATATTATATGTCAAGTTATCTATCTTTCTTTATCTTGTGTTGTTGTTGATTTTGTTATCTTGAGAGTCTAGTGAAGCCGTGTGGGGCTCTTTCGATTCACTAGCATTTGATTTCCATCTTGTTGTTCTCGGATTGTGGCTTAAAAACCGAAACTATCTCTTGTGTTGTAAGCTTAAAACCAGAAACTAAAACTTGTTACTCTTGTGTTGTTGGACTGAAATCCGAAAACTCTTGTGTTGTTGGTTTGATCTTGAATCATTTGGTATCAAAGAAAGACCGGTTGTGTTCCAACATAACCCATCTTGGGCAAGTTCTCGGATTAAACAAACTACAAAAAAAAAAAAATTTGAAATCTGTCCACTAAGAGTTGAAAACCGAGGATGATGTTGTATGCCTAGATCTAGGTGTTATTTTGCTTGTTTAGAGAGTTTCTAGTGTTGGTTTCTTTCTCACCAACACTAAGGTGTCTAGATCCAAGGTTGAGCTTGAAATGTTGAATGTTGTGTAGTGACTTAAAGTGGCTGAAAGTTGAATGTTGTTGAAGACCAAAGAAAAATCGGTGGTTGTGTGATTTTGAGCTAAGGAAGTGTTGAAGTTTGTGGAGTGTTCATCTCTTGAACTTGTGCATATTGTTCATCTTGTTGAGTGTTCATCTTGTTGTGTGCTCAAGTGGTAAACTTATAAAGTTGATTGTGAAAGACTTGCACCCATCACTTTGTAGATTTGTCAATCACTTCCCCTAAATCAAGGAACCTTGTTTTGTGGAAATTGTCAACCTAACCCACTTTCTTGAGTTTGAAAAAGAGTTAAGACCTCAAAATTTTAAGTTTTCCCACCAAAACACTTTTCCATTTACCACAAGTTGTGTGAGTATTAATTCAAGACAAAAAAAAAAAGTATATAAATCCGAAGGGAAGGAGAACGTGTGGGGCCGATGCATGTTACTATGTCACCATAAGCTCAACTTAGGATAATCTATGGTTGCTAATTGTTGATTCTTGGTTTCCCTTACTTGGTCTTAGAACTAATTAACAAACTAGTATCTTCCCACTAGGTTGTTAACTAGTTCCTTGAGCCGTTTGTTCGCGTCTACAGTTGCTTGTGTGCTTTTATTCGTTTGAATGAGTTGCTGATTTTTGATTCTAGCCCGGCAAGAATTCTTTGAGTCTTCAAACAAGAATCCATTCCGGACAAGAGCTTACTCAAAACCTTGTAAATCTCACGGTTACTAGCCAATTATACAACACTTGTGGAACACGAACTTGTGGGAACTAAAGCGGCTAATACCTTGACGATGGAAGGAACAACCTCTCATAATGCGGATACTAATGCCCTTGACTCAATGAGGGCCACTCTCGAGGCCGTTACTCGGACACTTGAAAGGATGAACTCGGAGTTTGGGGCCGTGAGGGGGGACTTGGCAGCAATAAGGGGGGAAGTATCGACTATTAGTGGGAGGCTAGATCAAGTGGAGAGTCAAAGGAACTCTCGGCCATCGACTCCTCTACATGTCTCTACCAATGGTCATGATCGGACATCCTCCGCAACCATCACTCCCGAAATGGTCCACCAAATGTTAAATGCACCTCAAGCTCCACTAAATACCGCCAACCAATCTACCAACTTCCCTCCAACCCGAGACTCCACTAGACCATTACATTTCCAAACTCCTCCAATTCCACAAGAGGGATTTAGGCGCCAAGCACCACCACTAAATCCGAACCCTCCCTTCCAAGCTCCACTAAACCAAAGACCACAAATTCCAATTCCTACGAATCAAAATGGCCAAGGCCGACCAGCCCACCTTGACGGATACGGTAGAGAGGAGTATGATGGAGAGGGGGCCTATGATGATGCCTATATGAGGGAGGAGGAGTTAAGAGGGGGTCGGGGAGAACCTAGGAGATACCGGGGGTCTGGAGATAGGAGAAGCCGACACCAAGAGAGAGACGTAGGCATCAACACCATCAAGTTGAGCCTACCTATCTTTAAGGGTGAAAGTGACCCCGAGGCTTACTTAACTTGGGAATCGGCTTGTGACAAAGTCTTCCAAGTGTATGACATCTCGGAAGAAAAGAAGAGTTGCTATGCTATAGCTCACCTCGAGGGCTATGCTAACACTTGGTGGGAGTATGTTAAACGATTTGGTAATGAATTGGTTGACGGGCAGCCACCACCTTGGTATCGGTTGAGGTATTTGATTAGGCAACGGTACCTTCCCGAGAGATACCGACATGAATTGCTTGCTAGATTATATGGCTTGCGGCAAGGAGGCAAGAGTGTGATGGCCTATTTTGATGAGTTCCAACAACTCATGTTGAAACTTGATCACCGTGGGGAGCAAATCAGCCACGACATCATTCGGTTCAAGTGTGGATTGAACAAAGAGATCTCCACTCACTTGACCCTTCACCGGTTCGAAACTATTGACGGTATATTCCAAGCGGCCCTAGAGATTGAGAGGGAACTTAAGGAGAGATCAACCTTCAAGGCCAAGGTCCAAACCCCCTCGGGTTGGACCAAAAACAAGGACCAACCCGGTCCTATGAAGCTGCCCAAACCCAAAACAGCTCCTAAGTTTCCTCCGAATCCGGAGGCTCACAAGTACCCCAACCCAAAGGGGTTCCAATGTTTCAAATGCCAAGGTTGGGGGCATAAGGCGAATGAATGTCCAAACCGGCGTAATGTGATCCTACGAGAAGGGAAAGTATACTACCTTGGTGAGGAGGTGGTGTCCGAAAAGGGGGAGGTTGAGGCCGAGCCTCAAGATAGAGAGGAAGCTGAGAATGAACCGAATGAGGAAGGAGTAGATGATGGTGAAGATGTTTACCCACAAGAAGGAGAATGTGTGGTTCCGAACTTTGTGGTTAGACGCATTATGATTAGTAAGGCGGTAGATGACCCGAGCCAAAGAGAAAATCTATTCCATACCAAGTGCCTTGTAAAGGGGAGTGTGTGCACCTTGGTAATTGATAGTGGTAGTTGTACCAATGTTGCGAGCCATGCTATGGTAAATTTCTTGAAGCTACCGACTACACCCCACACTAGTCCTTACAAACTACAATGGTTGAATGATTGTGGTGAATTGAAGGTCACACAGCAATGTGTGATTCGGTTTAAGGTGGGCAACTACCACGATGAAGTACTTTGTGACGTGATTCCGATGCAAGCATGTCACTTGTTGTTAGGTAGGCCTTGGCAATATGATAGGTCTACTAAACACGAAGGGAGGACCAACCGATACACGCTTGAGAAGGATGGCCGAAAGGTCACACTTCACCCTCTTTCACCCTTCCAAGTAAATGAGTGGTATAAAAAAATGAGAGAATTGAAAGGGAACGGGGGGGAACCCGAGAGGGGAGAAAAGGGAAGGGAGGCCGTAGGTGAGGAGGTAGGGACATCCGAGGCTATCCCAACACCAAGGGAAAGGGAAAACGTAGTGATGTTGGCTAGGAGAAAGGAACTTTTCATGGACCATGATGAAAACAAGCCAATGCTACTTTTGGCCCATTGTTTTAATACTAACCCCGCTAATCCTTCCATTTCCCCTTTGATTTCTTGTGTGTTGCAGGAGTATGAAGATGTGTTCCCGCAAGAACTTTTGCAAGGATTGCCCCCACTTCGGGGAATCGAACATCAAATTGATTTGGTGCCGGGTTCACAGCTTCCAAACAAACCGGCCTATAGGAGTAATCCTATGGACACGAAGGAGCTTGAAAGACAAGTGGAGGAACTACTCAACAAGGGATACATTAAAGAAAGCATGAGTCCGTGTGCTGTTTCGGTACTTTTGGTACCAAAGAAGGACGGAACATGGCGCATGTGCGTTGATTGCCGAGCCATCAACAAAATCACTATAAGGTATCGTCATCCAATCCCTAGACTAGATGATATGTTAGATGAGCTCCACGGATCTTGTGTGTTTTCTAAATTGGACCTTAGGAGCGGCTATCACCAAATTCGCATGCAACCCGGTGATGAGTGGAAGACCGCATTCATGACAAAATTTGGTCTATATGAGTGGCTGGTCATGCCATTCGGCCTTACCAATGCTCCTAGTACTTTTATGAGGCTAATGAATCATGTAATGAAGCCTTATATTGGGAAGTTTGTGGTGGTTTACTTTGATGATGTGTTGGTATATAGTAAGTCTATTGATGATCATGTAATGCATTTGAGATGTGTGTTTGATATACTCCGAACGGAGAAGTTGTATGCCAACATGGAGAAGTGTTCTTTTGGTGTTGATAAAGTTGTATTCTTGGGATTTGTTGTGAGCTCGAAGGGCGTGGAAGTGGACGACTCCAAGATAGACTCTATACGAAGTTGGCCGACCCCTAAAACTATTGGAGAAATCCGAAGTTTCCACGGGTTGGCAAGCTTTTATAGGAGGTTTGTCAAAGGATTTAGTTCCATAGCAGCCCCCTTGACCGAGGTAATTAGAAAAGACGGACCCTTTAAATGGGGTGAAGAGCAAGCTAGGGCTTTTGAGGCCTTGAAAGCTACGCTCATCTCGGCGCCTTTGTTGCAATTGCCCGATTTTGATAAGATGTTTGAAGTAGAGTGTGATGCTAGTAAGGTTGGCATCGGGGCTGTTTTGATGCAAGAAGGTAAGCCCGTTGCCTATTTCAGTGAAAAGCTCAAAGGGGCAACTCTTAATTATTCGACTTATGATTTGGAGTTGTACGCCCTTGTTAGAGCCTTGGGAAATTGGCAACATTATTTGTGGCCTAAGGAGTTTGTGATACGAACGGATCATGAGTCATTGAAACACCTTAAGAGTCAAGACAAGCTGAATAGGCGTCATGCCAAGTGGATTGAATTCATCGAGACGTTCCCTTACGTAATTCATTACAAAAGGGGAAAGGAAAATGTTGTTGCCGATGCCTTGTCTCGGAAGCATGTGCTTGTTGCTACCTTGTCCTCGAAGTTGATGGGTTTTGAGAGCTTGCGGATGTTATATCCCGAGGATCCTATCTTTGCTCCTATTTTTAGGGAATGCGAAGAGTGGGGAAGGGACCGTTGGCTCAAGGAAAATAACCACTCCTCCTACTCTCGGTTTGATGGCTATTTGTTCAAGGGGAGGAGGTTGTGTGTTCCTGCCAGCTCTTGGCGGGAATTATTTGTGAGAGAGGCCCATGACGGAGGCCTCATGGGTCACTTTGGAGTAGGCAAGACCCTCGGCATCCTAGAGGAGAATTTCTATTGGCCCAAAATGTGCAAGGACGTCACTAAAATTTGTAGTCAATGCGTGGCCTGCCGGAGTGCGAAATCTCGCCTCCAACCGCAAGGGTTATACACCCCACTCCCTACTCCCCATAGACCTTGGCTGGACATATCGATGGATTTCGTTTTGGGGCTGCCAAGGACTAGAAAGGGCCGAGATAGTATTTTTGTCGTTGTTGATAGATTCTCTAAAATGGCTCATTTTATTCCATGTGTTAAAACCGAGGACTCTCCTAGTGTAGCTTCATTATTTGTTGAACATGTTGTAAAGCTTCACGGAGTACCGAGGACCATTGTGAGTGATAGGGACTCCAAGTTCCTAAGCCTCTTTTGGAAGTCCATGTGGGGTAGGCTTGGCACGAAGTTACTTTTCTCCACGTCTTGCCACCCACAAACCGATGGCCAAACGGAGGTAGTAAATAGAACCTTAGGGTCTATGCTACGCTCTATGGTTAAAGGTAAATTGACTTCATGGGAAGAACACCTGCCCTTGGTGGAATTTGCATACAATCGGGTAATACATTCGAGTACGGGAATGACTCCCTTTGAATGTGTTTACGGCCTAAATCCCCTTACCCCTTTAGATCTCACTCCTTTGTCTAGTGATCTCATGACCAGCTTAGATGGAAATAAAAGAGCCGAGGCCATGAAAAAAATGCATGAGACGGTGCGGATCAAGCTTGAAAAGAAGAACCAAGAGGTTGCAAAATGGGCAAACACAGGGAGAAGGAAACTAGTGCTTGAACCCGGAGATTGGGTGTGGGTGCATCTTCGAAAGGATCGGTTTCCAGCTCAAAGGAAGTCCAAATTGCTGCCGAGGGGTGATGGTCCTTTCCAAGTACTTGAGAGGATCAATGACAACGCCTACAAGATTGACCTACCACCGGAATATCAAGTGCACAACACCTTCAATGTCGGAGATCTCTCCCTCGTGGATGCGGTTGAAGATGATCAAATGCCGAATTTGAGGTCAAATTCCTCTCAAGATGGAGAGGATGATATGGTTATGGCTGCCCCCACAGGTACACGGCCTTTCACACGAAGCCAAGCGCGGGAATTACAAACACTCCAAGCCTTGTTCATGCAAATGGCCGTGTGTGAGTTGTTGGCCGAACCAAGCAAGGGCCTCAACGTCCTTATGTGTGAGGAGGGGCCTAAAGTGTAATAAATTAATTCCCCAAGGAGGCCACAACAAAGCAAGGGCGGATGGGTCTTTTTACTCATTTTGTTGTAGTATAAATAGAACATGATAGTGAGATATCCACTAGTTTTTGAAATCTGAAATTTGTAACCTAAAACACTAAAACATTTCCTCTCTCTTCTTCTCCAAGAAGCCGTCCATAGCTTCTCACAAGTAGAGTGATACTTGTGTTGTCTCTTTGGCTAGAAACAAGGGTTTTGAGGTCGTTGAGTGCCTCTTGGTCCTCGTAAGAACTTGGTGTTTATATTCATTAGGCTTAGGGTCCTCTCTTGATGTTAGGGTTCTTAGTTTCTTGAATATTATATGTCAAGTTATCTATCTTTCTTTATCTTGTGTTGTTGTTGATTTTGTTATCTTGAGAGTCTAGTGAAGCCGTGTGGGGCTCTTTCGATTCACTAGCATTTGATTTCCATCTTGTTGTTCTCGGATTGTGGCTTAAAAACCGAAACTATCCCTTGTGTTGTAAGCTTAAAACCGGAAACTAAAACTTGTTACTCTTGTGTTGTTGGACTGAAATCCCAAAACTCTTGTGTTGTTGGTTTGATCTTGCATCACCTTTGGATTGGGATATTTGTGAGCCTCCGGTCTTGGAGGAAGCTTAGGGACCGTTTTTGGCTCGGGCAGCTTAGTAGGACCGGTTTGGTCCTTATTCTTGGGCCAACCCGAGGGGGTTTGTACCCTTGCCTTGAAGGTTGATCTCTCCTTAAGTTCCCGTTCAATCTCTAGGGCCGCTTGGAATATACCGTCAATGGTTTCAAACCGGTGAAGGGTCAAGTGAGTGGAGATCTCTTTGTTCAATCCACACTTGAACCGGATGATGTCGTGACTGATTTGCTCCCCACGGTGATAAAGTTTCAACATGAGTTGTTGGAACTCGTCAAAATAGGCCATCACACTCCTGCTTCCTTGCCGCAAGCCATATAGCCTAGCAAGTAACTCATGACGATATCTCTCGGGAAGGTATCGTTGCCTCATCAAGTACCTCAACCGATACCAAGGTGGTGGCTGCCCATCAATTACTTCATTACCAAACCGTTTAACATACTCCCACCAAGTGTTAGCATAGCCCTCGAGGTGAGCTATAGCGTAGCAACTCTTCTTTTCTTCCGAGATGTCATTAACTTGGAAAACCTTGTCACAAGCCGATTCCCAAGTCAAGTAGGTCTCGGGGTCACTTTCACCCTTAAAGATAGGTAGGCTCAACTTGATGGTGTTGATGCCTACGTCTCTCTCTTGGTGTCGGTTTCCCCTATCTCCATACCCCCGGTATCTCCTAGGTTCTCCTCGACCCCCTCTTAACTCCTCCTCCCTCATATAAGCATCATCAAAGGCTCCCTCTCCATCATACTCCTCTCTACCGTATCCATCAAAGTGGGCTGGTCGGCCTTGGCCATTTTGATTCGTAGGAATTGGAATTTGTGGTCTTTGGTTTAATGGAGCTTGGAAGGGAGGGTTCGGATTTAGTGGAGGTACTTGGCGCCCAAATCCCTCTTGTGGAATTGGAGGGGCTTGGAAATGTAGTGGTCTAGTGGAGTCTCGGTTTGGAGGAAAGTTGGTAGATTGGTTTGCGGTATTTAGTGGAGCTTGGGGTGCATTTAGCATTTGGTGGACCATTTCGGGAGTGATGGTTGCGGAGGAGGTCCGATCATGACCATTGGTAGAGACATGTAGAGGAGTCGATGGCCGAGAGTTCCTTTGACTCTCCACTTGATCTAGTCTCCCACTAATAGTCGATACTTCCCCCCTTATTGCTGCCAAGTCCCCTCTCACGGCCCCAAATTCCGAATTCATCCTTTCAAGTGTCCGAGTAACGGCCTCGAGAGTGGCCCTCATTGAGTCAAGGGCATTAGTATCCGCATTATATGATGTTGTTCCTTCCATCGTCAAGGTATTAGCCGCTTTAGTCACCACAAGTTCGTGTTCCACAAGTGTTGTATAATTGGCTAGTAACCGTGAGATTTACAAGGTTTGAGTAAGCTCTTATCCGGAATGGATTCTTGTTTGAAGACTCAAAGAATTCTTGCCGGACTAGAATCAAAATCAGTAACTCATTCAAACGAATAAAAGCACACAAACAACCGTTGACACGAACAAACGGCTCAAGGAACTAGTTAACAACCTAGTAGGAAAGTACTAGTTTGTTAATTAGTTCTAAGACCAAGTAAGGGAAACCAAGAATCAACAATTAGCAACCAAAGAATATCCTAAGTTGAGCTTATAGTGACGTGGTAGCATGCAATGGTCCCACACGTTCTTCTTCTCTCGGATTTTTCTCTTTCTTTCTCCTTTTTTTTTTGTTCGGTTTTGGTGTTAAGATTCACACAACTTGTGAAAATTTGAAAAGTGTTTTGGTGGGAAAACTAAAATCTTGAAGTCTTCACTCTTTTTCAAACTCAAGAAAGTGGGTTTGGTTGACAAATTCCACAAAACAAGGATCCTTGATTTAGGGGAAGTGATTGACAAGACTACAAGTGATGGGTGCAAGTCTTTCACAACAACTTTATAATTTTACCACTTGAGCACACAACAAGATGAACACTTCAACAAGATGAACAAGATGACAAGTTCAAAAGATAAACACTTCAACAATCTTCAACACTTCTTTGTCACATAAACACACAACCACCGAATTTCCTTTGGTTATCAACAACATACAACTTTCGGCCACTACAAGTCACTACACAATATTCAAGTTTCAAGCTCAACTTTCGGATCTAGACACCTTAGTGTTGGTGAGAAAGAAACCAACACTAGAAACTCACTAAACAAGCAAAACAACACCTAGATCTAAACATACAACATCATTCTCGGTTTCAACATTTAGTGGACAGATTTCAGAATTTCTTGTGGTGTAGTTGTTTAAGCCGTGATCTAGCCCAAGATGGGTTATGTTGGAACACAACCGGTCTTGCTTTGATACCAAATGATACAAGATCAAACCAACAACATCAAAAGCTTCGGATTTCAGTCCAACAACACAAGACAACAAGTTTTAAGTTCCGGTTTTTCAACTTACAACACAAGAACAACAAGATGGATAACAAATGCTAGTGAATCGAAAGGAGCCCCACACGGCTTCACTAGACTTTCAAGATAACAAAATCAACACAACAACAACAAGATAAAGAAAGATAGGTAACTTGACATATAACATTCAAGAAACTAAGAACCCTAACATCAAGAGAGGACCCTAAGTCTAATGAATATAAACACCAAGTTCTTACGAGGACCAAGAGGCACTCAACAACCTCAAAACCCTTGTTTCTAGCCAAAGAGACAACACAAGTATCCCTCTACTTGTGAGATCTAGGGACGGCTTCTTGGAGAAGAAGAGAGAGGAAAATGTTTGTGTTTTTAGGTTACAATTTCAGATTTCCAAAAACTAAGTCTAACTCACTATGATGTTCTATTTATACTACAACAAAAAGGAGTAAAAAGACCCATCCGCCCTTGCTTTCTTGTGGCAACCTTGGGGATTAGTTTATTACACTTTAGGACCCCTCTTCACACATAAAAACGTTTAGGTCCTTGGTTGGTTCGACCAACAACTCACACACGGCCATTTGCATGAACAAAGCTTGGAGTGTTTGTAATTCCCGAGCTTGGCTTCGTGTGAAAGGCCGTGTACCTGTGGAGGCTGCCTTAACCGTATCAGCCACTCTCACTTTTCCCTAAGGTGTCGTCCTCAAAATTAGGCATACCCTCTAGATCATTAGTGGAAATATCATAAGGACAAAGAGGGTAGAGAAAGGTGTCACACAAGCTAACTTCAGCTATGGTGTCCTTATGCATGTACTCACTAGCTTCAAGTCCATCACCACTAGTATGCTTAATATAGGAAACACATAAAGAAGAAGTAGATGGAATTTCTAAGCATGCACCACCTTTTATTTCAAGAGAATAATCCCCACATATATATAAATCACCATGGGCAGCAAAGGAATCATTCACAAAAATATTTTTACAAGAACAATCATATTTCGGGTTTCCCAAGTAATCAAGCAAATCATGGTCATCTTCACCCGATTGACTATTCCTTTTCAAGACTAAACATTCCCTACCCTTAAGAGTACTCTCATCTTCCAAGAAGAGATTTCCATCTTGAGGAGAAATGTTGTCACACCATAGTGGGTTAGCATATAGGCTATAGCTTCCAAGACAAGCCATTCCGTTAAAATCACTTGCACCACTAGGTTCATTAGGAGTAAATAAACTATCTTCAAACAAGACATTGTGCCTAAAAAGTGAATGATCTAACCCGCAGATAGATTTGGAACTTTCACTCTCTAAGGAATCATTATCAAGTTTCAAAGATATGTCAAGCACATGATTAACCCTATGAGCCAAACAAACATTAGCATCTTTACAACAACATAGGCTCATGGGTTCACTCCTTTTTCCTTGGCCAACATCTTTAAATCCTTCACTCACTTGAGATTCATTAATCACATCACACATATCCTCAAGTGGTGGACAAGTTTTACTCACAAGTTGGGCAGCAACTTCCTTCGAGAAGCTCTCAACGCAAGGTGCTTGGACAATTGAATTTTGTGGGTAGAGTTTGGGTAGCAATTGGCGTATAACTTCAATGTGCCGTTTCATATCTTCAATATTGTCATGGATACGATCGCATCTCGCATTGAAGTTATGGGAAGCCATTGTACCTAACAAAAAGACACAACAAACAAGGAAAACAAACAAACTTGTTAGATCAAAAATGCCTCACCACACTCTCACTCTCGGTTTTACCTCACACTTGGTTTCACAAGTGTTGAAAGCCGGCTTGTACTTCATGAGTGATTGAGTGTCGAGTCTACTCTTGTCCGGGAATGGATTTTTGTTTGAAACTCAAACGAAATCTTGTAGGACTTGAGTCAAGAACTAACAATGAATTGAAAAAGATAAAAGTACACAACAAACGTAAACACGAACAAACGGATACAATAATTAATCTACAACTAAGTAGGTGATTACTAGTTGTTAATTAATTGGAACCAATAAAATTGAAACTAAGGAACAACAAAAGGAAACTGCTAAAATCTGAAATTTGAGCTTATTAATGACGTGAACAGTAGCAAATGGATGATGTGGCAGCATGCAATTGGTTTTGGTCCCACCCAATATAATCACAAATTCTGAAATTTTAAATCTTCACACTATTTGGAAAGGGTGACAATTGGTTTTGGAGGGAAAACACAAGTCTTGAATCTCTACAAGTCCACTCTTAAAAGGATGACTTTTGTCTTGTACTAGTCCCACAAGACAAGGTTCTTAAAACAAGAAAAAGTGGTTTGTCCCACAAAACAAAGTTCTTGAAACAAGAAAGAGTAGTCCCACAAAACAAGGTCTTTGGAATGAGGAAAAGCTGAAAAAGTAGAAGTCTAGTCTAGGAAGTGTTGGGTTCAAGGTTTCTCACAACAAGCTTTACATCTTTTCATCTTCACCTTTTGAATCTATATTGCCCTTTTGATTGTCTTAAGTTGTAAGAAAAGATGAAGCACTAGATGAACACCACAACTGATACAAGATCCAACCAACAACACCAAGAGTTCGGATTTCAGCCCAACAACACAAGAACACAAGTTTTAAGTTGTTAGTTTTTCAGCTTACAACAAGAACTAGTTTCGGTTTTCAAGCCACAATCCGAGAACAACAAGATAGAAAACAAGTGCTAGTGAATCGAAAGAGCCCCACACGGCTTCACTAGACTTGAAGATAACAAAAGCAACACAACAACAAGATAATGAAAGATAGATAACTTGACATAAAACATTCAAGAAAACTAAGAACCCTACTTCAAGAGAAGGACCCGAAATCTGCTGAATGTAACACCAAGTTCTTACGAGGACCAAGAGGTACTTAACAACCTCAAAACCCTTGTTTCTAGCCAAAGATACAACCCAAGTATCCCTCTACTTGTGAGGAGATAGTGGCGGCTTCCTTTGAGAGGAAGAGAGAAGAAAAGTTTAGTGTTTTAGGTTTACAAATTCTGAATTCTCAAAAAAAACTAAAGACCAACTCTCTAATATGTCCTATTTATACTACAACAAGGAAAGGCTAAAAGGCCCATCCGCCCCTTGCCTTTTGGGCCAGCCTTGGAGACTAGTTCATGGCCCATTAAGACCCCTCTTCACATATAAAAACGTTCAGGTCCTTGGCTGGTTCAGTCACCAACTCACACACGGCCATTTGCATGAACAAGGCTTGGAGTTTTTGTAATTCCCGAGCTTGGCTTCGTGTGAAGGGTCGTGTACTTGTGGAGGCTGCCCCAACCGTATCATGTATCCTCTAGGTGCGGCCATGGTGTGTAAATACACCATGTGTAATGACCAAAATGCCCCGTGAGTCCTCACTCTTAAATGCTCCAAGCAATCTTCCATTCGCGAGATTGCTTTAAGTTACGCTCAAAACGGGTCCTCCATGCATGTTCTTGTATTATCGAGGTGACCAATTCTTGAGCCTCCATGTGTTGGCCTCCAAAGATTTCACCGAAAGATAAGATGGCCATTTGTCCCGTATCATCCTCCCCTTCTTGAAAAGGATTCGACCTCGAATCCAAACCTTGCAAAACCGAAGAGAGGACAAACAAATACAAACTCCTCATGGAATGAGGGTTAGGGTTAGCATAACAAATCATCTCAACATGCCAAGGTTGCACATATTTGCAATATAACCAAGAATCCGTTGCAAGGAATATTAAAAGCTCTACAAAAGATGTGCAAAGGATCTGGTTATTCGACATATTAAGAGTGACACTTTGCTTGTCATGTAGACCGAGCAACAAGTTTGGTGCACCAACATCACCATTTCTAAATTTGGCACCGGGTTCAAATGGGAAAAGTAGCCATAGACACGGGTCTCGACAACACTTCCCTTTCCCGTGGTCTACATCCAAACTAAATGACATACTCTCTACAATAACATACATATGATCCAAAGCAAATACAGAGTAGAGAAAAGTATCACTCAAATCGACTTCTACTAAGGTGCTCTCATGTGTGTACTCACTACTAGTTTCCCAATAATCACCATGAGTACTCTCAACAATGAAATCACACAAAGTAGAAGAAGAAGTAGCTTTCGCAACTACACATTCCTTCCCCTTAAGAGGACTCTCATCTTCCAAGAAGAGATTTCCCTCTTTAGGAGGAATATTGTCACACCATAGTGGGTTAGCATATAGGCTATAGCTTCCAAGGCAAGCTATACCGTCATTTTCACCACTAGGTTCATTAGGAGTGTTTAAATCATCTTCAAACAAGACATTGTACCTAAAAAGAGTGTGATCTACCTCACGGACAGATTTGGAGCAAGCAAGTTCCTCACTCTCTAAATGATCAACGTCAAGTTTCAAGGATGTTTCAAACACAATATTACCCCAAGAAGAGCTCTCGGGTTCATTCTCACTTCGATCAACATTTTCAACATCATCACACACTTGAGGTTCATTAGTTACATCATACACATCCTCAAGTGGTGGGTAATTTTCACACATAAGTTGATCAACACAAATTTCAGAAGATAATGTGCTTTCATTCAACATAATGGTTTCAACACTAGGTGGACATAAACCAATCTTACAAGAAGAGTCTATTCGGTCATCAATAGGATCAGCTAGTGTATCCACACTCACAACATGTACATCATTATCAAGTGGCAAAGAAATAATACACTCACATATAGGCAAGCTACAACTCACACTCAATGGGCTACTAGCCACACAATTATCATTCACATGTACAAAAGTGTAAGAGTTTGCCTTTTTACCTTGAAGTCCTTGAGTAGATTCTTCTTTGTCATGGTGTGAAGGTCCTCCAACATTTTGGGCAGCAACTTTCTTTTGGCATTGTTCTTCTTCGCTTTCCATGTTGCTACCTATACAAGCGTCCTTAGAAATAGAAGGACAAACAACGTTAGCATGGTTTGGTGGTAATCCTCTTACTTTGCTCCACACAACCTCTCCCTTTTCCACTCTCGGATTACCACCTTTCACTCCCTTACTCCTCTCAATCTTTTGTCTCTCATAATAATTCGAATTGGAGTAGGTAGGAACTTCTTTTTGCGGCCCGGGCAGAATGTACGTCTCGAGGCAATTTCCCCATCGGTCTCTTACAATATTAGGCCAATTTTGCATATTTGGAACTTTATGTTGTGCAAACCAATTGGCGCCTAAGCTCACATGACCATAGGTTATGGGAAAAACATCACACCACACCTCCTCATGGTAATTAAATTGGGAGAAGACAACCTTTACCCTCTCGGTAACCTTAAACCTGTCCAAGAAGTATGGAACAAGTAAAGGCTCACAAAATAACCCCAAGTAATCAACCATGGATGGAACAATGTAGTTTCTATAGTACCTATCACTTAACACAACGAGGCAGCCCGGTATCCCACAAATGGTCACCTTTCCGGAGTGTACACTCCTTCTCGGATCAACATTGTAAAGCACATGAGTACCCCTCGATCTTGGAGATGTATATCCTCTTCTTCCCATTGGACAACCTACACTATAGCTAGTATAACCATTCACACTATATCGACCTTGATAAGAAGTACTACAAGGTGGAGAATATGAATCTTCACACTCCTCACGTGTACTCTCATCATAGCTCTCATACGGTTTACGAATGATAGGGTTACACCTAACGCCAAATCTAGGTTCGGAGTGGGGAGTGCAAGACTCCTCACATGCCCCAACTTCATTATAAGATCCACCACGAGGTCCTACATCATCTCCAAAGTCACCATAAGCACTAGGCACTTCATTCACCTCACTTTCCCCCTCAAAACAGTAATTTTCAAATCTGCCTATGTTTTGGCCATGGCTATTTTCATCGCCTCCGCAATCTTCCTCAACTTCGTAGCCATAAAAACCCTCACTACAATCATAGTCTCCCATATTGTAGTCACAATAATCCCCGGCTGTCAAGGTCATGTTCCTCTTATATCACCCCTTAAACCTACAAAATGAACAACAAGATTAGTAGTAAAGCTCCTTCCATCGTCAAGGTATTAGCCGCTTTAGTTCATCACAAGTCGTGTTCCACAAGTGTTGTATAATTGGCTAGTAACCGTGAGATGTTAAGGTATGAGTAAGCTCTTGCCCGGAATGGATTCTTGTTTGAAGACTCAAAGAATTCTTGCCGGACTAGAGTCAAAAATCAGCAATTCGTTCAAACGAATAAAAGCACTCAAATAATCGTTGACACGAACAAACGGTTCAAAGAACTAGTTGACAACCTAGTAGGAAAGTACTAGTTTGTTAATTAGTTCTAGGACCAAGTAAGGGAGACCAAGAATCAATAATTAGCAACCAAGACTATCCTAAGTTGAGCTTATAGCGACGTGGTAGCATGCAATGGTCTCACACGTTGTTCTACTCTCGGTTTTTCTCTTTCTTTCTCCTTTTTTTTTTGTTCGGTTTTGTGTTAAGATTCACACAACTTGTTATAGTTTGAAAAGTGTTTTGGTGGGAAAACTAAAATCTTGTAGTCTTTCACCCCTTTTCAATCTCAAGAAAGTGGGGTTTGGTAGACAAATCCCACAAAACAAGGTTCCTTGAATTAGGGAAAGTGATTGACAAGACTACAAAGTGATGGGTGCAAGTCTTTCACAACACTTTATAGCTTGTCTTCCACTTGATCACACAACAAGATGAACCATATGAACAAGTTCAAAAGATGAACACTTCCATAAACTTCATCAGCTTCTTTAGCACATAACATACAACCACCGATTTTCTTTTGGTTAGCAACAACATACAACTTTCGGCCACTTCAAGTCACTACACAATATTCAAGTTTTTCAAGCTCAACTTTCGGACCTAGACTCCTTAGTGTTGGTGAGAAAGAAACCAACACTAGAAACTCACTAAACAAGCAAAATAACACCTAGATCTAAACATATAACATCATTCTCGGTTTTCAACTTCTTGTGGGCAGATTTCAGAATTTTTTTTTTTTTTTTGTTGTTTAAGCCGAGAACTTGCCCAAGATGGGTTATGTTGGAACACAACCGGTCTTGCTTTGATACCAAATGATACAAGATCCAACCAACAACACCAAGAGTTCGGATTTCAGCCCAATAACACAAGAACACAAGTTTTAAGTTGTTAGTTTTTCAGCTTACAACAAGAACTAGTTTCGGTTTTCAAGCCACAATCCGAGAACAACAAGATAGAAAACAAGTGCTAGTGAATCGAAAGAGCCCCACACGGCTTCACTAGACTTGAAGATAACAAAAGCAACACAACAACAAGATAATGAAAGATAGATAACTTGACATAAAACATTCAAGAAAACTAAGAACCCTACTTCAAGAGAAGGACCCGAAATCTGCTGAATGTAACACCAAGTTCTTACGAGGACCAAGAGGTACTTAACAACCTCAAAACCCTTGTTTCTAGCCAAAGATACAACCCAAGTATCCCTCTACTTGTGAGGAGATAGTGGCGGCTTCCTTTGAGAGGAAGAGAGAAGAAAAGTTTAGTGTTTTAGGTTTACAAATTCTGAATTCTCAAAAAAAACTAAAGACCAACTCTCTAATATGTCCTATTTATACTACAACAAGGAAAGGCTAAAAGGCCCATCCGCCCCTTGCCTTTTGGGCCAGCCTTGGAGACTAGTTCATGGCCCATTAAGACCCCTCTTCACATATAAAAACGTTCAGGTCCTTGGCTGGTTCAGTCACCAACTCACACACGGCCATTTGCATGAACAAGGCTTGGAGTTTTTGTAATTCCCGAGCTTGGCTTCGTGTGAAGGGTCGTGTACTTGTGGAGGCTGCCCCAACCGTATCATGTATCCTCTAGGTGCGGCCATGGTGTGTAAATACACCATGTGTAATGTCCAAAATGCCCCGTGAGTCCTCACTCTTAAATGCTCCAAGCAATCTTCCATTCGCGAGATTGCTTTAAGTTACGCTCAAAACGGGTCCTCCATGCATGTTCTTGTATTATCGAGGTGACCAATTCTTGAGCCTCCAAAGATTTCACCGAAAGATAAGATGGCCATTTGTCCCGTATCAACAACAACCTTCAAGAACACAACAACAACTTCTTCAAGAACGCAACACAATACCACCAATTGTCAAGAACAAGTAACAACAAACAGCCAGCCATATGGCACCACTACTATGGTCAATATTATAAGCTCAAACTTTAGATCTTGACACCTTTAGTGTTGGTGAGAAAGGAACCAACACTAGAAACACTCTATACAAGAAGAATACTACAAGATCTAGCCAAAAAAAATAAGAAAATCTCGGCCCATACAACAACACATCACAATTTTTGGCCAAGAACACAAAGGTAGGAGATTTGACTATTTCTGGAATTTTTTTTCAGATTTCAGTTTTTTTTTTTTTTTAAATTTTTTAACAAGCAAGCCCAAAATTGATCTTGTAGGAACAAGATCAAGCCATGCTTTGATACCAAATGATACGGGAAAAACAAGGGAAACACGAAACAACTCCAAAACAGTCCACTAATCTTAAGGATTCGAGGACTAAGATGGAGACCACTCTCGGATTCGCTATAACCACACAATACAAGAGAAAGAGGTGTGTTTTCAACACCAAAACAGCTACAAAACGTGAAGAACAATATGAACAACAATAACACAAATTTCCAGATTCAACAAAGGACCCAAAACAGTTCACTACACAACAACAACAAGATGACAACAATAAAATGTAAAGATAGGTAGTGTGACATAGATTACTACAATAACTATGAATCTAAGTGTAGATCCAACACTAAGACCCTTAATACATGTAATAACAACACCGACACTCTTACGTGGACACAAGAGGGAAATCAATCTCCTCAAGAACCTTCGTTTCCAAGCATGAATCCAACACGAGAGATTCCACCCTCAAGTTGAAAATCCTAGTTACATGGATTTCGGCTATGGGAGCCTTTCTCATAAGAGAGAAATGTTTTTAAGTGTGATACAACATCAATATTCAGCCAAGTCTGCCTTACAAATGACCTAAAAGGTTCCTTATATAGTAGTTTACAAACAAGGTGTGAAATGTCCAAAATGACCCCTTAGTCTCAAGTCTTCAAGTGGGTGCCCTTTGAGAGCATTATATGGACGGTTTTGGACCCCTTTTCAGTCCTCATTTGCACTTCACTTTAACACTCCGAGTCTCGGGTTTATTACATCTCACAAACATGCATCCTCGTGGTCGTACCCGTATCACATACTATCATGGATATGAGTCTAACACACGACTCATATTATGTCCATTCGACTCTAAGAAATGAGTCTTATGTTGTACAGTGACATCAAAACATGGGGTATTACACTTCAAATCAGCTGGAGCAATTCTAAACGAAGGAATAGAAATTGGAAAAGTATTCAGGACAAGATCAATACCAAAATCAATCTCCCTATCAGGAGAGACACCTGTAAGGTCATCAGAGAAGACCTCAAGGAATTCTTTTACCACAGAAAACAAATGCAAAGAATGATCCTTCAAGTTAAAATCTTTAACCTGGACCAGATAATAGAGACATCCTTTGGAAATCAACTTTCGAGCTCTAAGATACTATATGAAATTTCCTTAGGAGCTAGGGAACCACCCCTCCACTCAACAATTGGCTCATTAGAGAAATTAAACATGACCTTACGGGTCCGACAGTCTAGAGACTTATAACATGAGTGCAACCAGTCCATTCCCAGAATAACATCAAAGTCAACCATATCTAACTCTATCAAGTCTACTAGTATGTCTCTACCACCAACAGATATTACACTACTTATAGGCTTTTCTAACAATAGAGTTTTCTACTGGGGTAAAAATAAAATAAGGGTTCAACAAGCACTCAGGATCGAAACCAAAATGCACGGTGACAAATGGGGTCATATAAGAGAGAGTAGACTGAGGATCAAGTATATAGTACATATCACGAGAAAAGAGTTTCAACATACTAGTAACAATGATTCTGGCCAGTGCTGGAGCCAAAAATAGAAGCAGAAGCAAAAATAGCACCCTTTGGTGTAGGAGCTGATAAAGTAGCAATATGGACCTTGTTGGCCCTAGAAGAAAATCTAGAGGGACAATACTACTGCATATGCCCAATCTAACCACACATAAAACATTAGTTCCTCCCCTTCTTACACTAACTACGATGATGATGACCATAAAATCTATAAGGAGGTAGGATGGTGCTAATTGGGCCCTACTAGCTTGAGTTTGAGCACCCTATAACCTAGAAGCATCAGCACCATGAAAATGTTGGTCAACAAATGACTTTGGGTAGGGATCAATAACCGTCGAATAGGAGTTAGGAATCCCACAGCTCTTCTTCTTAGAACACTTACCACTATGTTGTTGGTCTCCACCCTGCTCTGAATATAGGAATTTTTACTTTGCCACTCTCTGATACGGGAAAAATAAGGGAAACACGAAACAACTCCAAAACAGTCCACTAATCTTAAGGATTCGAGGACTAAGATGGAGACCACTATCGGATTCGCTATAACCACACAATACAAGATAAAGAGGTGTGTTTTCAACACCAAAACAGCTACAAAACGTGAAGAACAATATGAACAACAATAACACAAATTTCCAGATTCAACAAAGGACCCAAAACAGTTCACTACACAACAACAACAAGATGACAACAATAAAATGTAAAGATAGGTAGTGTGACATAGATTACTACAATAACTATGAATCTAAGTGTAGATCCAACACTAAGACCCTTAATACATGTAATAACAACACCGACACTCTTACGTGGATACAAGAGGGACATCAATCTCCTCAAGCACCTTCGTTTCCAAGCATGAATCCAACACGAGAGATTCCACCCTCAAGTTGAAAATACGAGTTACATGGATTTCGGCTATGGGAGCCTTTCTCCTAAGAGAGAAATGTTTTTAAGTGTGATACAACATCAATATTCAGCCAAGTCTCCCCTACAAATGACCTAAAAGGTTCCTTATATAGTAGTTTACAAACAAGGTGTGAAATGTCCAAAATGACCCCTTAGTCTCAAGTCTTCAAGTGGGTGCCCTTTGAGAGCATTATATGGACGGTTTTGGACCCCTTTTCAGTCCTCATTTGCACTTCACTTTCACACTTCAAGTCTCGGATTTAATACATCTCACAAACATGCATCCTCGTGGTCGTACCCGTATCATCCTCCCCTTCTTGAAAAAGGATTCGACCTCGAATCCGCACCTTGCAAAATCAAAACAAAAGACAAACAAGTACACATCCTCATGACATGAGGGTTAGGGTTAGTGCAACAAAATTCAATCTAACAAATAACATCATCATGCCAAGGTTGCACATATTTGCAATATAACCAAGAATCCTTTGCAAGGATTATTAAAAACTCAATAAAAGATTTACAAAGGATTTGGTTATAGGATACATCAAGAGTGACACTTTGCTTGTCATGTAGACCAAGCAACAAGTTTAGTGCACCAACATCACCATTTCTAAATTTGGCACCGGGGTCAAATGGGAAAAGTGGCCATAGACACGGGTCTCGACAACACTTCCCTTTCCCGTGGTCTACACCCAAACTAAATGACATACTCTCTACAATAACATACATATGATCCAAATCAAATAGAGAGTAGAGAAAAGTATCACTCAAATCGACTTCTACTAAGGTTCTCTCATGTGTGTACTCACTACTAGTTTCCCAATAATCACCATGAGTACGCTCAACAATGAAATCACACAAAGTAGAAGAAGAAGTAGCTTCCGCAACTACACATTGCTTACCCTTAAGAGGACTCTCATCTTCCAAGAAGAGATTTCCCTCTTTAGGAGGAATATTGTTACACCATAGTGGGTTAGCATATAGTCTATAGCTTCCAAGGCAAGCTATACCATCATTTTCACCACTAGGTTCATTAGGAGTGTTTAAATCATCTTCAAACAAGACATTGTACCTAATAAAAGTTTGATCTACCTCACGGACAGATTTGGAACAAGCAAGTTCCTCACTCTCTAAATGATCAATATCAAGTTTCAAGGATGTTTCAAACACAATATTACCCCAAGAAGAGATCTCGGGTTCATTCTCACTTTGTTGACAAACATTTTCAAATACTTCACTAACTTGAGATTCATTAATCACATCACACATATCCTCAAGTGGTGGACAAGTTTTACTCACAAGTTGGGCAGCAACTTCCTTCGGGAAGCTCTCAATGCAAGGTACTTGGACAATTGAATTTTGTGGGTAGAGTTTAGGTAGCAATTGGCGTATAACTTCAATGTGCCGTTTCATATCTTCAATATTGTCATTGATACGATTGCATGTGGCATTGAAATTATGGGCAACCATTGTACCTAACAAAAACACACAACAAACAAAGAAAACAAACAAACTTGTTAGATCAAAAATGCCTCACCACACTCTCACTCTCGGTTTTACCTCACATTTGGTTTCACAAGTGTTGAAAACCGGCTTGTACTTCGTGAGTGATTGAGTGTCGAGTCTACTCTTGTCCGGGAATGGATTTTTGTTTGAAACTCAAACGAAATATTGTAGGACTTGAGTCAAGAACTAACAATGAATTCAAAAAGATAAAAGTACACAACAAACGTAAACACGAACAAACGGATACAAAACTAACTTACAAGCTAGTAGGAAATTACTAGGTTGTCAATTAGTGTTCGAACCAATAAACGAACTAAGTGACAATTAAATGAAACTAAGAAATCTAAAATTTGAACCAAAATTATGATGTGAACAGTAAAAAATGATGATGTGGCAGTCACGTATTGGTTGCGGTTTCTCAATTTTATATTTCAATTTCAAGTCTTGGTCGCATTGTAATTTAGGAAGGATGACAATTGGTTTTGGAGGGAAAACACAAGTCTTGAATCTCTACAAGTCCACTCTTAAAAGGATGACTTTTGTCTTGTACTAGTCCCACAAGGCAAGGTTCTTGAAACAAGAAAAAGTAGTTTGTCCCAAAACACAAGGTTCTTGAAATATGAAAAAGCTGAAAAGTAGAAGTCTAGTCTAGGGAGTGTTGGGAAATGGTTGATAAAGTCTTTTGTGGTTGTAGGAAAAGTCTTTGAGCCACAAGTCTTACACCTTAAATCTTGGATTTATTCCTTGCAAGACTAACATCAATTCACACTCTCTTTCTTCAACTTATAGGATCAACAACCACATTTTCTTCAACAACATATAGAGATGGTGAAGAACACCAAGAACACAAACTTTGAGTCTTGAAGTTCTAAGGTTTAAGTTGGACCCCAAACATCAAAAACACTTTTCCAAGCTTAAACTCCACTACACAATCTCCACAATACACGTTCAAACCTTGAACCAACAACACACCACACGTCCAAGTCTTGAACCCGCAACAACAATACCAACAACTATCGGCCAAGTCCAAGTTCACAATAACAACATCAACAACAAAGGCTCAAATCAAGATATAGACTCAAAAGTGTTAGTGAATAACAATACTAACACTAGAAACACTTAAGACAAGTAAAAATCTCAGCCAAGATACAACAAGAACACAATTTTCGGCCAAGAACACAAAGTGGACAGATTGTTATTTTTCTGAAAATTTCAGTTTTCAGTTTTTTTTTTTTTGTTTTTAATTTTCTAACAAGCAAGCCCAAGATTGATCTTGTAGGAACAAGATCAAGCCATGCTTTGATACCAAATGATACGGGAAAAATAAGGGAAACACGAAACAACTCCAAAACAGTCCACTAATCTTAAGGATTTGAGGACTAAGATGAAGACCACTCTCGGATTCGCTATAACCACACAATACAAGATAAAGAGGTGTGTTTTCAACACCAAAACAGCTACAAAACGTGAAGAACAATATGAACAACAATAACACAAATTTCCAGATTCAACAAAGGACCCAAAACAGTTCACTACACAACAACAACAAGATGACAACAATAAAATGTAAAGATAGGTAGTGTGACATAGATTACTACAATAACTATGAATCTAAGTGTAGATCCAACACTAAGACCCTTAATACATGTAATAACAACACCGACACTCTTA
Organism: Capsicum baccatum var. pendulum; assembly: GCA_030864225.1. Taxonomy (NCBI): domain Eukaryota; kingdom Viridiplantae; phylum Streptophyta; class Magnoliopsida; order Solanales; family Solanaceae; genus Capsicum; species Capsicum baccatum. The sequence goes on from CM061559.1 coordinate 157,320,710, forward strand.
CGTGGACACAAGAGGGACATCAATCTCCTCAAGCACCTTCGTTTCCAAGCATGAATCCAACACGAGAGATTCCACCCTCAAGTTGAAAATCCGAGTTACATGGATTTAGGCTATGGGAGCCTTTCTCCTAAGAGAGAAATGTTTTTAAGTGTGATACAACATCAATATTCAGCCAAGTCTCCCCTACAAATGACCTAAAAGGTTCCTTATATAGTAGTTTACAAACAAGGTGTGAAATGTCCAAAATGACCCCTTAGTCTCAAGTCTTCAAGTGGGTGCCCTTTGAGAGCATTATATGGACGGTTTTGGACCCCTTTTCAGTCCTCATTTGCACTTCACTTTCACACTTCAAGTCTCGGATTTAATACATCTCACAAACATGCATCCTCGTGGTCGTACCCATATCACTCTCCAATCTCAAACCAACTTCTTTTTCTCTTCTTTGACCTGTTAATATACACAACCAATCTGGAGATGTTCATGTCCTTAATCAGCAAGGCAACCACACTCGCAAGGATCAACTCACGAGACAATCCTGAAGAAAAATTTCTCACTTGAGCCCTTAAATTAGATACAAATTCAGGAGCATACCTAGAAAATTAATGGAATTTTAAAGCATACTCATTGACTTTCATTCTTTCTTGCTTCAAGTTAACAAATTCTTTGGATTTTTCCACCCTCATTTCCTAAGGAATGAAGCGGTCCAAAAATGCACTAGAGAAATCTTCCCATAAGGAAGAATCAACATCTTTGCCTCTCAACTATCCCCATTCTTTGTACCACTAGTATGACACTTCTTTCAATTGATAGGCAACAAACTCTACACCCTCAACCTATGAAGCATGCATAACCCAGAAGATCTTCTCCAACTCATCAATTAAACTTTTAGGATCCTTCTTTACTTTGGTACTAGTAAACATCGAAGGATGCAACCTCATAAATTGGCCAACTCTAGTGGCTTCGGCCGAACCTATAATAGTAGTACTAAAACCCAATTATTTGGGCTAAGATGTCAGCAACTGAGTCAATAGGGTAATGGAGCGACGAAACTTAATATTTGTAACCTCCCCGAGAAGTGACTGAGTATGAGTTTCACTGTCAAGGGTGGGATCAATGGGATAGGTTGGGACCCATTAGGAAAGTCAGATGTAGCGATCCTTGACTGGGTCTAAACCCTAGAAGTTGGATGGCTTGATTGTATGTTTACTACACTTCAAAGCCCCTTTTCACACTTCAAAACATTTAAACCCTTACGAGAATCAATCAAACACTCACACACTGCCATTTGCATAAACATGGCTTAAAGTTTTTGTAACTCCCCAGCTTGGCTATATGTGAATGGACATGACCTTGTTTGACAACTTGGTACACTCGTATCATCTAATACCAAATGATACAAGACAGAGTGTGTATCAAGATGAACAGGCTATCAAAAGGACATTATAATGAATAACAAGGTGCTAATGAATCAAAATAGGCCACACACAGCTCGACTAGGATTCAAGATCATGTTTAAGAACATTAAGATAAAGTTAACAACAAGAAAAAAAAGATAACAATAGTGCTATTAATTTGGAAGAGAACCACACGGCTTCACTAAACTTCAAGATTACAACAACACAATATTAACAAGATTACAAGAAGGATAGTAACTTGACATATAAGATTAAAGAATCTAAGAACCCTAACAACAAGAAAAGACCCTAAGACTAAAAAATATCAACACCAAGTTCTTACTTGAACCAATAAGAACTCTATGACCCTCAATATCCTAGATTATAGCAAACATACAGCACAAGTATCACTCTATATGTGAGTTTTGGGTTTGGACTTCTCCAGAGAGAAGTTCAAAAAAATACAAGTGCTTGTTGTCTAAAAATATCATCTGATAATAAATAATACAAGAACATGGGTGTGTCAAGATGAACAAGCTATCACAAGAATAACAAGATAAACAACAAGGTGCTAGTAAATCCAAATAGGCCACACACGACTTCACTAGAATTCAAGATCACATTTTTGAACAAAAAGATAAAGTTAACAACAAGAACTAGTTAACAATAGTTCTAGTGAATCGAAGGAGCTCCATAAGGCTTAGCTAGACATCAAATTACAGCAACACCATATTAACAAGATTACAAGCAGTATTGTAACTTGACATACAATATTCAAGAATCTAAGAACCCTAACAATAAGAAACGATCCTAAGACTAAATAATATCATCACCAATTTCTTACTTGGACCAAAAGGAACTCTATGTCCTTCAAGATCCTAGTTTCTAGCAAGGATACAACACAAGTATCACTCTAATTGTGACTTTCAGTTTTGGACATCTTCAATGGAAGAGAGAAGTTAAAGATAATACAAGTGCTTGTTGTCTCAAAATATCATGAATGAACTAAGAGAAGACATAACACTAGCATTATCTATTTATATTACATCACAAAATGAAAGACAAATGACCCTCCTACCCTTAGTCGTGGCGCAACTTCGGAGTGTATGTTTATTACACTTCAAAGCCCTTTTCATACTTCAAACCATTTAACCCATTAAGAGAATCAATTATACGCTCACACATGGCCATGGCTTTGACTTTAGCTTAGCTACATGTAAAAGGACTTGAGCTTGTTGGACAACTTAGTATACCTGTATCATCTTCTCCTAAATAATACAGGAGCAAGTTTGTATCAAGATTAACAAGTTATCACAAGAATAACAAGATGAACGACAAGGTGCTAGTGAATCAAAATGGGTCACACACGGCTTCACTAGGCTTCAAGATCACATTTTAGAACAAGAAGATGATATTAACAATATAAAAAACAAGTTAACAATAGATCTAGTGAAACGAAAGATCCCCACATGGCTTCACTACACTTTAAGTTAACAACAGCACAATATTAACAAGATTAAAAGAACAATAGTAACTTGACATACAATATTCAAAAATCTAAGAACCCTAACAATAAGAAAGGACCCTAAGACTAAATAATATCAACACCAAGTTCTTACTTGGACCAATAAAAATTCTATGACCCTCACGATCCTAGTTTTTAGCAAAGATATAACACAAGTATCACTCTACTTCTGAATTTTGAGTTTGGACTTCTCCCATAGAAGAGAGAAGTTCAAAATAATACAAGTGTTTGTTTTCACAAAATATCTTAAATGAACTAAATAAAGAAATAACTCTAGCATTATCTATTTATATTTCATCACAAAATGAAAGACAAATGACCCTTCTACCCTTAGTCATGGGCAGCTTTGGAGTGTATGTTTATTTCACTTCAAAGCCCCTCTTCAAACTTAAAACATTTAAACCCTTAGAAGATTCAATCACATACTTATGCACAACCATTTGCATGAACATGGCTTGGAGTTTTTGTAACTCCCAATATTGGATACGTGTTAATGGCCTTGAGCTTGTTGGATATCTTGGTACATCTGTATCAACTCAAAAACTTCATACCACCCAATAGGAGAATGACATCTCCTACAATATAATTCCTAAAAATATTCCACACCAATGCTTGAATGGTAAATATTATTATACGAGAATTCAATCAAAGGAAAGTAATCATACCAACTACCCTAACACGCATCGACCACAAGAACTTTACCTTCTTCTGGTTTAGCTTAGTCAATGGGGCAGCTATAGTTTTAAAAATCTTCCTAAACCTCCAACAGTAACTAGCTATACCCAGAAAGGTCCTAATATAAGTTGGAGTCACAGGTCTAGGCCACTTTTTAATTGCCGCAACCTTTTAAGGATCTACCATAATCCCTTTAATAGAGTTAGCATGACCAAGGAAAGTCATAGCCTTCAACAACAACTCACATTCAAAGAACTTAACATACAAACGATGATCCTTCAAAGTTTGTAAGATGACATGGAGGTGACCAACATAATCCACCTCAATCTTAGAATAGACTAAGATATCATAGATGAAGACAAGGAAAAACAAGTCCAAGAAAGGATGAAAAACTCTATTCATCAAATCCATGAATGTCGAAGGGCATTGGTCAATCAAAAGGACATGACTAGGAACTTATAGTGACCGTACAAAGTTCTAAAGGCGGTCTAAGGGATATCCACCTCTCTAATCTTAAGCTGATGATAACCCAACCTAAGATCAATCTTAGAAATACATTTTCCTCTTAGAAGTTGATCTAACAAATCATTAATATAGGAAACGGATATCTATTTTGGATTGTCACTTTGTTCAACTGATGATAATCAATGCACATTGTAAGCGAACCATCCTTCCTGTGCACAGATGACCTGGGGGAAGCCCAAGAAAACACACTAGGAAAAATAAAACCTTTAGCTAAGAGGTCTTTCAATTTCTTCTTAAGCTCTTTTATCTCCATAGAGCCATTCTATAAAAAGAGATAAAAATTGCACAATTGTCCTCAACAAGATCGATCCCAAAATCAATTTCCCCTATCGGGAGGAATACCAAGGAGATCATTGGGGAAAACCTAGGGGAACTTATTAACCACGGGAGCAGCTTCTAGATAAGGACTGTTCGAGTTAAAATCTTTTACTCAGACTAAACAATACAAACATTATTTTGAGATTGACCTTTGGGCTTTAAGACACGAAATTTACTTCCCCTTATGTACTAAAGAACCCTTTTACCATATGATTATCGACTCATAATGGAATTTAAACATGACCCTATAGGTCCGATAATCTAATGAAGAATAACACAAATGCAACCAATCCATCACTTAAAAGACATTAAAACTAATCGTGTTTTACTCTATCAAATCTACAAGAGTTTCTCTACCACTAACAGATACCACACACCCTCTATAGACCCTTTTGACAACCATAGAGTCTTCTACAGTGGTAGAAATATAAAAAGTAGCAGATAGACTGTTAGGTCCAATACCAAGATACACTACTACAAATAAGGTCACATAAGATAAAGTAGACCCTAGATAATGTAAGCAATACATATCTCGAGAGAAAAGTTCTAACAAACATGTGACAACATTAAGAGACGGATCATAATCCAAGTGAGTAAAAGTGCATACAAATAACTTCAGCCAATGCTGGTATGAAAGACAGAAGAAGAAGTAGAAACAACACTCTTTGGTGCAAGGGTGATAAAGTGGCAACCAGAACCTTTTTTTCCCAAGAGACAATCATTATAGGATACTCCTATTATATGTAACCTAATTGACCACATTTAAAACACTAATTTTTCCCTTCACTGTAACAACCATAGTGTAACCCACCGTAAAACTGATAAGGGGGATAGGTGGGTTTGGATTAGGCCCCATTAGCCCTAGGTTAAGTACCTTATTCCCTAGAAAAATTACCAATTTTAAAATATTTGACTCTCGATAAGTACAAGTAGGGATAACTAGCTATAGAATAGGTAGTAGGGCCCACCAAAAACTTCATCTTAGACCACTTACCAAAAACCTGAGCGAACAGAGCAATAGAGCGATGGTACCCAACATTAGAAGTATCTTTTAATGTTAATGAGGAAGAGTGTCACTCTCAAAAAAGGGTTAGGAGGGATAGGTGGAGCCTTACAAGGATGGTTAGATATTGTAGCCCTATCCCAAATCTGGACCCCAGAAGTTGGATGAGCTCCGTCTATAGGCCTTTCAATCGGGGTTGAGGTGTTTCCTGAACAACACATCTCCTTGGAGGCATGATTTAAAAGGTAAGAAAGCAAAAATTAGAGGATTCCAAAGACCTTATACTCTATAGCTCGAGATTGAAAAAATAAATGGAAACATTCCTAATTGTCTTATAGATACTCTTTTATAAGTGTGGTGCACTACACAACCATAAAAGAGACTCTATTTTACACGGAATTATGGATACCCAACTGACCATGAACCCTGGCTCTGATCCCAACTTGACACGACCCAAAATGGGCAATGTCAAGACCAATATAAGCCGTATAGCACACCATCAACCCAACCTAACAATTACATAAAACTAGAAGTGGTTGAGGATCATGGACTATATATCAAGTTAGTAGAAACAAAACTAGTACTCATATCTTAGACAATGTCAAAATATTTCATTTACATCAACGTATTAAAAAATATACGCAAGTCGATAGTCATCCATAAATCCTTAATAAACCCAATCTCTTAAAAAAGTTGGGACTTGCCTCCGCCAATAGCAGAATACAAAGCCTAAATAAGTCTAGGATCGAAGATAATAGACAATAAAATGTATGCCTTCCATTGAATAGAAGCTCACCACTTCAAGGTCAACACACGAACCACCTGAATACCTTTCACGGTGTAGGAAGTAAATAATAAGCTTTGGCCCCTATGTTGCGTGGGGACATAGCATCCAAAGATGGTTAGCAATTGGAGTGCTAGTTTGTAACTCAAGTATACAGAAAATATAGAGTCATCATTCAAAATCATGTCAAATAATCATAATGGACAACATTTATATAAATAGGCTCATATATATAAATAACATGTTCATAATGCGGCAAGGGAAACAATACTTAATGAACATTCCTGATGTATTCAATCATGAGTCACGAAGTGGAGAGTTTCTTATTAGGCAAGGGATTCAAACCACAAGCCCTTTCATTAGGTGAGGGACTCGAACCACAAGACTTTTGATTAGGCGAGGGACTCAAACCACAAGCCTTTTTATTAACGTTATTAGTTGACATTTGACTCTAACCCCATTACATATTTTTCAAGCATTTCATCGATACAACTTATTTCAACACTTAGGGGTTCTAACCCATTTAACCAAACCAATGTCATATATGACCACAAGGTCTTAATGGATAACTCTATCAATCAAACACTTTAATGGGCTAATGCCTTGATTCAATTCATAATTCAATTCAATTCATGGTCACCAAAACCCTTACAGTATCATTCATTACTATTTAGCCTTCTTATACTACACTTTGGTACAAGCACACATAAAAATCATGTTCAGAGACTTTGACCCCTTTTAGCCATCAAAACAAAGAGGTAATCAATTAACATATAGAATGGCTTATAATATATTTACAACATAATTTACCAACCACTCATACTTATTAGGCCTTTTCCTTAGTTCAAAATATCATCAATATGTGACTAGATAAATCACTTAGATATTTTCACAAACACCTTATGTGCATGACTTTACCAAGGTCAAAATCAATGTAGAAATCATCAATCTTTGGGTTACTTAAGACTCATTTGTTAAACCATAAACAAAAAGCACCCACATGTGACAATTATCAAAAATAACGTGTAAACACAATTCTAAGAAAGAACAAACATTATTCATCATTAGATAACGTAACCCTTAATATTTTATTTTAAAATAATCATTTTGAAATAATAATCCATGTTTAAAATACATGTTTTTTGAGTTATTTAACAATGTAGATTGTTTCATGCGTTAAGCAAGATGATCCATCAAGAAATGTGGCTCCTCTTTACCTCTAGATGAAGACCCTTGAAACCCTAGTATCAAATCTTTTTGAAAAATTGTAAACGTGTTTTTGCAATGTTTTAATCTTCAAAAAATTAATGTTTAGGAGTCCACAAGACAGTATATAGTTAGGGTACATCAGGTTTTTGGGGTGTGAAATGAACATATATTCCTTATCTAAAATCTTGAAATAGAATTTGTATGGGGGTACGACTCTAACCAAATCATACCCTACGACATGAGTAGTACCCTAACTCATACTATAGGCTTCACCAAGGACCCATACACTTACCAAGGTACAACTAAAATTCACTTTACTCATATAAAATGGTGTAATTAGTACCCTAATTGTACACATAATTCAGTACAAAAATATTCCATACTAGATCAAGTTCAACACTTTATACAACTAGGTAGGATACGACCTATAACCTAACATACGACCACGGGAGCTAAGTCATATCTTGGAAAGTATGCTAGCTATCAAATCTGCTCAACATACAAGAGGGGAAGGGTAAAAGGGTGCGACTCATACACTAGAATACAAGTGACATACCTAAACCGTATCTTTATCACAATTCTTAATTCAAGAGATTTTTCTCAGACTCCAAAAACCTAGGTTTTTCAATAATGAACCCCCCTCCCCCCTAGTCATTTTCTTTATTTACAGATATTTTTTACTATTTATAGCTTTCCCATAGCTATTTCAAGCAATGTATGACTTTTTGAAGCTGTCTATTTAGCATTTTATTTGGTTTTTAAAGATAGTTATCTAATTTGAAGTCTTCTATGGTAAGGATTAGCTATCGATCATAAACTTCTATTTAACGACCTTATATGTAAATTTTTACAGTGTCATCTAATCTAAAATATTAATTTTAGAATAGGGGGACCTTTGGTTTAGGACCCAAGGCTTTTGAACTCATTTTGAGATATTGGCCTAAACTGGATAATAGTGGCCCGTGGGTGTGGGGCCTATATTTCATCAAATTAACCCAAATAGACATTTTGATTTAGTCATTGACATTTTAATGTAAAATTTTATAATGTGTCATTGCTAGTTTATGTTCAAAAGATACGTATGAGTAGCGAGTGGTTGTTGAAAATGTGTATTTTTCCTAAATTTTTGCTGGTGCTTCCTTTAAACATCGTTGTCATTGCTTGTGACCCTAGTGGTCATAAGAACTATTGTCAACATTAGGGGGTAGCCTCAAGTCATTATAGCTTTTACAATCTTGCTAGAACTTGTTTTTTTTTTCTTGGCATATTGTGTACATATATATATGTATGCATTGCATATGGTGTTATGTTGTGGTTCTAATTGCTTTGTATGTTAGATCATGGCATTAATTTATTTTTTATCCTTGAGTTACATGCTACTGCTCCAACAGCTAACCATATTTACATGTTGTGTCCCCATGCAATGCAAGAACTGAACATACATGTACTCCTAGTGTACAATGATTAGGTGATCATGGGACAGGTTAAGTGTCATACATAAGTGGTGATCTTATATCCTTCAGAACATTACATTTCATGCATTGGAATTTGTTTTGTTTTGACTTTTCGTTTGAACTTATTTTTGCTAAGTCGGGGGCATATACCAATACAACTATCTTTGGTTTCATTAGAGGCTTTGTTGGACATTATTGTGGTCATGGGTATTATTATAATTGGTTTTTAGTATTGGTCTTTGATAGATTCTTTAATCTTTCCTCTTATATTTTGTTTTGTATTGGTATTATCTACTTCTAGGTATATTTGGTTATATTGGATTAGGCTCAGGGGGTGATCTATGATCCTCGATGGTCTTGAAATTCCTATCACGATAGGATCTAGTTTGGTTCATGACATAATTGGCGTATTATTCTATGTTTTGCCTTTTCCCTTGACTTATCTCATTTGTCTTGCATTTTTATTATTTTTATATTATGATTTAACTTCATCAACTGATACAAAATCAAACCAACAACACCAAGAGCTTCAAGTAGGCTCGGATTTCAGTCCAACAACACAAGAACAACAAGTTTAAGTTTTCGGTTTTTCAGTCCACAACACAAGAACAACAAGATAGATAACAATGCTAGTGAATCGAAAAGAGCCCCACACGGCTTCACTAGACTTTAAGATAACAAAATCAACAACAACAACAAGATAAAGAAGGATAGATAACTTGACATATAAAATTCAAGAAACTAAGAACCCTAACATCAAGAGAGGACCCTAAGTCTAATGAATATAAACACCAAGTTCTTACAAGGACCAAGAGGCACTCAACGACCTCAAAACCCTTGTTTCTAGCCAAAGAGACAACACAAGTATCCCTCTACTTGTGAGATAATAGGGGCGGCTTCTATGAGTGGAAGAGAGAGGAAATGTTTAGTGTTTTTAGGTTACAAAAATCAGCATTCAAAAACTAAGTCTAACTCCCTATGATGTTCTATTTATACTACAACAAAAAGGAGTAAAAAGACCCATCCGCCCTTGCTTTCTTGTGGCAACCTTGGGGATTAGTTTATTACACTTTAGGACCCCTCTTCACACATAAAAACGTTTAGGTCCTTGGTTGGTTCGACCAACAACTCACACACGGCCATTTGCATGAACAAAGCTTGGAGTGTTTGTAATTCCCGAGCTTGGCTTCGTGTGAAAGGCCGTGTACCTGTGGAGGCCGCCTTAACCGTATCATCCTCTCCATCTTGAGAGGAATTTGACCTCAAATTCGGCATTTGGTCATCTTCAACCGCATCCACGAGGGAGAGATCTCCAACGTTGAAGGTGTTGTGCACTTGATATTCCGGTGGCAGATCAATCTTGTAGGCGTTGTCATTGATTCTCTCAAGTACTTGGAAGGGACCATCACCCCTCGGCAGCAATTTGGACTTCCTTTGAGTTGGAAACCGATCCTTTCAAAGATGCACCCACACCCAATCTCCGGGTTCAAGCACAAGCTTCCTTCTCCCTTTGTTTGCCCTTTTTGCAATCTCTTGATTCTTCTTTTCAAGCTTGATCCGCACCGTCTCATGCATTTTCTTCATGGCCTCGGCTCTTTTATTTCCATCTAAGCTGGTCATGAGATCACTAGACAAAGGAGTGAGATCTAAAGGGGTAAGGGGATTTAGGCCGTAAACACATTCAAAGCGAGTCATTCCCGTGCTCGAATGTATTACCCGGTTGTATGCAAATTCCACCAAGGGTAGGTGTTCTTCCCATGAAGTCAGTTTACCCTTAACCATAGAACGTAGCATAGACCCTAAGGTTCTATTTACTACCTCCGTTTGGCCATCGGTTTGTGGGTGGTAAGACGTGGAGAAAAGTAACTTCGTCCCAAGCCTACGCCACATGGACTTCCAAAAGAGACTTAGGAACTTGGAGTCCCTATCACTCACAATGGTCCTTGGTACCCCGTGAAGCTTTACAACATGTTCAACAAATAATGAAGCTACACTAGGAGCGTCCTCGGTTTTAGCACATGGAATAAAGTGAGCCATTTTAGAGAATCTATCAACAACCACAAAAATGCTATCTCGGCCCTTTCTAGTCCTTGGCAGCCCCAAAAACGAAATCCATCGAGATGTCCAGCCAAGGTCTAAGGGGAGTAGGGAGTGGGGTGTATAATCCTTGAGGTTGGAGGCGAGATTTAGCACTCCGGCAGGCCGCACATTGATTACAAATTTTTGTGACATCTTTGCGCATTTTGGGCCAATAGAAGTTCTCCTCTAGGATTCCGAGGGTCTTGTCTACCCCAAAGTGACCCATGAGGCCTCCGTCATGGGCCTCCCTCACAAGTAATTCCCTCCAAGAACTAGAAGGAACACACAACCTCCTCCCTTTGAACAAATACCCCTCGAACCGAGAGTAGGAGGAATGGTTATTTTCCTTAAGCCAACGGTCCCTTCCCCACTCTTCGCATTCCCTAAAAATAGGAGCAAAGGTAGGATCCTCGGGATACAACATCCGCAAGCTCTCAAAACCCATTAACTTCGAAGACAAGGTAGCAACAAGCACATGCTTCCGAGACAAGGCATCGGCAACAACATTTTCCTTTCCCCTTTTGTAATGAATTACATAAGGGAATGTCTCGATGAACTCAATCCACTTAGCATGACGCCTATTCAGCTTTTCTTGGCTCTTAAGGTGTTTCAACGACTCATGATCCGTTCGTATCACAAACTCCTTAGGCCACAAATAGTGTTGCCAATTTCCCAAGGCTCTAACAAGGGCGTACAACTCCAAATCATAAGTCGAGTAATTAAGAGTTGCCCCTTTGAGCTTTTCACTGAAATAGGCAACAGGCTTACCTTCTTGCATCAAAACAGCCCCAATGCCAACCTTACTAGCATCACACTCTACTTCAAACATCTTATCAAAATCGGGCAATTGCAATAAAGGCGCCGAGATGAGCGTAGCTTTCAAGGTCTCAAAAGCCCTAGCTTGCTCTTCACCCCATTTAAAAGGTCCGTCCTTTCTAATTACCTCGGTCAAGGGGGCTGCTATGGAGCTAAATCCTTTGACAAACCTCCTATAAAAGCTTGCCAACCCGTGGAAACTTCGGATTTCTCCAATAGTTTTAGGGGTCGGCCAACTTCGTATAGAGTCTATCTTGGAGTCGTCCACTTCCACACCCCTTGAGCTCACAACAAAACCCAAGAATACAACTTTATCAACACCAAAAGAACACTTCTCCATGTTGGCATACAACTTCTCCTTTCGGAGTACATCAAACACACATCTCAAATGCATTACATGATCATCAATAGACTTACTATACACCAACACATCATCAAAGTAAACCACCACAAACTTTCCAATATAAGGCTTCATTACATGATTCATTAGCCTCATAAATGTGCTAGGAGCATTGGTAAGGCCGAAGGGCATGACCAGCCACTCATATAGACCAAATTTGGTCTTGAATGCGGTCTTCCACTCATCACCGGGTTGCATGCGAATTTGGTGATAGCCGCTCCTAAGGTCCACTTTAGAAAACACACAAGATCCGTGGAGCTCATCTAGCATATCATCTAGTCTAGGGATCGGATGACGATACCTTATAGTGATTTTGTGGATGGCTCTACAATCGACGCACATGCGCCAAGTTCCGTCCTTCTTTGGCACCAAAAGCACCAGGACAACACACGGACTCAAGCTTTCCTTGATATATCCCTTGTTGAGAAGCTCCTCAACTTGCCTTTCAAGCTCCTTAGTGTCCACGGGATTGCTCCTATAGGCCGGTTTGTTCGGAAGTTGTGATCCCGGCACCAAATCAATTTGGTGTTCAATGCCCCGAAGTGGGGGCAATCCTTGCGGAAGTTCTTGAGGAAACACATCTTCATACTCCTGCAACACACAAGAAATCAAAGGGGAAATGGAAGGATTAGTGGGGTTAGTATTAAAGCAGTGGGCCAAAAGTAGCATCGGCTTGTTTTCATCATGGTCCACGAAGAGTTCTTTCCTCCTCGCCAACATCACTACATTTTCCATCTCCCTTGGTGTGGGGACAGCCTCGGATGCCCCTACCTCCTCACCTACAGCATCCCCCCCTTCTCTCCCTTCTTGGGTTCCTTCCCCTTTCCCTTTAACTCTCGCATCTTTTGATGCCACTCATTTACTTGGGAGGGTGAAAGAGGGTGAAGTGTGACCTTTCGGCCATCCTTCTCAAGCGTATACCGGTTGGTCCTCCCATCGTGTTTAGTAGACCTATCATATTGCCATGGTCTACCTAACAACAAGTGACATGCTTGCATTGGAATCACGTCACAAAGCACTTCGTCGTAGTAGTTTCCCACCTTGAACCGAATCACACATTGCCTTCTGACCCTTAATTCACCACAATCGTTCAACCATTGTAGCTTGTAAGGACTAGTGTGTGGAGTAGTCGGTAGTTTCAAGAAATTGACCATAGCATGACTCGCGACATTTGTACAACTTCCACTATCAATTACCATGGTGCACATACTCCCCTTTACAAGACACTTAGTATGGAATAGATTTTCCCTTTGACTCGGATCATCTATCGCCTTACTAATCATGACACGTCTAACCACAAAGTTTGGAACCACACACTCCCCTTCTTGTGGATAGACATCTTCACTATCATCCAATCCATCATCATTCGGTCCATTTTCAGCTTCCTCTCCATCTTGAGGCTCGGCCTCGTCTTCCCCCCTTTCGGAAACCACCTCCTCACCAAGGTAGTACACTTTCCCTTCTCGTAGGATCACATTACGCCGGTTCGGACATTCATTGGCCTTATGCCCCCAACCTTGGCACTTGAAGCATTGGAACCCCTTTGGATTGGGATATTTGTGAGCCTCCGGTCTTGGAGGAAACTTAGGGACCGTTTTGGGCTCGGGCAGCTTAGTAGGACCGGTTTGGTCCTTGTTTTTGGGCCAACCCGAGGGGGTTTGTACCCTTGCCTTGAAGGTTGATCTCTCCTTAAGTTCCCATTCAATCTCTAGGGCCGCTTGGAATATACCGTCAATGTTTTCAAACCGGTGAAGGGTCAAGTGAGTGGAGATCTCTTTGTTCAATCCACACTTGAACCGGATGATGTCGTGACTGATTTGCTCCCCACGGTGATCAAGTTTCAACATGAGTGGTTGGAACTCGTTAAAATAGGCCATCACACTCTTGCTTCCTTGCCGCAAGCCATATAGCCTAGCAAGTAACTCATGACGATATCTCTCGGGAAGGTATCGTTGCCTCATCAGGTACCTCAACCGATACCAAGGTGGTGGCTGCCCATCAATTACTTCATTACCAAACCGTTTAACATACTCCCACCAAGTGTTAGCATAGCCCTCGAGGTGAGCTATAGCGTAGCAACTCTTCTTTTCTTCCGATATGTCATTAACTTGGAAAACCTTGTCACAAGCCGATTCCCAAGTCAAGTAGGTCTCGGGGTCACTTTCACCCTTAAAGATAGGTAGGCTCAACTTGATGGTGTTGATGCCTACGTCTCTCTCTTGGTGTCGGTTTCCCCTATCTCCATACCCCCGGTATCTCCTAGGTTCTCCTCGACCCCCTCTTAACTCCTCCTCCCTCATATAAGCATCATCAAAGGCTCTCTCTCCATCATACTCCTCTCTACCGTATCCGTCAAAGTGGGCTGGTCGGCCTTGGCCATTTTGATTCGTAGGAATTGGAATTTGTGGTCTTTGGTTTAATGGAGCTTCGAAGGGAGGGTTCGGATTTAGTGGAGGTACTTGGCGCCCAAATCCCTCTTGTGGAATTGGAGGGGCTTGGAAATGTAGTGGTCTAGTGGAGTCTCGGTTTGGAGGAAAGTTGGTAGATTGGTTTGCGGTATTTAGTGGAGCTTGGGGTGCATTTAGCATTTGGTGGACCATTTCGGGAGTGATGGTTGCGGAGGAGGTCCGATCATGACCATTGGTAGAGACATGTAGAGGAGTCGATGGCCGAGAGTTCCTTTGACTCTCCACTTGATCTAGTCTCCCACTAATAGTCGTTACTTCCCCCTTATTGCTGCCAAGTCCCCTCTCACGGCCCCAAATTCCGAATTCATCCTTTCAAGTGTCCGAGTAACGGCCTCGAGAGTGGCCCTCATTGAGTCAAGGGCATTAGTATCTGCATTATGAGATGTTGTTCCTTCCATCGTCAAGGTATTAGCCGCTTTAGTCACCACAAGTTCGTGTTCCACAAGTGTTGTATAATTGGCTAGTAACCGTGAGATTTACAAGGTTTGAGTAAGCTCTTATCCGGAATGGATTCTTGTTTGAAGACTCAAAGAATTCTTGCCGGACTAGAATCAAAATCAGCAACTCATTCAATCGAATAAAAGCACACAAACAACCGTTGACACGAACAAACGGCTCAAGGAACTAGTTAACAACCTAGTAGGAAAGTACTAGTTTGTTAATTAGTTCTAAGACCAAGTAAGGGAAACCAAGAATCAACAATTAGCAACCAAAGAATATCCTAAGTTGAGCTTATAGTGACATGGTAGCATGCAATGGTCCCACAAGTTCTTCTTCTCTCGGATTTTTCTCTTTCTTTCTCTTTTTTTTTTTGTTCGGTTTTGGTGTTAAGATTCACACAACTTGTGAAAATTTGAAAAGTGTTTTGGTGGGAAAACTAAAATCTTGAAGTCTTCACTCTTTTTCAAACTCAAGAAAGTGGGTTTGGTTGACAAATTCCACAAAACAAGGATCCTTGATTTAGGGGAAGTGATTGACAAGACTACAAGTGATGGGTGCAAGTCTTTCACAACAACTTTATAATTTTACCACTTGAGCACACAACAAGATGAACACTTCAACAAGATGAACAAGATGACAAGTTCAAAAGATAAACACTTCAACAATCTTCAACAACTTCTTTGTCACATAAACACACAACCACCGAATTTCCTTTGGTTATCAACAACATACAACTTTCGGCCACTACAAGTCACTACACAATATTCAAGTTTCAAGCTCAATTTTCGGATCTAGACACCTTAGTGTTGGTGAGAAAGAAACCAACACTAGAAACTCACTAAACAAGCAAAACAACACCTAGATCTAAACATACAACATCATTCTCGGTTTCAACATTTAGTGGACAGATTTCAGAATTTCTTGTGGTGTAGTTGTTTAAGCCGTGATCTAGCCCAAGATGGGTTATGTTGGAACACAACCGGTCTTGCTTTGATACCAAATGATACAAAATCAAACCAACAACACAAAGAGCTTCAAGTAGGCTCGGATTTCAGTCCAACAACACAAGAACAACAAGTTTAAGTTTTCGGTTTTTCAGTCCACAACACAAGAACAACAAGATAGATAACAATGCTAGTGAATCGAAAAGAGCCCCACACGGCTTCACTAGACTTTAAGATAACAAAATCAACAACAACAACAAGATAAAGAAGGATAGATAACTTGACATATAACATTCAAGAAACTAAGAACCCTAACATCAAGAGAGGACCCTAAGTCTAATGAATATAAACACCAAGTTCTTACGAGGACCAAGAGGCACTCAACGACCTCAAAACCCTTGTTTCTAGCCAAAGAGACAACACAAGTATCCCTCTACTTGTGAGATAATAGGGGCGGCTTCTATGAGTGGAAGAGAGAGGAAATGTTTAGTGTTTTTAGGTTACAAAAATCAGCATTCAAAAACTAAGTCTAACTCCCTATGATGTTCTATTTATACTACAACAAAAAGGAGTAAAAAGACCCATCCGCCCTTGCTTTCTTGTGGCAACCTTGGGGATTAGTTTATTACACTTTAGGACCCCTCTTCACACATAAAAACGTTTAGGTCCTTGGTTGGTTCGACCAACAACTCACACACGGCCATTTGCATGAACAAAGCTTGGAGTGTTTGTAATTCCCGAGCTTGGCTTCGTGTGAAAGGCCGTGTACCTATGGAGGCCGCCTTAACCGTATCATCAACCGATGATACCTACTAAGTAACCTTGGATTTTGTACTCATACTACAGTTTTGTAACTTTTTGGTTCATAGCTGAGTACTAGCTACTTCCATTTATGCTTTAATCGTGTGGGTCAAAGTTTTGAGACAAAATAAGCTCTTGGAGCCAGTGTTGACATGTTCTTCATCTTCTATTTTAGATAGTCATTCAATTTTTTTGACTTTTCTATATTGATATTGATAGTACTTGTATATTTTTTGGATTAAAGGATCTTATACTGACCTTGCTAGGTTATGCAATGATGTTATTTCTCCTTTATTTGTCTTCTGCCATGTTATTATTTTATGATTTATTGCCTAATATTTATTTACTTTCTTACTTCTTGCATTTATGCTATTTTCTGCTAATTAACCCATTAGATATCATTTCAAACTACAATTTAGCTTACTTACTTGTGGTATAAGGAAAGTGCCTTCATTACTCAAAAATGGGGTCATGACAAATTGTTATCAGATCTAGGTTCAACAGTATTATTGGTACAAGTAGCAGGTGTCTAGTGGAGTCCCACAGATCAAAATAATGATGTTTGTTTCTTATCTATGAGAGGCTTTAGGAAATTCATTGGAGATCTTGACTTCTTTTACTCACATTATGTTATTAGTTATCTGTTGCTTATTATGGTAGGATTTGTAATTTCGACGTAGGAGACTCATGGTGTTGATTATACTACTTTTTTTGGATTTTTCCACCCCACACTGGTGGAAAGCTTAACTTATTTCTGGTTTACCTTGATCTTTTTCATTTTTATGGACTTAGTTCTCTGAGATCTTTTTGGAGAAGTATATGCATCTTAGCTATAAAGAATGTTTAGGAGACAAGTTCTTGAGTTTACAGAAGTTTCTATGAATGTTCTGGAGTATAAGTCTTGGTTTCATGAGTTTGCGAAGAATGCTACATTTACCTTACCTACAAAGTATGAGTGGATTTTATGTTTTGTCTAGGATTGAAACTTTTTATTAGAATAGCTATTTAGAGTTTTGTTGTTGAAGGTCAATCTTTTTTTTATGGTTTTTTACTGTTCAAATATTATAGATGAGATGTATTACAAGACCAAAAGGGGCAGCAATACGAGGCTACATTATCAGAGTAGTATATATAGGAGTTAAAGATGCTCAATTTCTGAGACAGTGATTCTCAATTTAGGTACCATCATCACCATTCTTATCAGCATTAGTGACAGTATAGTAGGCCTATTAATGTATCATTTTCGATTACTAATAAAGATTAACCTAGCTACAGTGATTATACTAGACAGAAAAGTGGTCAGCCTTTGAGAGGTCCATATTTTGGGTTTTCTTAGCAAGGTAGTTATTTTGATTCAGTTAAATCTTCTGGATACAGTGTTTCAAGGGCGTGTTATGATTGTGGGTGCTTCAACCATTACTCTTTAAAGAGTACTCGGTTGGGGAAGTTATGGCTTCAATGCAGAATATTCTACCTATAAGGGTTGTGTTGTCTCCAACTAGAAGTGGTATACAGGGTCATTAGAGTAGTCCCCAGGGTGCTTGTAGAGGTTTGTAGGCAGGTATAATAGGTGATCAACCTGTCACCCAACCAGGTGGAAGGCAAGGTCATTTATATATTGTACTTAGTAGGCCAGAGATAGAGTCTTCAGATTACAATCTCATTGTCCCATTAACCCGCTTTTGCTTTATTTAATCCTAGATCCACATATTTTTATGGGTATACTTCTTATGCATCATGGATAAAGTTCTCTTGGGATTCCTTATATGTGTCATTATGCATATTTAATTTCGTGTCTGATTCTTTAGTAGTAGATTAGGTTTATGAATCATTTATTGTGATTGTTAGATAGTTTAACATACAAGGTGATCTTATTATACTAGATATTATGGATTTTGATGTGCAAAGTCATGATTTTTCCCCCTATTTCATGAGGTCTTAGATTGTTATTCCATAACCATTACCTTAGCAAAGCCCGACATACCCTGTGTGGCAGTGATAATTTAGCTATGAGCCAATTGGGATTATTTTTTTATTTGGGCTACGTAAATTATATCAAGGGGTTGTGAGTTTTGTCTTTCTTATATTTGTAATGTTAGTTCGAAAAGTCCTTTGATTGACTTTATTCTAATAGTTTATGATTGTACTAATTTTTCTACCAATCTACATGGTCTTTCTCCGTAGTGCAATATTGAGTTGGTTATTGATCTTACGCCTGACACCCAACCTATTTCCATGTCACTTACCTTATGGATCATACAAATCTTTAGAAGCTAAATTCTAAAATTTAGGATACTCTGGGAAAGGGTTTTATTAGTCTTAGTGTGGTTCCTTGTGACGATCCTATCTTGGTCATAAAGAAGAAAGATGTTTTCTTGCATTTGTGTATTGATTACAGGTAGCTGAATAAGGTGACTCTGAATGATATACATCTTATACCACATACTGATAATTTATTTAACCATCTTTAGGGAGAAATGGCATTCTTAAATATTTACATATGGGCTGGTTACCCTTAATTGAGGATTTGTGCAAAGGACAACCAAAATATAGCTTCAGGACACGCCATGGACATTATGAGTTCCTAGTGATGTCTTTTGGGTTGACTAATGTCAAATTAAATTTCATAGATTTGATGTACTGGTTGTTCAAACATTATTTTCACTTCTTTATAATTATGTTTGGTAGTGGAATTCTTGTGTACTAGAGGAGTAGGGGGGAGCATATGCATTATTTGAGGATTGTGCTCTAGATATTTAGAGATCATAGGATATTTGCAAAAATACTCATAGAGTGAGTTCTAGCTCGAGTTGGTAATATTCCTAAGACAAATAGTGTCTATGAATGGGATTATGTAGCACCCAATATTGAATGAGGCTATTCGTGATTCAACTAGGTTTATATCTCTATTTGAGGTTCATAGCTTTATTGGTTGGGTTGTTACTACAAGTATTTTGTTGAGGCTTTTTATATAATTATAGTATCAATGGCCATGTTGACCCGAAAGAGGGTTAATTTCCACTGGTACAAGGAGCATGAGTTGAGATTTTGAAAGTTCAAGGGATTCACCATATATTGTTGATGCTTTTTTTCTTTGTTTGGGTTATGTATAAATGCAATATGGTTGAGCAATTTCTTATGCATTGAGGTAGCCGAAGGTGCACGACCGTACCAACCGCACTTATGATTTGTATTTGGTGGCAATTATTTTTACATTAAAAGATTTAGAGATATTACTTATATGGAATTCATTCTGACATCTACATCGATCATTATAGTCTTCATCATCTTATGATTCCATCTTCATCATCTAGGTAGCGAAGATGGAATAGGTTGTTTAAGGATTATGACGTCTCTAATCTATAGAAAAAAACAAGGCAAATATGGTATAGAATACCTTGATCTTGAAGCCAGCGAGTATAGGTAGTATGGCCTCTATTTTATTTTCTCTGAGGACGTTGGCATGGGATATCTAGTCCTTAGCCGACTAGATCATGTGACTTAATATTTCTGACTCTAAGGGGACTTTTATATTGTCGAGGCTTGGTCAACTAAATTCAGTAGATATTAAGTCACTAGTTTAAGGCTAGAGGACTTTGTGTAATCCTTGACCAGGTGGGATGTGGTAAGTCCTGAAGGTCTACCATATATTAGAGAGTATTTTAATATTCAATGGCCTCATTTATGTATATAGGGTTGGAGATTTAATTCAATTGAACTTGGATGAGGCCCATAGCCCCCGATACTATATTCATCCTAGATAGTAAATATGCATTGGGATTTGAGGTTGCATTATTGGTGGAATGACTTGAAGAGAGATATGGTAGACTTTGTAGCTCAATGCCTTTGTTTACAACATATGAATGCCAAGCATTAGACACCTGGTGGCTTGATTCAAATATTGCCCATTCCTAAGTGGAAGTCAGAGCATATCACCATGGACTTTTTAGTGGTTCTCCTCACTCCTCCAGTGTTTATAACGATCTTTGGGTCATAGTGGATAAGTTGACCAAATCAGTACATTTCTTTCCTATTCAGATTTCTTACAATGCCTAGATGTTAGCCCATATTTATGTTCATGAGATATATCATCTACATGGAGTACCTATATCTTTTATTTTATATCGGGGCTCAGTATTACCTTTTAGCTTTTGGAGTGCTTTTCAGAAGGAGTTAGGTGCTGAGGTGGATCTTATCAAAGCCTTTCACCCTCAGATCGTTGTGCAATTAGAGAGGACTATTTAAGTTTTTGAGGATTTTATGAGTGATTAAGTTAGGGATTTTGGATGTCAGTGTGTGTAGCACTAAGCATTGGCAGAGTTCACATAATAATAATTACCATTAACGTATTGATATGGCACTATTTGAGGCATTATATGGCAGGCATTTTCGATCTCCTATTAAATTGTGTGAGCCCTCTAAGGTTAAGCCCTGATGAGAAATGGTTATATGTCATATTTGATGATTAAAACATAGAAATTATACAAGTAAGCAGTTGTTTTTATTAGACTGGATGTGCTTATATGTTGGTTTTGTTGTAAAATAGAGTCTGGTAAAGAGAAGGAGCGAAAAGTGATGAAAGAAACCTAAGAGGGTACCAACGAACCAACCAATGGCATGTAGGTGGCTTACATAGGTAGAAGTGGTGATGTTATCAAAGATAAAGTTTTGTTCTGACTCCAATGGACCCTACCAACAGGGGCGCAGGTTCTACCTATAGCTCTCCTATTTCCTAAAGACTTGAAGACTTCTCTATTTCCTGTGAACTTATCTACAACCCTTAGATAACACCTACGGCCTCTAAGTGGGGTCATAGGTTGGTGGCAACTCTTATTTCGTACTTCTTTTAGGATAGGTTTTTTGGGTTATTATAAAAAAATGCACTGGATGTTTCATTATTAGTTTATGAACTTTATACACCTTTTACATTGTTTTGAGTTCTGAGATATACTTTTGATCTTGTAATCTTTTTTTTAGTTTTTAGGGTTTGATATTAATTTGAGATTTCTTTTTTAATTCATACTTATTCATGAGATTATTCATATACTATCATCCATGAATCCTATACGTGTTCTTATGATAATGAACAGCTCAATCCTATAACTAGTATTGTGGGAACCCTGATGGATTAAGAAATTAAAGAAAGTTCAAAGTCATTCTTAATTTACATTCTTGAATGTATTGTGAATTTGTATCGTATTGATTGCTTACTTGATGATTTCAAAGGTTAGGAACCCACCTATTTTGATAATAACTTGAGAGAGTTGTTGAGATTGGAAAAAGTAGATCACAACAATAATTTTAAGCGACCAACCTTCTTCTACATAACTCGAGACTAAGATGAGACAATTAATCATGGAACCAAAACATGGGTTGGTAATGCGACACTTTTAGACTAAGAAGAGATGACTAAAATTTAACCAAACCAAAGTCGAGAGACGACATACATAACTTGTTAGATTGTACATAAAAGGCACTAAGATAGTTTGACAAGCATGATAAGTCTGTGGAGTTATGAAGCCACCGAGAACACAATCCTAGTAATCATCTCATATTGTTAACAACCCTACCTATCTAACAATCGTTATTATTAATATTGTTCTTACAAAATCCCCTCTTTTACTTTTTCTACTTCTAAAGTGCATTAACAAGATCGTGATAGATTTTTAATCTATGCCTTGTGGGATTGACACCAACTTGTTTTGTTTACTATTTGACAATAAATCGCATTATACATTTTAGAAGGTGTATTCTGGGGGACATTAGTCACCATAATTCTACATTTCAAATTAGTCATATGTTCTATAGAGGGACTAAGTATAGTTAGATGAAAGATTTACCTACAATTAGTAGTCGGGGTTCATTGTAGCTAGGGTGTTAGGGGGTTGCACTCTAGGGATATTCTACTAGTTAAGGATTAATGAAGAAATATACTATTAGAGGAGCATACTTTGGAATCGAGAACTAGTTGCGAGTCTAATATCCCCACCTATTAGATCCTTGACGTACATCCTAACCCTTTTAAATTTATAGAATAAGGTTCTTTTGGTATTGGATCTTGTAATGACCCCTAGGTCATTTTCTAAATTACCACACATTTCTCCTATTTAGATCTTCCCTATAGATACCCTATGTCATTTATGACATGCTGGATCTAACATTTTAGTTACCGAGAAGATCATTAGATATTTAGATCCAACTTCCTATTTTGTGGTCTTTGCTAGTAAGAATTGGCTATCGAGCATGAACTTTAAGTTAAAGATCTGTAACATTGATGTTTAACTAAACATTGTACAATAATTAAACATCATGATTCTACATCAAATTTCATCATCCTAGGGTTTAATCGTAGGTTCACATGAATATACATCTATACATATCAATTCCACATAACATTGATCACCCAACATGGATTTGAATTCAATTGATCATTCTTAACATAAACAAAACAAACCAAACATGAAATTCATAAAGAAATCCATAAACTTAAACTTAGAAAAGTGATTTTCGAGCTTCATGGACGAAAAGAGTCCATGAATGAACACTATGCATACCTGTGATTTTATTTCTTGAGGATTGACAGAAATTGACCCTTTTAACCATAGGACACGTATTTTAATTCTTGTCAAAATTTCCCAATTTTTATCCTTGGCTCGACGCGCCAATATCACACCAAGTCACTGGAACTGGAAAATTGGGAATCAGCATGGTGGCGCGATGCGGAGCTATAGCATTACCTCCTTCTTTGAGACCCAAAAGTTTGGCACGACGTGCCACTATCGTGGAGCATAACTGGAAATTGACAATTGCCATTCGAGCTATCTCCGCGATGCGCTGAAGGCTCAGATTATACACTGTCTCAATAAAAAGGCTCTAACTCTTCACCCAAGTGTCGGATTTGGGAAAATTTGTTATAGATGGAAAATTTATTTGATTCCCTACATGTACAAAAGTGGATTCATCTTTCAAAGAAAGCATTTAACATTCTTGAAAAACTTTTCAAGCTAGGAAAAGTATGGGGTATTACAATATCTCCCCCTTAAAAACATTCGTCCTCAAATGAGACTGAGTGAGAGGGAAAGAATACAAACTAATGTACATACTGAACATGACTGGCTGAAATATGATTTCATGACTGACATGACTAGTGGCTAAATAAAACATACTGAACATGCATATTTGATGCATGACTAATAAGCTGAATTCATACATATCTCATGCATGACTGATAATTGACTTATGAGTACATGACTGAATATTCTGATGGACTAAATTTCTCCCAGTGAGAATACATGTCTAATGCATAATTTCAAGCCTGAACTTATATATACATGCATGGCTGAATATGCAAGGGTACTTAGTACCAAGTTTGTGATGAACATTAAACATGAAACTAATTAAGACTAAGGAGAACTATTATCTTAATCAAAAATACAAATGAATCCGAGATTGTATTACTAAACATGCATGAGTGAAAATACGAGAACCTAACTGAGTCAGGTCTAATATGTGACATACGAACTGAACATCATGAACAGAATGGAGCCTCTGAATACTTGGCCCAAAGCTGAGATTGGGACTTTGAGGGTCGACGTATGAATACCCTCTACTCTAAACTGGATTCTTTTTCAAAGATAAACTTTATTTAAGGAATGAGAACGTTGAGGAAATAATGGGATTTCACCCCCTTGGGACACTATGTCCCTCTAAGAATGCTCACCCTACTGAGATACTGGGGTGATTCATAGGGCATCTACGGACTGATTCATGATTGAATAACTCATGCTGAAAATCTTAAGATAAAATGAGAGCAAGAGGTCTAGCAATGCATATCATGAGTATGAAGGACCTATAACGCACCCGAATCTATGCCGGGGGAATTTTCTTGATCATGGCGAGTCTGAAGAGCATAAAACTTGTTCTGATGCTGACTACTAGTGGTACTGGAAGTGATGCCCTGCTAGCGCAAATCTATTACCTTCTTAGCCGTTACTCTACATTCCCATAGCCTATTCCTGGCTTACCACATCCATAATATACCTCACTGCCTGCTCTATATACACCTAGGTGATTCTTACTACACTTTTTGCAAAATGGATAGGTAAGATTTATGTTCTTACTATCCTGGGCCTTAGATCTTGGCGACCCATAATAACTGTCATTCTAGAGCTAGGGTACAAGTGCATTAGCTGAAAATGAAGCTGGGAATGAAAATTTATGACTATAATGAAAATGGATGCAACCCCCTAACTTAGGCTGAGCAAAATTGAAACTACCTGTCCTTGTCCTCTTATTCTACTTTTTCTTCATCTTAATCATTTGCTCTTCTATATGTTGAGCATGGGTCATAAGTCTGGATAAAGTCATGTCACTATTCAGCATGGCGGATCTACAATCATTAACTATGCTATTATTCTCGCCTAACACAAACTTACTCATCTTCGCCCTACTGTCTGCAACCATAGGAGGGGCATATCTTGCTAATTAAGTAAACTTAAGAGAATAATACTCTTTGAGTATCATATTGCCTTGCCTAAGGTTGATGAACTCTAGAACCTTGGCTTCACTAAGCTCTAGGGGAAATAATCAATCAAGGAATACAAAAGCAAACTCTTTCCACTCTACTGACCCTGCATTGCCTACCCTCTCTAATTTCCACTGCTTGAACCAAGTGTGAGCAATATCATACAACTGGTACGCAGGTAGCTCAGCACTCTCAACAGTAGTCACGCCCTCAATTTTGGTCACCTTCTGAACCTGATCTAGGAACTCCTGAGGGTCCTCATCTAACTTAGACCCAAGAAAGGACAAAGGGTTCATTCGTGTTAAGTCCTAAATCTTGGCTGCAGCTAAATTGGCCATTGGGTTGGCCAGAACGACAGCTGATCATTCATTTTGAGCTGTAATCGATTGAGAAAAAGTAGTGAATGCAGCCCTGAACTCTGCATGATAAATATGTTCACCCAAAGGTTCTTCGGGCTGAGGGGCTAACTGATTTCTGTTTATTTTTTTAGGAAGCATACTCTGTAGAAGAAAGGAGAAACAGATTAGACTGAGATTTTAAATTTGATCCTATGCTCACTGGCATGACATGAATACAGTAATAAGGAAAATTGTCCCTAAAACACCTCATAGCCTTTTGAACATAAGTATGGTGCACAACACACACTTGTACAAGACTCTACTAGATATGGCTTTTCAGACTTCATAACACATTGCTGAACCTTTAGCTCTGATAACATGTTTGTAAATCCCCAAATCTAGTACTCGGAATACTACATGATGCCCATGACCCCAAGGGTGGTAAGCTAACCCATGACTAATATCTATAAACTGATCACTGAATGATAGTAATAATATTATAAATGAAGAAACATGAACTGAAAGGCCATAAGGTTCAATACTATTAGATAACTAAAAAATATTATATAACAATACTAAAACAACTGAGATCATTATCTACACAAACTGTAGTCTGAAAGCCTCTATACTGTCTGAATAAGGAGTTGATGGGACATGTCCCCAACTAACTCCAACTACTGAAATAAACTGAATACTGAAATAGTAATGTGATCATCATTTCCTAGAAAGATGAGGACTTACTTCTGATGCAAGATCAAACCAACAACACAAGAGTTTTCGGATTTCAGTCCAACAACACAAGAGTAACAAGTTTTAGTTTCCGGTTTTAAGCTTACAACACAAGAGATAGTTTCGGTTTTTAAGCCACAATCCGAGAACAACAAGATGGAAATCAAATGCTAGTGAATCGAAAGAGCCCCACACGGCTTCACTAGACTCTCAAGATAACAAAATCAACAACAACACAAGATAAAGAAAGATAGATAACTTGACATATAATATTCAAGAAACTAAGAACCTTAACATCAAGAGAGGACCCTAAGCCTAATGAATATAAACACCAAGTTCTTACGAGGACCAAGAGGCACTCAACGACCTCAAAACCCTTGTTTCTAGCCAAAGAGACAACACAAGTATCACTCTACTTGTGAGAAGCTATGGACGGCTTCTTGGAGAAGAGGAGAGAGGAAATGTTTTAGTGTTTTAGGTTACAAATTTCAGATTTCAAAAACTAGTGGATATCTCACTATCATGTTCTATTTATACTACAACAAAATGAGTAAAAAGACCCATCCGCCCTTGCTTTGTTGTGGCCTCCTTGGGGAATTAATTTATTACACTTTAGGCCCCTCCTCACACATAAGGACGTTGAGGCCCTTGCTTGGTTCGGCCAACAACTCACACACGGCCATTTGCATGAACAAGGCTTGGAGTGTTTGTAATTCCCGCGCTTGGCTTCGTGTGAAAGGCCGTGTACCTGTGGGGGCAGCCATAACCATATCATCCTCTCCATCTTGAGAGGAATTTGACCTCAAATTCGGCATTTGATCATCTTCAACCGCATCCACGAGGGAGAGATCTCCGACGTTGAAGGTGTTGTGCACTTGATATTCCGGAGGTAGGTCAATCTTGTAGGCGTTGTCATCGATCCTCTCAAGTACTTGGAAAGGACCATTACCCCTCGGCAGCAATTCGGACTTCCTTTGAGCTGGAAACCGATCCTTTCGAAGATGCACCCACACCCAATCTCCGGGTTCAAGCACTAGTTTCCTTCTCCCTTTGTTTGCCCGTTTTGCAACCTCTTGGTTCTTCTTTTCAAGCTTGATCCGCACCGTCTCATGCATTTTTTTCATGGCCTTGGCTCTTTTATTTCCATCTAAGCTGGTCATGAGATCACTAGACAAAGGAGTGAGATCTAAAGGGGTAAGGGGATTTAGGCCGTAAACACATTCAAAGGGAGTCATTCCCGTACTCGAATGTATTACCCAATTGTATGCAAATTCCACCAAGGGCAGGTGCTCTTCCCATGAAGTCAATTTACCTTTAACCATAGAGCGTAGCATAGACCCTAAGGTTCTATTTACTACCTCCGTTTGGCCATCGGTTTGTGGGTGGCAAGACGTGGAGAAAAGTAACTTCGTGCCAAGCCTACCCCACATGGACTTCCAAAAGAGGCTTAGGAACTTGGAGTCCCTATCACTCACAATGGTCCTCGGTACTCCGTAAAGCTTTACAACATGTTCAACAAATAATGAAGCTACACTAGGAGCGTCCTCGGTTTTAACACATGGAATAAAATGAGCCATTTTAGAGAATCTATCAACAACGACAAAAATACTATCTCGGCCCTTTCTAGTCCTTGGCAGCCCCAAAACGAAATCCATCGATATGTCCAGCCAAGGTCTAAGGGGAGTAGGGAGTGGGGTGTATAACCCTTGCGGTTGGAGGCGAGATTTTGCACTCCGGCAGGCCACGCATTGACTACAAATTTTAGTGACGTCCTTGCGCATTTTGGGCCAATAGAAATTCTCCTCTAGGATGCCGAGGGTCTTGCCTACTCCAAAGTGACCCATGAGGCCTCCGTCATGGGCCTCTCTCACAAATAATTCCCGCCAAGAGCTGGCAGGAACACACAACCTCCTCCCCTTGAACAAATAGCCATCAAACCGAGAGTAGGAGGAGTGGTTATTTTCCTTGAGCCAACGGTCCCTTCCCCACTCTTCGCATTCCCTAAAAATAGGAGCAAAGATAGGATCCTCGGGATATAACATCCGCAAGCTCTCAAAACCCATCAACTTCGAGGACAAGGTAGCAACAAGCACATGCTTCCGAGACAAGGCATCGGCAACAACATTTTCCTTTCCCCTTTTGTAATGAATTACGTAAGGGAACGTCTCGATGAATTCAGTCCACTTAGCATGACGCCTATTCAGCTTGTCTTGACTCTTAAGGTGTTTCAACGACTCATGATCCGTTCGTATCACAAACTCCTTAGGCCACAAATAATGTTGCCAATTTCCCAAGGCTCTAACAAGGGCGTACAACTCCAAATCATAAGTCGAATAATTAAGAGTTGCCCCTTTGAGCTTTTCACTGAAATAGGCAACGGGCTTACCTTCTTGCATCAAAACAGCCCCGATGCCAACCTTACTAGCATCACACTCTACTTCAAACATCTTATCAAAATCGGGCAATTGCAACAAAGGCGCCGAGATGAGCGTAGCTTTCAAGGCCTCAAAAGCCCTAGCTTGCTCTTCACCCCATTTAAAGGGTCTGTCTTTTCTAATTACCTCGGTCAAGGGGGCTGCTATGGAACTAAATCCTTTGACAAACCTCCTATAAAAGCTTGCCAACCCGTGGAAACTTCAGATTTCTCCAATAGTTTTAGGGGTCGGCCAACTTCGTATAGAGTCTATCTTGGAGTCGTCCACTTCCACGCCCTTCGAGCTCACAACAAATCCCAAGAATACAACTTTATCAACACCAAAAGAACACTTCTCCATGTTGGCATACAACTTCTCCATTCGGAGTATATCAAACACACATCTCAAATGCATTACATGATCATCAATAGACTTACTATATACCAACACATCATCAAAGTAAACCACCACAAACTTCCCAATATAAGGCTTCATTACATGATTCATTAGCCTCATAAAAGTACTAGGAGCATTGGTAAGGCTGAATGGCATGACCAGCCACTCATATAGACCAAATTTGGTCTTGAATGCGGTCTTCCACTCATCACCGGGTTGCATGCGAATTTGGTGATAGCCGCTCCTAAGGTCCACTTTAGAAAACACACAAGATCCGTGGAGCTCATCTAACATATCATCTAGTCTAGGGATTGGATGACGATACCTTATAGTGATTTTGTTGATGGCTCGGCAATCAACGCACATGCGCCACGTTCCGTCCTTCTTTGGTACCAAAAGTACCAGAACAGAACACGGACTCATGCTTTCTTTAATGTATCCCTTGTTGAGTAGTTCCTCCACTTGTCTTTCAAGCTCCTTCGTGTCCATAGGATTACTCCTATAGGCCGGTTTGTTTGGAAGCTGTGAACCCGGCACCAAATCAATTTGATGTTCGATTCCCCAAAGCGGGGGCAATCCTTGCGGAAGTTCTTGCGGGAACACATCTTCATACTCCTGCAACACACAAGAAATCAAAGGGGAAATGGAAGGATTAGCGGGGTTAGTATTAAAACAATGGGCCAAAAGTAGCATTGGCTTGTTTTCATCATGGTCCACGAAAAGTTCCTTTCTCCTAGCCAACATCACTACGTTTTCCCTTTCCCTTGGTGTTGGGATAGCCTCGGATGTCCCTACCTCCTCACCTACGGCCTCCCTTCCCTTTTCTCCCCTCTCGGGTTCCCCCCCTTCCCTTTCAATTCTCTCATTTTTTTATACCACTCATTTACTTGGGAGGGTGAAAGAGGGTAAAGTGTGACCTTTCGGCCATCCTTCTCAAGCGTGTATCGGTTGGTCCTCCCATCGTGTTTAGTAGACCTATCATATTGCCAAGGCCTACCTAACAACAAGTGACATGCTTGCATCGGAATTACGTCACAAAGTACTTCATCGTGGTAGTTGCCCACCTTAAACCGAATCACACATTGCCGTGTGACCTTCAATTCACCACAATCATTCAACCATTGTAGTTTGTAAGGATTACTGTGGGGTGTAGTCGGTAGCTTCAAGAAATTTACCATAGCATGGCTCGCAACATTGGTACAACTACCACTATCAATTACCAAGGTGCACACACTCCCCTTTACAAGGCACTTGGTATGGAATAGATTTTCTCTTTGGCTCGGGTCATTTACCGCCTTACTAATCATAACGCGTCTAACCACAAAGTTCGGAACCACACATTCCCCTTCTTGTGGGTAGACATCTTCACCATCATCTACTCCTTCCTCATTCGGTTCATTCTCGGCTTCCTCTCCATCTTGATGCTCGGCCTCAACCTCCCCCTTTTCGGACACCACCTCCTCACCAAGGTAGTATACTTTCCCTTCTCGTAGGATCACATTACGCTGGTTCGGAAATTCATTCGCCTTATGCCCCCAACCTTGGCATTTGAAACATTGGAACCCCTTTGGGTTGGGGTACTTGTGAGCCTCCGGCTTCGGAGGAAACTTAGGAGCTATTTTAGGTTCGGGCAGCTTCATAGGACCGGGTTGGTCCTTGTTTTTGGTCCAACCCGAGGGGGTTTGGACCTTGGCCTTGAAGGTTGATCTCTCCTTAAGTTCCCTCTCAATCTCTAGGGCCGCTTGGAATATACCGTCAATAGTTTCGAACCGGTGAAGGGTCAAGTGAGTGGAGATCTCTTTGTTCAATCCACACTTGAACCGAATGATGTCGTGGCTGATTTGCTCCCCACGGTGATCAAGTTTCAACATGAGTTGTTGGAACTCGTCAAAATAGGCCATCACACTCTTGCCTCCTTGCCGCAAGCTATATAATCTAGCAAGCAATTCATGTCGGTATCTCTCGGGAAGGTACCGTTGCCTCATCAAATACCTCAACCGATACCAAGGTTGTGGCTGCCCGTCAACCAATTCATTACCAAATCGTTTAACATACTCCCACCAAGTGTTAGCATAGCCCTCGAGGTGAGCTATAGCATAGCAACTCTTCTTTTCTTCCGAGATGTCATTAACTTGGAAGACTTTGTCACAAGCCGATTCCCAAGTTAAGTAAGCCTCGGGGTCACTTTCACCCTTAAAGATAGGTAGGCTCAACTTGATGGTGTTGATGCCTACGTCTCTCTCTTGGTGTCGGTTTCCCCTATCTCCATACCCCCGGTATCTCCTAGGTTCTCCCCGACCCCCTCTTAACTCCTCCTCCCTCATATAGGCATCATCATAGGCCCCCTCTCCATCATACTCCTCTCTACCGTATCCGTCAAGGTGGGCTGGTCGGCCTTGGCCATTTTGATTCGTAGGAATTGGAATTTGTGGTCTTTGGTTTAGTGGAGCTTGGAAGGGAGGGTTCGGATTTAGTGGTGGTGCTTGGCGCCCAAATCCCTCTTGTGGAATTGGAGGAGTTTGGAAGTGTAATGGTCTAGTGGAGTCTCGGGTTGGAGGGAAGTTGGTAGATTGGTTGGCGGTATTTAGTGGAGCTTGAGGTGCATTTAACATTTGGTGGACCATTTCGGGAGTGATGGTTGTGGAGGATGTCCGATCATGACCAATGGTAGAGACATGTAGAGGAGTCGATGGCCGAGAGTTCCTTTGACTCTCCACTTGATCTAGCCTCCCACTAATAGTCGATACTTCCCCCCTTATTGCTGCCAAGTCCCCCCTCACGGCCCCAAACTCCGAGTTCATCCTTTCAAGTGTCCGAGTAACGGCCTCGAGAGTGGCCCTCATTGAGTCAAGGGCATTAGTATCCGCATTATGAGAGGTTGTTCCTTCCATCGTCAAGGTATTAGCCGCTTTAGTTCCCACAAGTTCGTGTTCCACAAGTTTTGTATAATTGGCTAGTAACCGTGAGATTTACAAGGTTTTGAGTAAGCTCTTGTCCGGAATGGATTCTTGTTTGAAGACTCAAAGAATTCTTGCCGGACTAGAATCAAAAATCAGCAACTCATTCAAACGAATAAAAGCACACAAGCAACCGTAGACACGAACAAACAGCTCAAGGAACTAGTTAACAACCTAGTGGGAAGATACTAGTTTGTTAATTAGTTCTAAGACCAAGTAAGCGAAACCAAGAATCAACAATTAGCAACCATAGATTATCCTAAGTTGAGCTTATGGTGACATAGTAACATGCATCGGCCCCACACGTTCTCCTTCCCTTCGGATTTATATACTTTTTTTTTTTTGTCTTGAATTAATACTCACACAACTTGTGGTAAATGGAAAAGTGTTTTGGTGGGAAAACTTAAAATTTTGAGGTCTTAACTCTTTTTCAAACTCAAGAAAGTGGGTTAGGTTGACAATTTCCACAAAACAAGGTTCCTTGATTTAGGGGAAGTGATTGACAAATCTACAAAGTGATGGGTGCAAGTCTTTCACAATCAACTTTATAAGTTTACCACTTGAGCACACAACAAGATGAACACTCAACAAGATGAACAATATGCACAAGTTCAAGAGATGAACACTCCACAAACTTCAACACTTCCTTAGCACCAAATCACACAACCACCGATTTTTCTTTGGTCTTCAACAACATTCAACTTTCGGCCACTTTAAGTCACTACACAACATTCAACATTTCAAGCTCAACCTTGGATCTAGACACCTTAGTGTTGGTGAGAAAGAAACCAACACTAGAAACTCTCTAAACAAGCAAAATAATACCTAGATCTAGGCATACAACATCATCCTCGGTTTTCAACTCTTAGTGGACAGATTTCAAATTTTTTTTTTTTTGTAGTTTGTTTAATCCGAGAACTTGCCCAAGATGGGTTATGTTGGAACACAACCGGTCTTGCTTTGATACCAAATGATGCAAGATCAAACCAACAACACAAGAGTTTTCGGATTTCAGTCCAACAACACAAGAGTAACAAGTTTTAGTTTCCGGTTTTAAGCTTACAACACAAGAGATAGTTTCGGTTTTTAAGCCACAATCCGAGAACAACAAGATGGAAATCAAATGCTAGTGAATCGAAAGAGCCCCACACGGCTTCACTAGACTCTCAAGATAACAAAATCAACAACAACACAAGATAAAGAAAGATAGATAACTTGACATATAATATTCAAGAAACTAAGAACCCTAACATCAAGAGAGGACCCTAAGCCTAATGAATATAAACACCAAGTTCTTACGAGGACCAAGAGGCACTCAACGACCTCAAAACCCTTGTTTCTAGCCAAAGAGACAACACAAGTATCACTCTACTTGTGAGAAGCTATGGACGGCTTCTTGGAGAAGAAGAGAGAGGAAATGTTTTAGTGTTTTAGGTTACAAATTTCAGATTTCAAAAACTAGTGGATATCTCACTATCATGTTCTATTTATACTACAACAAAATGAGTAAAAAGACCCATCCACCCTTGCTTTGTTGTGGCCTCCTTGGGGAATTAATTTATTACACTTTAGGCCCCTCCTCACACATAAGGACGTTGAGGCCCTTGCTTGGTTCGGCCAACAACTCACACACGGCCATTTGCATGAACAAGGCTTGGAGTGTTTGTAATTCCCGCGCTTGGCTTCGTGTGAAAGGCCGTGTACCTGTGGGGGCAGCCATAACCATATCAACTTCTAACTTTGATAGCTGAACTGGGATACTACAGGTTCTTGGGAGCTCATGTTTCTAAACCTATAATATAAGAAACCATAGCGCAAATGCGTCAGTACTTTATATTTATTGGTATTCAAGTGAGGTAGATTGAATGCAACAGGTAATATGCATGAACAATACTAACTGACTAACTAACATGAATGTGAGAATACATGCATGCATACGTAACTGTAACTAACATCATGATAGGACTGGACATTGAGTTCTGAATGTTGAGTCTACTGACATTGACATCTAAGTCAAAAATGATTGAGAAACTGAAACTGTATTACTCAATACTGCGGTACGACTACTATGTTACTGATACATGGATAACTGTGCCTGACAGTTCTGATTATGAAGAAATGTCTGGTTGACTGTATCAGACATTCCTAAAGCTGAATACTAATAGCATAACTTCTGATAACTATTATAATTGATAACATGAGTGACTATATCTGACAGTCCTAAATCTGATGGAACTAGTTGAGTTTCATACTGTATCTGAGTAACTAAAACTGGGATCACTCCTATCTAGTGGGTGATATCTAAATCTGATAATACCGTTACTGATTGACCATAGTTGAGATTAGTCTTATATAGTGGGTGATACTAGAGTCTATTTAAAATGATAAGGAGTGATTGTATCTGAAAGTCTTAAATCTATACTACTGAGGTGAATTGACTGTATTTGATAGTCCTGATTCTGCAACTGAAACTGTGGGATGTATTAATCTAACCGGCATGCCCCATACTAAGCTAACTGGGGTCCAACCGGTAACCCCAGTTGTAAGGGTGTTAGTACTATGCCACTGGTAGAACAACTATTGTGGAGTCAGTCCCAATCTAGTGGGTGATCCTTAGGATTAGTCCTATACATTTAGATGCATTGATGGGTGATCCCTGGGTATTCAGTCCTATTTAATGTGTGACATGTCGTCCCTATGCTGGATACGTAGTTTTGGTACTTTGGGATTGGTTCTAGGGATCTCAGTCCTATCTAGAGGGTGAATCCCCATCCCTAGGCTCGCTTGGTGCTGAATCCTACTCCCTTTTGAAAGACACTAAACTGATTAACTGAACTGGGCTGATTAACTGAACTAAACTGATACTAGTGGTATTGTCAAGCAGAGAGAGCTAAACTGAATTGATTGAGTTTCATTAACCGAAGGAATGTAAGGAGTTCTGAGGACTGACTGAGAATATTGAAGTTACTAAGATTGACTGGGAATAGTGAGGTTACTGAGATTATCATGAAAACCTAACATGGCTCTAGGCACACAGCTAAATTAACGAATACAAGTACCCCAGGACTCGATGCAAAGAAACTGACATAGCATGGCTTACTTGAACACATGACCAAGAACACAATTCATAATTCATATATTGAAATACTACATCAAACATGTGATACGCATAAACTTGTACATAAATGGGGATTTCATAATATTATGCAAGTTAGGCACTTTTCCTTCATATAGGAACTTAATCAATCACATGGTAGGCATAATTTATGTAAACGACATTATACAACGATTAAAAATCATGATTCAACATCTAATTTCATCATCCTAGGGTTTAATCATAGGTTCATATGAATATACATCTATACAAATCAATTCCACATAATATTGATCACCCAACATGGATTTGAATAAAATTGATCATTTTCAGCATAAACAAAACAAACACAATATGAAATTCATAAAGAAATCCATAAACTTAAAATTAGAAAAGAGATTCTCGGCCTTCATGGATTAAAAAAGTCCATGAATAAACACTACGCATACCTGGGATGTGATTTCTGGAGGATTAACGGTGAAACATTTTTGAATTTGAATCCTCAATAGAAACACTAGCTTGTTCTTGAGAGAAACTAGTATATTTTAGTGTAATAGAGGCTCAATTCCATATTTTTGAGCTAATATAGGGTAGGAAAATTGACCCTTTAACCCGAGTACACATATTTTAATTCTTGTAAAAATTTCCCAATTTTTATCCTTGGCGTGATGCGCCACTATCACGCCAAGTCACTGGAATTGGACAATTGGGTATTTGTATGGTGGAGCGATGGGGAGCTATCATGTTCCCACCTTGTTTGAGATATGGAAGTTTGCCGTGACGTGCCACTATCGCGGAGCAACAATAGAAATTGATGATTTCCATTTGAGCTATCTCTGCGACACGCTTAAGGCTCAGATGATACACTGTGTCACTAAAAAGTCTCTAACTCATCACTCGGGTGTCGGATTTGGGCGAATTTGGTATCTATGGAAAGCTTATTCGATTTCCCGCATGTACAAAACTGGATTCATCTTTCAAAGAAAGCTTTTAACATTCTTGGGATACTTTCCAAGAAAGGAAAAGTATGGGGTATTACAATATCTCCCCCTGGAGAACATTCGTCCTCGAATGAGTCTGAGTAAGAGGGAAAGAATACAAACTAACGTACATACTGAACATGAATTGCTGGAACGTGATTTCATGGTGGACATGATTGATGGCTGAATATAACATACTGAACATGCAAATCTGATGCATGACTAATAAGCTAAATGATACAAGATCAAACCAACAACCACAAGAGTTCGGATTTCAGTCCAACAACACAAGAAAAACAAGTTTTAAGTTTCGGTTTTCAGATTACAACACGAGAGATAGTTTCGGTTTTTAAGCCCCAATCCGAGAACAACAAGAGATACCACAATGCTAGTGAATCGAAACGAGCCCCACATGGCTTCACTAGACTTTCAAGATAAACAAAAGCAACACAACAATAACAAGATAATGAAAGATAGATAACTTGACATATAACATTCAAGAAACTAAGAACCCTAACATCAAGAGAGGACCCTAAGTCTAATGAATATAAACACCAAGTTCTTACAAGGACCAAGAGGCACTCAACAACCTCAAAACCCTTGTTTCTAGCCAAAGAGACAACACAAGTATTCCTCTACTTGTGAGATCTAGGGACGGCTTCTTGGAGAAGAAGAGAGAAGATATTTTGGTGTTTTAGGTTACAATTTCAGATTTCAAAATAAACTAAGGGATATCTCACTATGATGTTCTATTTATACTACAACAAAAGGTGTTAAAAGACCCATCCGCCCTTGCTTTCTTGTGGCATCCTTGGGGATTAGTTTATTACACTTTAGGACCCCTCTTCACACATAAAAATGTTTAGGTCCTTGGTTGGTTCGGTCAACAACTCACACACGGCCATTTGCATGAACAAAGCTTGGAGTGTTTGTAATTCCCGAGCTTGGCTTCGTGTGAAAGGCCGTGTACCTGTGGGGATTGCCTTAACCGTATCATCCTCTCCATATAGAGAGGAATTTGACCTCAAATTCGGCATTTGATCATCTTCAACCGCATCCACGAGGGAGAGATCTCCGACGTTGAAGGTGTTGTGCACTTGATATTCCGGTGGTAGGTCAATCTTGTAGGCGTTGTCATTGATTCTCTCAAGTACTTGGAAAGGACCATCACCTCTCGGCAGCAATTTGGACTTCCTTTGAGCTGGAAACCGATCCTTTCGAAGATGCACCCACACCCAATCTCCGGGTTCAAGCACTAGCTTCCTTCTCCCTTTGTTTGCCCGTTTTGCAACCTCCTGATTCTTCTTTTCAAGCTTGATCCGCATCGTCTCATGCATTTTATTCATGGCCTCGGCTCTTTTATTTCCATCTAAGCTGGTCATGAGATCACTAGACAAAGGAGTGAGATCTAAAGGGGTAAGGGGATTTAGGCCGTAAACACATTCAAAGGGAGTCATTCCCGTGCTCGAATGTATTACCCGGTTGTATGCGAATTCCACCAAGGGTAGGTGTTCTTCCCATGAAGTCACTTTACCTTTAACCATAGAACGTAGCATAGACCCTAAGGTTCTATTTACTACCTCCGTTTGGCCGTCGGTTTGCGGGTGGCAAGACGTGGAGAAAAGTAACTTCGTCCCAAGCCTACCCCACATGGAATTCCAAAAGAGACTTAGGAACTTGGAGTCCCTATCACTCACAATGGTCCTTGGTACTCCGTGAAGCTTTACAACATGTTCAACAAATAATGAAGCTACACTAGGAGCGTCCTCGGTTTTAGCACATGAAATAAAGTGAGCCATTTTAGAAAATCTATCAACAACCACAAAAATACTATCTCGACCCTTTCTAGTCCTTGGCAGCCCCAAGACGAAATCCATCGAG
Organism: Capsicum baccatum var. pendulum; assembly: GCA_030864225.1. Classification (NCBI taxonomy): domain Eukaryota; kingdom Viridiplantae; phylum Streptophyta; class Magnoliopsida; order Solanales; family Solanaceae; genus Capsicum; species Capsicum baccatum. The sequence goes on from CM061559.1 coordinate 157,358,859, forward strand.
ATGTCCAGCCAAGGTCTAAGGGGAGTAGGGAGCGGGGTGTATAATCCTTGAGGTCGGAGGCGAGATTTAGCACTCCGGCAGGCCGCACATTGATTACAAATTTTTGTGACATCTTTGCGCATTTTGGGCCAATAGAAGTTCTCCTCTAGGATTCCGAGGGTCTTGTCTACCCCAAAGTGACCCATGAGGCCTCCGTCATGGGCCTCCCTCACAAGTAATTCCCTCCAAGAACTAGAAGGAACACATAACCTCCTTCCTTTTAACAAATACCCCTCGAACCGAGAGTAAGAGGAATGGTTATTTTCCTTAAGCCAACGGTCCCTTCCCCACTCTTCGCATTCCCTAAAAATAGGAGCAAAGGTAGGATCCTCGGGATACAACATCCGCAAGCTCTCAAAACCCATTAACTTTGAAGACAAGGTAGCAACAAGCACATGCTTCTGAGACAAGGTATCGGCAACAACATTTTCCTTTCCCCTTTTGTAATGAATTACATAAGGGAAAGTTTCGATGAACTCAATCCACTTAGCATGACGCCTATTCAGCTTGTCTTGGCTCTTAAGGTGTTTCAACGACTCATGATCCGTTCGTATCACAAACTCCTTAGGCCACAAATAGTGTTGCCAATTTCCCAAAGCTCTAACAAGGGCGTACAACTCCAAATCATAGGTCGAGTAATTAAGAGTTGCCCCTTTGAGCTTTTCACTGAAATAGGCAACGGGCTTACCTTCTTGCATCAAAACAGGCCCGATGCCGACCTTACTAGCATCACACTCTACCTCAAACATCTTATCAAAATCGGGTAATTGCAATAAAGGCGCCGAGACGAGCGTAGCTTTCAAGGCCTCAAAAGCCCTAGCTTGCTCTTCACCCCATTTAAAGGGTCCATCCTTTCTAATTACCTCGGTCAAGGGGGCTGCTATGGAACTAAATCCTTTGACAAACCTCCTATAAAAGCTTGCCAACCCGTGGAAACTTCGGATTTCTCCAATAGTTTTAGGGGTCGGCCAACTTCGTATAGAGTCTATCTTGGAATCGTCCACTTCCACTCCCCTTGAGCTCACGACAAAACCGAAGAATATGACTTTATCAACACCAAAAGAACACTTCTGCATGTTGGCATACAGCTTCTCCTTTCGGAGCACATCAAACACACATTTCAAATGCATTACATGTTCATTAATAGACTTACTATACACCAACACATCATCAAAGTAAACTACCACAAACTTTCTAATATAAGGCTTCATTACATGATTCATTAGCCTCATAAAAGTACTAGGAGCATTGGTAAGGCCGAATGGCATGACCAGCCACTCATATAGATCGAATTTGGTCTTGAATGCGGTCTTCCACTCATCACCGGGTTGCATGCGAATTTGGTGATAGCTGCTCCTAAGGTCCACTTTAGAAAACACACAAGATCCGTGGAGCTCATCTAACATATCATCTAATCTAGGGATTGGATGACGATACCTTATAGTGATTTTGTTGATGGCTCAGCAATCGACGCACATGCGCCACGTTCCGTCCTTCTTTGGTACCAAAAGTACCGGAACAGCACACGGACTCATACTTTCCTTGATGTATCCCTTGTTGAGTAGTTCCTCCACTTGTCTTTCAAGCTCCTTCGTGTCCTTAGGATTGCTCCTATAGGCCGGTTTGTTCGGAAGCTGTGAACCCGGCACCAAATCAATTTGGTGTTCAATTCCCCGAAGCGGGGGCAATCCTTGCGGAAGTTCTTGCGGAAATACATCTTCATACTCCTGCAACACACAAGAAATCAAAGGGGAAATGGAAGGATTAGTGGGGTTAGTATTAAAGCAATGGGCCAAAAGTAGCATCGGCTTGTTTTCATCATGGTCCACGAAAAGTTCCTTTCTCCTAGCCAACATCACTACGTTTTCCCTTTCCCTTGGCGTTGGGATAGCCTCGGATGTCCCTACCTCCTCACCTACGGCCTCCCTTCCCTTTTCTCCCCTCTCGGGTTCCCCCCCTTCCCTTTTAATTCTCTCATTTTTTTATACCACTCATTTACTTGGGAGGGTGAAAGAGGGTGAAGTGTGACCTTTCGGCCATCCTTCTCAAGCGTGTACCGGTTGGACCTCCCGTCGTGTTTAGTAGACCTATCATATTGCCAAGGTCTACCTAACAACAAGTGACATGCTTGCATTGGGATCACGTCACAAAGCACTTCATCGTGGTAGTTGCCCACCTTAAACCGAATCACACATTGCCATGTGACCTTCAATTCACCACAATCATTCAACCATTGTAGCTTGTAAGGACTAGTGTGTGGTGTAGTCGGTAGCTTCAAGAAGTTTACCATAGTATGGCTCGCAACGTTTGTACAACTACCACTATCAATTACCAAGGTGCACACACTCCCCTTTACAAGGCACTTAGTATGGAATAGATTTTCCCTTTGGCTCGGGTCATCTACCGCCTTACTAATCATGACGCGTCTAACCACAAAGTTTGGAACCACACACTCCACTTCTTGTGGATAGACATCTTCACTATCATCTACTCCTTCCTCATTCGGTTCCTTCTCGGCTTCCTCTCCATCTTGAGGATCGGCCTCAACCTCCCCCCTTTCGGACACCACCTCCTCACCAAGGTAGTATACTTTCCCTTCTCGTAGGATCACATTACATCGTTCGGACATTCATTTGCCTTATGCCCCCAACCTTGGCACTTGTAACATTGGAACCCCTTTGGGTTGGGGTATTTGTGAGCCTCCGGCTTCGGGGGAAACTTAGAAACCATTTTGGATTTGGGCAGCTTCGGAGGACCGGGTTGGTCCTTGTTTTTGGCCCAACCCGAGGGGGTTTGGACCCTTGCCTTGAAGGTTGATCTCTCCTTAAGTTCCCTTTCAATCTCTAGGGCCGCTTGGAATATACCGTCAATTGTTTCGAACCGATGAAGAGTCAAGTGAGTGGAGATCTCCTTGTTCAATCCATACTTGAACCGGATGATGTCGTGGCTGATTTGCTCCCCACGGTGATCAAGTTTCAACATGAGTTGTTGGAACTCGTCAAAATAGGCCACCACACTCTTGCCTCCTTGCCGCAAGCCATATAATCTAGCAAGTAATTCATGTCGGTATCTCTCGGGAAGGTATCGTTGTCTCATCAAATACCTCAACCGATACCAAGGTGGTGGCTGCCCGTCAACCAATTCATTACCAAATCGCTTAACATACTCCCACCAAGTGTTAGCATAACCCTCGAGGTGAGCTATAGCATAGCAACTCTTCTTTTCTTCCGAGATGTCATTAACTTGGAAAACTTTATCACAAGCCGATTCCCAAGTTAAGTAGGCCTCGGGGTCACTTTCACCCTTAAAGATAGGTAAGCTCAACTTGATGGTGTTGATGCCTACGTCTCTCTCTTGGTGTCGGTTTCCCCTTTCTCCATACCCCCGGTATCTCCTAGGTTCCCCCCGGCCCCCTCTTAACTACTCCTCCCTCATATAAGCATCATCATAGGCTCCCTCTCCATCATACTCCTCTCTACCGTATCCGTCAAAGTGGGCTGGTCGGCCTTGGCCATTTTGATTCGTAGGAATTGGAATTTGTGGTCTTTGGTTTAGTGGAGCTTGGAAGGGAGGGTTCGGATTTAGGGGAGGTGCTTGGCGTCCGAATCCCTCTTGCGGAATTGGAGGAGCTTGGAAATGTAGTGGTCTAGTGGAGTCTCGGTTTGGAGGAAAATTGGTAGATTGGTTTGCGGTATTTAGTGGAGCTTGGGGTGCATTTAACATTTGGTGGATCATTTCGGGGGTGATGGTTGCGGAGGAGGTCCTATCATGACCATTGGTGGATACGTGTAGAGGAGTCGATGGCCGAGAGTTCCTTTGACTCTGCACTTGATCTAGCCTCCCACTAATAGTCGATACTTCCCCCCTTATTGCTGCCAAGTCCCCTCTCACGGCTCCAAATTCCGAATTCATCCTTTCAAGTGTCCGTGTAACGGCCTCAAGAGTGGCCCTCATTGAGTCAAGGGCATTAGTATCCGCATTATGAGATGTTGTTCCTTCCATCGTCAAGGTATTAGCCTCTTTTGTCACCACAAGTCCGTGTTCCACACGTGTTGTATAATTGGCTAGTAACCGTGAGATTTACAAGGTTTGAGTAAGCTCTTAGCCGGAATGGATTCTTGTTTGAAGACTCAAAGAATTCTTGCCGGACTAGAATCAAAATCAGCAACTCATTCAAACGAATAAAAGCACACAAATAATCGTTGACGCGAATAAACGGCTCAAGGAACTAGTTGACAACCTAGTGGGATGAATACTAGTTTGTTAATTAGTTCTAAGACCAAATAAGGGAAACCAAGAATCAACAATTAGCAACCAAAGAATATCCTAAGTTGAGCTTATAGTGACATGGTAGCATGCAATGGCCCTCACACGTTCTTCTTCTCTTCGGATTTATATATATATCTTTTTTTTTTTTTTTGTCTTGATTTAATATTCACACAACTTGTGATAAATGGAAAAGTGTTTTGGTGGGAAAACTAAAATTTTGAAGTCTTAACTCTTTTTCAAACTCAAGAAAGTGGGTTTGGTTGACAATTTCCACAAAACAAGGTTCCTTGATTTAGGAGAAGTGATTGACAAGGCTACAAAGTGATGGGTGCAAGTCTTTCACAATCAACTTTATAAGTTTACCACTTGAGCACACAACAAGATGAACACTCAACAAGAGGAACAATATGCACAAGTTCAAAAGATGAACACTCCACAAACTTCAACACTTCCTTAGCACATAATCACACAACCACCGATTTTTCTTTTGGTCATCAACAACATTCAACTTTTCAAGCTCAACCTTCGGATCTAGACACCTTAGTGTTGGTGAGAAAGAAACCAACACTAGAAATTCACTAAACAAGCAAAATAACACCTAGATCTAAGCATACACCATCATTCTCGGTTTTCAACTTTTAGTGGACAGATTTCAGAATTTTTTTTTGTAGTTTGTTTAATCCGTGAACTAGCCCAAGATGGGTTATGTTGGAACACAACCGGTCTTGCTTTGATACCAAATGATACAAGATCAAACCAACAACCACAAGAGTTCGGATTTCAGTCCAACAACACAAGAACAACAAGTTTTCAGTTTCGGTTTTCAGATTACAACACAAGAGATAGTTTCGGTTTTTAAGCCCCAATCTGAGAACAACAAGAGATACCACAATGCTAGTGAATCGAAACGAGCCCCACACGGCTTCACTAGACTTTCAAGATAAACAAAAGCAACACAACAATAACAAGATAATGAAAGATAGATAACTTGACATATAACATTCAAGAAACTAAGAACCCTAACATCAAGAGAGGACCCTAAGTCTAATGAATATAAACACCAAGTTCTTACAAGGACCAAGAGGAACTCAACAACCTCAAAACCCTTGTTTCTAGCCAAAGAGACAACACAAGTATTCCTCTACTTGTGAGATCTAGGGACGACTTCTTGGAGAAGAAGAGAGAAGATATTTTGGTGTTTTAGGTTACAATTTCAGATTTCAAAATGAACTAAGGGATATCTCACTATGATGTTCTATTTATACTACAACAAAAGGTGTTAAAAGACCCATCCGCCCTTGCTTTCTTGTGGCATCCTTGGGGATTAGTTTATTAAACTTTAGGACCCCTCTTCACACATAAAAATGTTTAGGTCCTTGGTTGGTTCGGTCAACAAGTCACACACGGCCATTTGCATGAACAAAGCTTGGAGTGTTTGTAATTCCCGAGCTTGGCTTCGTGTGAAAGGCCGTGTACCTGTGGGGATTGCCTTAACTGTATCACTAAATTCATGCATATCTGATGCATGACTGATAATTGACTTATGAGTACAAGACTGAATATTCTGATGAACTGAATTTCACATAGTGAGAATGAATGTATAATGCATAATTACATGCCTAAACTGATATATGAATGCATGGATGAATATGCAAAGGTACTTAGTACCAAGTTTGCGATGAACACTAAACATGAAACTAAGTAAGACTAAGGAGAACTGTTAGCTTAACCAAAAATGCTAATGAATCCGAGATCGTCTTACCAAACACGCATGAGCAAAAATTCAATAACCTAACTGAGTCTGGTCTGATACGTGACATATAAACTGAACATCATGAACGGAACTAAGCCTCAGAAAACTTGGCCTAAAGCTGAGGTTGGAACTTTGAGGGTCAATTTATGAATACCCTCTACTCTAAACTGGATTGCTTATTCAAAGAGAAACTTTATCTAAGGCATAAGAACATTGAGGAAATAATTGGGTATATCCCCCTTGGGACACTATGTCCCTCTAAGAATGCTCACCCTACTGAGATCTGTGGTGATGCACATGGCATCCACGGAGTGATTCATGAATGAATAACTTATGCTAAAAATCTTAAGCTAAAATGAGAGCAAGAGGTCTAGCAATGCAGATCATGAGTATGAAGGACCTATAATGCACCCGAATCTATGCCGGGGGAATTTTCTCGATCATGGCGAGTCTGAAGAGCATAAAACTTGTTCTGACGTTGACCACTAATGGTACTGGAAGTGATGCCCTACTAGCACAAATCATTTCCCTTTTAAGCCCATACTCTAAATTTTTATAGCCGGTGGCCGGGCTTACCACATCCATAACATACCTCTCTGCCCACTCTACACACACTTAGGTGATTTTTACCACACTTTTCACAAAGAGGATAGCTAAGACTCCTATTCTCACTATTCAGGGCCTCGAATCCTGGCAACCCATCACGACTATCATTCTCGAGCTTGTGTATTGGTGCATTAGATGAAGATTGAGTTGGGAATAAAAATATATGACTATACTGAGAACGAATTCCACCCCCTAATATAGGCTGAGGAAAACTGAAACATCTTTCCTTGCCCTCTTATTCTACTTTTTCTTTATCTTAATCTTTTGCTATTCCATCTATTGAGCATGGGTCATAAGTTTGGCTAAAGTCATGTCATTATTAAGCATGGCCTATCTGTACTTATTAACCATGCTATCATTCAACCCTGTGACAAACTTACTCATCTTGGCCCTACTGTCTGCAACCACATGAGGGGTATATCTAGATAATTGAGTAAACTTATAATACTCTTTCACTATCATATTTCCCTCCCTGAGCTCAATGAACTCTAGAACCTTGGCTTCTTTATGCTCTAGGGGAAATAATCTATCAAGGAATGCGAAAGCAAACTCTTCCCACTCAACTGACCCTGCATCGTCTTCCCTCTCTGACTTCCACTGCTTGAACCAAGTGTGAGCAACATCCTGCAGCTAGTATGCATCTAGCTCAACACTCTCAACAGTGGTCACCCTAATGATGTAGGTCACCTTCTAAACCTGATTTGGGAATTCGTAAGGGTCCTAATCTGACTTATACCCAAGAAAGGATGGAGGGTTCATTCGGGTGAAGTCCCAAATCCTAGCTGCAGTTGAATTGGCCACTAGGTTGGCTGAAACAACAGTTGGTCATTCATTCTGAGATGCAACCAACTGAGCAAGAGTAGTGAATGCAGCCCTGAATTCTGCATGAGAAAAATGTTCACTCAAACGTTCTTCGGGCTGAGGGGCTGACTGATTCCTATTTCTTATTTTAGGAGGCATGCTCTGTAGAAGAAAGGGAGAAATAGATTATACTTAGAGTCTAACTTTGAGCCTATGCTCACTCGCACGACATGAATACCAAAATAAGGGAAACTGTTCCTAAAACATCTCATAGCCTTCTCCACATAAGTGTGGTGCACAACACACACATGTACAAGACTCTACTAGATGTGGCTTTTCCAACTTCCTAAGAAACAGTTGAAACTTTGGTTCTGATACCAAGTTTGTAACGTCCCAAATCTGGTACCTAGAGTGCTACACGGTGCCCATGACCTTGAAGCACCACAAGCTAACCTATGACTTATATCTGTAATCTGAGCACTGAATAATAGTAATGATATCATAAATACGAAAACATAAACTGAAATTCCATAAGCTTCAATACTAGTATATAACTGAAAAATATGGTATAACAATACCAAAACAACTGAGATAATTGTCTAAACATACTGTAGTCTGATAGCCTCTAAACTATCTAAATAAGGAGTTGATGGGACATGTTCCCAACTAACTCCAACTACTGAAATAAATTTAAAACTAAAATAGTAATGTGATCATCATGTCCTCGAAGGATGAGGACTGACTGCTAACTCTGATCGCTAAACTAGAATGCTACTGGTTATTTAGAGCTCATGCTTCTAAACTTATGGTATAAGACACCATGGCGCAAATGCGTAGTACTTTAAATGTATTGGTATGAAAGTGAGGTAGAATGAATGCAATAGGTTATATGCTTGAGAATACTAACTGCCTGACTAATATGAATGTGAGAATACATGCAGGTATACATAACTATAACTAAGACCATGAAAGGACTAGATACTGAGTTCATACTAATGAGTCTACTGACATTGACATCTGAGTCACGGATAAGTGATAAACTGATAATGTATTACTGTATGGAGATGGACTGATACTTTGTTACTGATACATGGATAACTATTTTTGACATTTCTAATTATGAAGAATTGTCAAGTTGACTGTATCTGACAGTCCTAAAGTTGAATGCTAATAACATAAGTTCTAATTACTGATACAAAATCAAACCAACAACACCAAGAGCTTCAAATAGGCTCGGATTTCAGTCCAACAACACAAGAACAACAAGTTAAGTTTTGGTTTTTCACACATAAAAACGTTTAGGTCCTTGGTTGGTTCAATCACCAATTCACACACGGCCATTTGCATGAACAAAGCTTGGAGTTTTTGTAATTCCCGAGCTTGGCTTTGTGTGAAAGGCCGTGTACCTGTGGAGGCTGCCCTAACCGTATCATCCTCTCTATCTTGAGAGGAATTTGACCTCAAATTTAGCATTTGGTCATCTTCAACCGCATCCACGAGGGAGAGATCACCAACGTTGAAAGTGTTGTGCACTTGATATTCCGGTGGAAGGTCAATCTTGTAGGCGTTGTCATTGATTCTCTCAAGTACTTGGAAAGGACCATCACCCCTTGGCAGCAATTTGGACTTCCTTTGAGCTGGAAACCGATCCTTTCGAAGATGCACCCACACCCAATCTCCGGGTTCAAGCACAAGCCTTCTTCTCCCTTTGTTTACCCTTTTTGCAATCTCTTGGTTCTTCTTTTCAAGCTTGATCCGCACCATCTCATGCATTTTCTTCATTGACTCGGCTCTTTTATTTCCATCTAAGCTGGTCATGAGATCACTAGACAAAGGAGTGAGATCTAAAGGGGTAAGGGGATTCAGGCCGTAAACACATTCAAAGGGAGTCATTCTCGTGCTCGAATGTATTACCCGGTTGTATGCAAATTCCACCAAGGGTAGGTGATCTTCCCATGAAGTCAGTTTACCTTTAACCATAGAACGTAGCATAGACCCCAAGGTTCTATTTACTACCTCCGTTTGGCCATCGGTTTGTGGGTGACAAGACGTGGAGAAAAGTAACTTCGTTCCAAGCCTACCCCACATGGACTTCCAAAAGAGACTTAGGAACTTGGAGTCCCTATCGCTCACAATAGTCCTCGGTACCCCGTGAAGCTTTACAACATGTGCAACAAATAATGAAGCTACACTACGAGCATCCTCGGTTTTAGCACAGGGAATAAAATGAGTCATTTTAGAGAATCTATCAACATAACAAAAATGCTATCTCGGCCCTTTCTAGTCCTTGGCAGCCCCAAAACAAAATCCATCGAAATGTCCAACCAAGGCCTGAGGGGAGTAGGGAGTGGGGTGTATAATCCTTGAGGTAGGAGACGAGATTTCGCACTCCGGCAGGCCACGCATTGACTATAAATTTTAGTGACGGCTTTGCGCATTTTGGGCCAATAGAAGTTCTCCTCTAAGATTCCGAGGGTCTTGTCTACCCCAAAGTGACCCATGAGGCCTCCGTCATGGGCCTCCCTCACAAATAATTCCCTCCAAGAACTAGAAAGAACACACAACCTCCTCCCCTTGAACAAATACCCATCGAACCGAGAGTAGGAGGAATGGTCATTATCCTTAAGCCAACGGTCCCTTCCCCACTCTTCGCATTCCCTAAAAATAGGAGCAAAGGTAGGATCCTCGGGATACAACAACCGCAAGCTCTCAAAACCCATCAATTTCGAAGACAAGGTAGCAACAAGCACATGCTTCCTAGACAAGGCATCGGCAACAACATTTTCCTTTCCCCTTTTGTAATGAATTACATAAGGAAAAGTCTCGATGAACTCAATCCACTTAGCATGACGCCTATTCAACTTGTCTTGGCTCTTAAGGTGTTTCAACGACTCATGATCCGTTCGTATCACAAACTCCTTAGGCCACAAATAATGTTGCCAATTTCCCAAGGCTCTAACAAGGGCGTACAACTCCAAATCATAAGTTGAGTAATTAAGAGTTGCCCCTTTGAGCTTTTCACTGAAATAAGCAACGGGCTTACCTTCTTGCATCAAAACAGCCCCGATGCCAACCTTACTAGCATCACACTCTACTTCAAACATCTTATCAAAATCGGGCAATTGCAATAAAGGCGCCGAGATGAGCGTAGCTTTCAAGGCCTCAAAAGCCCTAGCCTGCTCATCACCCCATTTAAAGGGTCCGTCCTTTCTAATTTCCTCGGTCAAGGGGGCTGCTATGGAACTAAATCCTTTGACAAACCTCCTATAAAAGCTTTCCAACCCGTGGAAACTTCGGATTTCTCCAATAGTTTTAGGGGTCGGCCAACTTCGAATAGAGTCTATCTTGGAATCGTCCACTTCCACACCCCTTGAGTTCACGACAAAACCCAAGAATATAACTTTATCAACACCAAAAGAACACTTCTCCATGTTGGCATACAGCTTCTCCTTTCGGAGCACATCAAACACACATCTCAAATGCATTACATGATCATCAATAAATTTACTATACACCAACACATCATCAAAGTAAACCACCACAAACTTTCCAATATAAGGCTTCATTACATGATTCATTAGCCTCATAAATGTGCTAGGAGCATTGGTAAGGCCGAAGGGCATGACCAGCCACTCATATAGACCGAATTTGGTCTTGAAGGCGGTCTTCCACTCATCACCGGGTTGCATGCGAATTTGGTGATAGCCGCTCCTAAGGTCCACTTTAGAAAACAAACAAGATCCGTGGAGCTCATCTAACATATCATCTAGTCTAGGGATTGGATGACGATACCTTATCGTGATTTTGTTGATGGCTCGACAATCGACGCACATGCGCCAAGTTCCGTCCTTCTTTGGTACCAAAAGCACCGGAACAACACACGGACTCATGCTTTCCTGGATGTATCCCTTGTTGAGAAGCTCCTCAACTTGTCTTTCAAGCTCCTTAGTGTCCATGGGATTGCTCCTATAGGCCGGTTTGTTTGGAAGTTGTGAACCCGGCACAAAATCAATTTGGTGCTCAATTCCCAGAAGTGGGGGCAATCCTTGCGGAAGTTCTTGAGGAAATACATCTTCATACTCCTGCAACACACAAGAAATCAAAGGGGAAATGGAAGAATTAGTGGGGTTAGTATTAAAACAATGGGCCAAAAGTAACATCGGGTTGTTTTCATCATGGTCCACGAAGAGTTCTTTCCTCCTATCCAACATCACTACGTTTTCCATCTCCCTTGTCATTGGGACAGCCTCGGATGTCCCTACTTCCTCACCTATGGCATCCCCCCCCTTTTCTCCCTTTCCGGATTCCTTCCCCTTTCGCTTTAACTCTCTCATCTTTTGATGCCACTCATTTACTTGGGAGGGTGAAAGATGGTGAAGTGTGACCTTTCGGCCATCCTTCTCAAGCGTATACCGGTTGGACCTCCCATCGTGTTTAGTAGACCTATCATATTGCCATGGTCTACCTAACAACAAGTGACATGCTTGCATTGGGATCACGTCACAAAGCACTTCATCGTGGTAGTTTCCCACCTTAAACCGAATCATACATTGCCTTGTGACCTTTAATTCACCACAATCGTTCAACCATTGTAGCTTGTAAGGACTAGTGTGTAGTGTAGTTGGTAGCTTCAAGAAATTTACCATAGCATGGCTCGCAATATTTGTACAACTACCACTATTAATCACCAAGGTGTACACACTCCCCTTTACAAGACACTTAGTATGGAATAGATTTTCCCTTTGACTCGGGTCATCCATCGCCTTACTAATCATGACACGTCTAACCACAAAGTTTGGAACCACACACTCCCCTTCTTGTGGATAGACATCTTCACTACCATATAATTTATCATCATTCAGCCCATTTTCAGCTCCCTCTCCATCTTGAGGCTCGGCCTCATCCTCCCCCCTTTCGAAAACCACCTCTTCCCCAAGGTAGTACACTTTCCCTTCTCGTAGGATCACATTGTGCCGGTTCAGACATTCATTGGCCTTATGCCCCCAACCTTGGCACTTGAAGCATTAGAACCCCTTTGGGTTGGGATATTTGTGAGCCTCCGGTTTCGGAGGGAACTTAGGGACTGTTTTGGACTCGGGCAGCTTCGTATGGGCGGGTTGGTCCTTGTTTTTGGGCCAACCCGAGGGGGTTTGTACCCTTGCCTTGAAGGCTGATCTCTCCTTAAGTTCCCTTTCAATCTCTAGGGCCGCTTGGAATATACCATCAATGGTTTCAAACCGGTGAAGGGTCAAATGAGTGGAGATCTCTTTGTTCAACCCACACTTGAACCGGATGATGTCGTGACTGATTTGCTCCCCACGATGATCAAGTTTCAACATTTGTTGTTGGAACTCGTCAAAATAGGCCATCACACTCTTGCCTCCTTGCCGCAAGCCATATAATCTAGCGAGCAACTCATGACGATATGTCTCGGGAAGGTATCGTTGTCTCATCAAATACCTCAACCGATACCAAGGTGGTGGCTGCCCATCCACTAATTCATTACCAAATCGTTTAACATACTCCCACCAAGTGTTAGCATAGCCCTCGAGGTGAGCTATAGCGTAGCAACTCTTCTTTTCTTCCGAGATGTCATTAACTTGGAAAACTTTGTCACAAGCCGATTCCCAAGTTAAGTAGGTCTCGGGGTCACTTTCACCCTTAAAGATGGGTAGGCTCAA